>VWPW01030072.1:491282-551652 GCA_013389825.1 Crypturellus undulatus
CGGCGCAGGGCGCTGCGGCGGCGGCGGGGAGCCCGGGGGCCCGTCGCCCTCTGGTGGCGCTGGGGCCGCAGGGCGCAGGGTTTGGAGATGGGCAGAAACGACAGAAAACGGCCAAAAATGGCCTCGTGGCTCTGCGTGGGCGGAAAAGCTCCGCGAGATGCGCGCAGACACGCTCCTTGTCTCTCCCCGTGAGCGCTGTGCATGTGCGTGCTGCACCATGGATGGAGGAGACCGCGTTGGTCCCATTAAATGTGCCACGTTCATTTCCCTCAGTCTGCCGCCTCTCTATACAGCTCATGCAAATATACCAGAAAACGGATTCAAGGAAAGAAATTTCCAATTTTTTCTCCTCTATTGGCACCCAACACAGCAGTTTTCATTTGTTGTGACCGAAACATTCTTTTCCAGAGCGCTGGCACCACGCAGGAGTCGAGTCAGTGGTGAACTGAGCTCCTGAGGGACAGTCCTGTGAAGAGGGAAAGAGTCCAAGAAGTAGCAGAGGAGGGAAGCAGCAGAATCTCCGCTTGCAGGAGGAAACCTGTCTGCCCTCCAGCCTGCAGTCACTAGCATTTCACCTCAGTGCTTTTAAAAATGCTTGGGGAAAAAAAAAAATAAAAGAAAGAAAATTTTGTGTTAGCGGTGCTGAAAATCAATGCCACAGATCAATCCATGTGGACTTCTGGTAATAAAGGTAAAAAAAGAAAAAGCCTTCAGAGATTAAGAAATGAAATGAATAGTTTCAAACGCGCAGTAAGGTGGAGGAACATTGTAGGAAAAAAGAAATAACTGAAGCAAGTAAGAAACACAAGAAAACAGAAACACCTATAAAATAATCTGTAAAAGGAAGGAGTTAAAAAGGATGGGGAAATAACTAACCTACAGGTTTAACAAGACTTGTTAAAACATCTGGGCTATTTTTATTAATTTTTAGTATCATCCTTTCTGTTTTATAGTTTAACTCAAAGCAGATGGCTTTACTGATGCTCTACTGTCCCTCAGTTTTGGATATACTTGCCTTATACAATCTTCCAAGAGAGAGTAAAAGCAGTCTTAACAAAATGATGAAAAAAATAATGGAAGGTGGAAGAGTATAAATAAACTGACACTAGCCGCCTAAGTGCCACACATTTAAATATTCTCGGGAGAGCTCATGACATTCCACTTCTGTACTTAGAATACTTAAGAAGTGCTACCAAATGTCAGGGAGGGTGTTTTGGAAACCGTAGCTCTAGGCAGCCCGTCTCATGCGCACGCTTGGGAGGGCAGTGCTTTTCCCGACAGCCCGCAGGTGAACAGGCTACGTACCAGACTACACTCCCACTCCCACTGAGTGGGAGAAATGTAATAAGTGGTAGAGAAAATGCCATAAATCTCCAGCTGCTCATTAGTGCAATGAGCACAGCCATGGTAAACTACTTGCAACTTTATATGGTACGGTATGAAGTTAGATTCCATTATACTCTTACAGGAGACTGTATTTTTCATATTGGGCTCACTGACAATAAAATGCCATGGAGATGAACTGCATTGTGCTGCTAAAAGTAGGGAGGGATAGTAGGTCTGGCTCAGCTCCACCAACAGCCCTGCATAATTGATTAACATTTTTATTTGCTCTTTCCACTTTCTACCATGGCAATTTTGAACAGGCAGATCCAAACATATGTTTTTAATACATGTGTTAGGGCAAGAGAGAGGAGGCAACTCAGTCATAACTCAGGCAAATGTTTGTCACCTATAAAACCAGTGTCAGAAAATAAAAATAAAAAGAGCAATAGAAGAGATGAAATGTATAATAATGGATGTCAGCATTGCACAGACAAAACAACGAGGCCACTGCTTTACCATAAATCTGCAGTGTGCAGCAGGGACCACAAAGGTTGCCTGTGGATTTTGGACAGCGCTCTCAAGATACATAAACCAAGAGTCTGGATCATTTTGCTTTGCAGTCAGTAATAAATCACTTATTCTTTGATTTTTCAAGCAGGTGATGCATTAACTAATCACTTTTTATGCTTGCACATCCCTAAAGCCCTTTATAGTGTGGCCATGAGCTTTTTATTTGGAAATCCTAAGTTTATGGATCATATCATCTTGCAGGAAGGTAACAAGCTTATGAGGGCTCTTTTCCCCTTTCAGCATTCCCTGCATACAGAATGGAACAATAAATAGAAGGAAGGTCTACCATTCATTCATTTATTATTGAAATATATATATAAATATATTATAAATATATATATATGTATTATAAATATATATGTATGATTTAAGCTATATGGGGCATGCAGGAAGGCTTTTGCTTTCCATCCTCAAGCTTTTAGGCCCTATAACCTGTGTGATCTTGGTGTACTTCCAGGGGACCCTGGAGGGTCCTAGGAGGAAGAAGCTACAACATGCTCTGAACGAGCTGGCTAGCTGTGATCTCCTGCCCGCTCTGTATGCAAGAGTAGGGCTAGACTCTGCGTGCACGGGCCGCTGCACGTATGTGTGCGTGCATAAGATGAACTCATAAAGATGTTCATAAATGTTAGAGAAAACAAAGTGATGGCAGCTGACGGGAGATGGCACTTCTGTAGCTGCTCATTAATTTTTCGATAGCGTATTACGAAGCATTTTAGAACAGTGATCTTGCCAGTAAGTGCCAATCTCTTTCGTTCAATTCAGTTTAATAGCTTAATAATGCATAATTGGAGCTCTTGGGTACTGGTGGTGAAAGGACACTACGCTCCATTAAGTCCAGGATATTTATTTTGAGAAAATGAGTGAGTGCACAATTTTCTGGGTGCACTAATAGACTTAAATGGATTTCAGAAAGCCTTTTACCATTAAAAAATAAGAATCAAATGTGAGTCACATGCTCCCAGGATGAGTGCAGGATGCAGTCTCTGTCACTCACTGATTCGTCATTAAGGAAATTCTCCGGATCTCCCTGGGAATGGTCTTGATTCCTCTGGCTGTGAAAGGCAGAAAGGGATCAGCTTCAGGCCTCCTCTGCTTGGAACAGACAGCACCATTTTTATGAAGGATACACGCAGACTGCTGCAGCGTTATACTGGTGATTCGTAGGGCTACTCACCAAAAGTACCCACTGGAAATTCTGCTACCGTCTGACAATTCCCCCAGCAGGATGAACAGGGCTGTGGATCTCAGGATGCTTTAAAGTTTTCTTACTCACTGGCAGCTTTGGTGTTTGGGCTTCCTGCATCCTGCCCTCTCAACCTCATATGCAGCAGATGGAAGTGCAAGACTCTCCGCTGCTTCCTCTGCACTCACACTCGGCACAGGGATTAGGTGGCTGCCGGGTTATACAGGTAGTTATATGGGCTGAAGGACTTGGAGCTTTTTCAGCATTTTCCATGTCTACGGAGTGCCACACTCTTCTTACACTTAAGATTTTTTAATCTTCAAGATATTTATTTTGTGAGGTCTGGTAGATACTCCCCCCTAACTTCTGGATTATGATTAACGGTCATTTTACTTAGTGTGTCATCCCAAGCCTCTCAAAGTAGCCCAAAATGTTGGTGTTGCAAGGAAAACAAAGGTTTCTAAGAATAAGAAAGAAGATCAGGTCAAAGAGATGTGAGCCGCACAACACATCCAGTGTGGCGCTGTGCCAGACTCACTGATGTTTCACCTCTGTCACTGCAGGGAAGCTGGAATATGAGCATGGGAGCTTTATTCGGATCAGGTTGGCTCATCCTTTCCTTCCCTAGCATGCCCCAGTCTTGTCAGATATTTTGATCTGCTCTTTTCATTCTCCTATCCACTTATTAAAAATAATGTAACCTCTGTCGAGGAGATATTTTCTCTCTAAATATCTGGTAGAAGTGTCCACATCAATTCCGCATTTTCTTTGTTCTTTCAGTTTAACAAACCTGCTTCTCCATTGTTACCAGCACTAGTAAAAGTTGTTTGGAAGATCTTCCCATTCTACACCCATGACACTGTTCCACTTCTCATTTCTAAATAAGAAACAGACCAAATTGGTGAGGCAAGATGTTGTATGTGCCAAACATCAGCTTGGCATGTAAATAATAAAGCAATAAAACATAAGAACAATAGCAGAAAGAGCTAACAGACTTCACATTTTACTTTTTATTGCATTTTTTGTTTTACTTGTAGCTTGCATTCAGAATGCTGTCCTGCAACAATATTTTCATTTTTAATTTCATTTTTATTGACTGCTTTTAAAAAGTCCCACTCTCATAAATATGGCAATATGAGTTATCCATGGATGATTCATTTATCCTGCTGACAGCTAGTCTGTCTAATGAATTAGAAACAATCACAGTTCCATGACATCTAATTATACTTTCCTTCTTTTTTTTACATGTTGCAGAGAAAAGTAAAGACTTAAACAGCTACAATGTCTATATAGTAATTTTAAAAACATTTGCAGGCTTTCATTTGAGTTACAGTATTTTTTCTTTTAATTTTCCAACCAGATATGCTGAAGATCTATATTTTTCTGCAAATTTTGTAAATCTATACTGAAGTTCAGAGTTATAACACAGTATAAATATTAAATGATACTGTTGGTTATTTCTGGCTCTAGCTGCAATTAATCAGTTTGTAACGATGCTTGTACTCAAGCACCACAGATTACACCACCAAATAAGGATTCAATCTGTCCTCCCCCTTTTGCCCTGTAGGGAATGTGGATTGCATCATTTTCCACTTGGTAGCTTTGAGCCCCCTCATCCCATGGGATCACTGACCAGGCGTCAACCTCTGGTGTCATTCAGAGGAGTACGGGAGCAGCCTGTGTCACTACCTGCTCCTCTGGCTTTAGAGGTAAAGTGAGTTTCCTAAACACAGTTCCTCGGGACAGATGGAAAGCGGAATTTGAATCTGTACTCCATAACACTCCATAACAGCAGGGGAAGTCCTAAATAGCTTCCTTCATCACCAGCCATGCTGGAGACAGGGATGCGATTCCTTGTTCACAAGTATGGTTCTGTGGCGAGAATCTTCACATCGTAAAGGACTACCTCTGAGAGACAGGGTTTACAGGACTGGATCTGCAGTTGCTGTAGGAAGATAATTGGTAGGAATTATCAGAACCTGGTGTGAAAGAGAGGATTTGGTCCTAAGGGCTTATTCTTCACCAGGAGGTGATTCACATTGAGCAACACTAATGAATACTTTGATGGGTACTTGCTCAAGGAGAGCATTCAGGCATCCCCATAAATGTTAGTATTTTCTCTTTCTACTATAACATTTTGCAGAAATCATACTGTTCAAATATTGGCCTTCCTCTAGCTAAAAACAGTGTCATCTTGCTTTGTTTAATTCTCCGTTCATCCATATGGATTAACTCCCACAAAAGCTTACATCTGCCAGCTGGCAAAGAGCCTCAAGGCTTATTGTTTTACCATGCCTCCCATCTCTGGTGAGCACTGTGGTTGACATCAAGGTCGCTGTGCCCTTGCATGTGCCACTGTCATTTTTACCATCGGGGTGACGAGCTCTCAAGTGCCTGATGGACAAGCCCTGAAAAGTGATGTGGTCGATCCGACCCAGAATTTTAAAGCAGAGAAGAGCAGTAGGAGACAAAAATGGTGAATTGTGCCCGCAGTAAGTAGGCTATTCAGAGGTATATAAATTATTAGCAATGCACTTAAAAACTTCTACTCTTTCTCTTGTGTACATCTGTCTTCTTACTGTCAATACAGAGTTCTCGAGACTGGCTTTCTTTCAGGTCATTAATACGTTCAATTCCACCCACAAGTGGATGAAGTAGCACAGACTGTACTGTAATTCAGCTGAAGGAAATCAGGAAGAAAAGCAGAAGATTGTCTCAATCTGCATATGTAGACATTTAAGTGTCAAATAAACGCCTTGTAGTTACTAACAGCTTCAATACTAGAGTCTAAGAAGAGCCATGAAATTGTGAAGATTCACAATTATGTTTCACATTTTTGCTAACCTCAAAATAATTAGTATTGAGTATCTCTGCTAATAAATCTAAAGCAGATTTTGGAAATTAGAGGCTAAATCATATAATCCCAGATACCAAAAGTTTCTCCAAAGTCCTGTTTAAGGTGCAGCATTGTACTGTTATATTTTTTTAACTACAGTAACGCTTCAAAGATGTGGTTTAGAAACATATCTGACAAAATCACACTTGATTAACTATTTTGGGCATATCTCAATGTACATGTGAGCATGCTTATTCGGAGAAATTCTAGCCCTTATGTATGCATAAACTGTTGCTGATTTGGGCAATAAGCCATGGAAAGGCAAATAAAAAATAGCTACAAACATCTCAAGCAGTCAAATTGTAACTTACATTGTAACACATTTTGAAAGCATGTTTGTTTGCAGAATTATGGCATGTAGTCACAGAACTATCCCTAAAAAGGACTTGATCAAGGGAGAACAGACACAGCTCTGGGAAAGGATTTGTTCACTTACTTAAGACCATCTCTAATCATAATAGTCCTTAGATTGTAATGGGATCCTTTCCTAAATTTGGGCTGGACGAGTTAAGGAATTGCAGTGGCCTTGCTGGCTTTTGAGATGTCCATGGCCTTTAGAAACAGCTACAGGCCAACCAAAAGATTTATTTCTTCAAGGTGTAAATGACTGCACTGTAATTTACATAGGACTGTAAATAGTACTTGTAAAAACACGTGTTCACAGAATCACAGAAGAGTTGAGGTTGGAAGGGACCTCTAGAGAACCCCCCTGCTCCAGCAGGGACACCCAGAACACGTGGCACAGGGTGACATCCAGGTGGGTTTGGAAGATCCTCAGAGAAGGAGACTCCACAGCCTCTCTGGGCAGCCTGTGCCAGGGCTCTGTCACCCTCACAGGAAAGAACTTCCTCATATGGAGATGGAACCTCCGATGTTTCAGTTTGCAGCCATTACCCCTTGTCCTGTCACTGGCCACCACTGAGTTTGGCCCCATCCTCTTTACATTCTCCCCTCAGGTACTTGTGCATGTTGATCAGATCCCCTCTCAATCTTCTCTTCTCCAGACTAAACAGGCCCAGCTCACTTAGTCTGTCCTCATACAATAGTTGCCCAGTTCCTTAATCATCTTCATGGTCCTACGCTGGACCCTCTCTAGAAGCTCCACGTCCCTCTTGTCCTGGGGAGCCCAGAACTGCCCCCAACACTCCAGATGTGGCCTCACCAGAGCTGAGCAGAGGGGCAGGATCCCCTCCCTCGACCTGCTGGCAACGCTCCTCCTCATGCAGCCAGGATCCCATTGGCCTTCTTGGCCACGAGGGCACATTGCTGCCTCATGGTTAACCTGTTGTCAACCAGAACTCCCAAATCCCTCTCTGCGGAACTGCTTTCCAGCAGGTCAAACCCTAATCTGTCCTAGTGCCTGGGGTTACTCCCCACCAGGTGCAGGATCCTGCATTTGTCCTTGATGAACCTCATAATGTTCCTCTCTGTCCAACTCTCCATCCTATATAGGTCTCTCTGAATGGCAGCACAGCCCTCGGGAGTGTCGGCCACTCAACTGAGTTTGGTATCACCTGCAAACTTGCTCAGGGTGCACTACAGAGTGCCCTCGTCCAAGTCACTGATGAACAGGTTGAACAGCCCTGGGCCCAGTATTGACCCCTGAGGGACACGCTGGCCACAGGCCTCCAACCAGACTCAGCCTCATTTATCACCACCCTCTGGACTCTGTCATCCAGCCAGTTCTCAATCCACTTCGCTGTCCACTCGCCCCGTCCACACTTTCGGAGCTTCCCCATAAGGATGTTAAGGGAGATGGTATTGAAAGCCTTGCTGAAATCAAGGTAGACAACATCTACGGCTCTCCTATCATCCATCCAGCTGGTCACCTCATTGTAGAAGGCTATCAAGTTCAGCAGACACAACTTCCCCTTGGTGAATCCATGCTGACTACTCCTGATCACCTTCTTTTCCTTGACATGCCTAGAGATGGTCTCTAAGATAAGTTGCTCCATCACCTTTCCAGGGACAGAAGTGAGGCTGATTGGCCTGTAGTTTCTCTGGTCCTCCTTCTTGCCTTTTTTTGAAGACTGGAGTGATGCTGGTTTTCTTCCAGTCCGCCATCTGGTAGCTCTCATAATATTGAAGTGGTTAAACCTTCATGGAACTTGGAAGAAAAAGATGGAAACAAATTCCTAGCACGAAAGAATGAATATAGAAATACATAGAAAATCATACTTCTTTGCCAACTTTCATGCAGCCGCAAAGTAAGTTTCATTGTAGTAGGGCAAACAAGTTACAGTAATATTAGCTTAATAAATCTCCTTGTAGAAGTAATTAAATTAAAAAAAGCAAGCAGCAGCAAGTAGGGGAAAGGGGGAAACCACAAGGATTCTAAAGATTTGAGAAATATTTAAATTATCTTAGCACAGATATGGCAAATTACACTTCATATGGAATTTACAGGTCTATTTTTTCTTGGTTCAAAAGGTGTGTTTTAACAAGGAAACTGCAGATTTTTTTCAGCACATTCACTATTTTTGTTACTAAAGTGTAACTCAAAACCCTGCAAATGTATGTCCTAGATAAATCAACTCCTAGTTTGCTATTAACTTAGAAAATATCTTTTATGGTGTGAATTGCTTCATAAGTTTTTTTCTTTAAATTTTGAAAAATTTGATTGTAAAACTTTTTTAAAGCACTGCACTTTCACATAAATTGTTTGACTTTGTACACTAAATCAATATAGCAGCTGAAGAAACTATTACATAAATATTAACATGAAGCTGCAGGATATCATTTCTTATATTATTCATATAAGTCATTTGTTATTCAGAAATCCCTCTGAGCTCAGGGGCTGGTAAAATATTTCAAAATCTATGCTCAAAATGAGTTTGTCAGTATTTTGCATCACAGTCTCCTGTAAAACACAGCAAGTACTTCCAAATATCTCTTGCGAAGTGCTTCTAAAAGCAGGATTTTCCACAGATGTATTGCTGGCTGAGTGTATGGAGTCTGACAGGTCTTTTAATTCAGGTGTCACATTCTAGCCACATCTCTGTCATTCTAAATTTCCAGCAATCCAAGATTTAAAGATAATGTATGTTCTTGTGATTAAGGCACAAGGCTGAGACGTAAGATCTGGTTTTAATTATCAATTCTATCATTACTTTTCTGTACGGTCTCACATATATCCCACTGCCTCAATTCCTCATCTATTAAATATGGAAAACATTGTCTTCTTCACCTTGGTAAAGTGTATATTCTTCAGAGAAGAGACATTTTATTTCCATATGCTTTTAGAATCAGTGGGCCCCACTAGTGCTCAAAGCTTTAAAGCACCTTTGTAAAGAAATATTTAATGAACAAATGTCCAAAAGTTCTGTGGTCCCATGAGGCAAAGTCTGTTGTTTCTCCAAACCTGTTGGATTTTCCATAGCAGAGTGACAGATTTTTTTTATGAGATGTTCTCTCATATGAGTTTTTCTCCTGTCATTTTTGATCACTCTGAGAGAAGAATTCTGATAAATTTACACTACTTTGAAAGCTGTAACAGGACTCTGAAAGTATTCAGTGCTGAAAAGTAGCAGAGAGGAGATCAGCTAAACATTCTAAGCACTTACTCTCAAAATTTCAATTGGGACAAAATCCAGGTTTATTTGAAAAAGCTGACAAATTTGGTTAGTGTACATTGTGATCCCTTATCTTTGAGGAATACCTAAGAACATAGATAGCAAATGGAGATACAGGTGATACAGGTTATCGACAATGAGCCTCAGCGTGTTGATTATTCACTTTATTCCCTGGTGGGGCCTCAGGTGTTACATCTGGGCAAGTCACTAGAAAGGTCTAGATCCTGTCCCACAGTGAGGCCTTGCACTGCTCCCTACATCAGCATGAGGCTGCTGTGAAACCTGGTCACCCTAACTGGCCATTGCAGAGCTCATCTTACACCTTTTCATGGTAGACAGTTCCTGCACCATTACCACTACTCTTCTATACAGGGATATAGCGGCAGATACCCTCCTCCAAAGCTGTTCCTGTGAGTTAGAAAAGCTTTTGGGAATGTTGGGTCAGCAGCCAGAGAGAGGAGAAGTGCCAAAGGTACAAGAGCTCCTCCAGTGAGTCACCTTGCTGGGCAAAGCCCTCTTGGCCACTGCTGAGGCTACGCAGATGGAAAAGTAACTGTGTTAGGAAGACCCATCTTGCAGTATTGGGGCAGCCTCAATATCCACCATAGGACAGGCCCAAGCCTAAGTCATTCTTATATATGGGATCAGTACTAGGTGCAGCTGCAGGTGCTAATTGCAGTGTTCGCGGTGATGGCAACAGGGCCATTTAATCAATCCTTTCTCTAGCAGGCTGTGTTTCTGCTAGTTTGGGGATGCTCCTTCTGCCTGAGACTGCTACACTTGAATGTCTCAGGCTGTTAGTTTGCTTTGTGTCTACCGTAGTGTGGCCCTGATCTCACCCCAAGCTCTGCTGAAATAGAAGCAATAACTCAACATACTTCCATATGTAAAGCTACTTTCCTGATGCTGAGCCAAATCACTTTTGCAGAAAATGGCTATCAGTATAACCCTGAAAGAATTTAGCTACTTCATTCGCCCCCTTCTCGGGACTATAGCCTGATACGGAGAGGAGTCCTTAATTCTTTCTACCACTCTCACCTCTTTAATGACTTCCAAATCCCTTCAAGCACTCATTTAAGCTCTCCAGCTGCTGAAATTCTAATTTTCCATCTTACTGGTTCAACCAAATCTGCCTGCAAATGGACAAGAGGTGAATACCTGGTTCACTAGGTACAAGTTTCAGTGTATTCCCTGGTGCATAGATAGGGTATCCTCAAATGGAGGTCTCCAAGTGCCATTAATTCTGTATCTGCTCAATGTGCCCGTGGTATCATCTGATTTTTTATTTTTGTAAGATTCCTAATGTATCTCATTATTACCTTGGCATCTAAGGAGTCTAATTTACACTAAAAGGGCCTGTTCCAGGCCACGCTAAATTATACTGAGAGTTTAAATGAGTGCTTGGCTGTTGCTAATAGTGGATGGCTATTTTTAGATTTTTGTCTGTTCTTCTCTCAGTTCATACCTGTCCTATTTAAACTCTACTAAAATAGAGATTTTTAGACCAGAAAGTGTTTTCACTCACATTTTGTGGTATATATTTACTGCTTATAAAAGCATTTTTCAATTACCTTGTATTCATTTCCATTTTTCTAAAACTGTGGTATAATTAAATACCACATATATAGAAATGTCTTCTTCTTTTTCCTGGTGTGAAATTCTCTCTCAGGCAGAGAACTGGCACAAGGTCTGTGCAAAATGAAGCCCTATTTAAACCCTTTGTTCAAAGAGGAATTTTTTTACATATCCAATACTACCTTTCTCTGAGATCTGAGTATGAGCAGTTCAGCAGGTATCAACCTTTTTGAGTGCTCATTCTGAAAGCTGAAGAAGAAGAGCCTTTGCTACTTATTTCAGTGCTTCCAGATCTCTAATTCAGAAAGACAAACTCAATGACACCCCACACTTGAAAATGCCTGGGGCGGCTTGATTTATAGCAGATGGAGTAAACTTTGACCCTTTCAATGCCAACAGCCATAAGCAGTCAAAAATTACTTTTTCAGTGTTTATCTCACTTAAATCCACACAGACTAGTGTCCTACATGAATCCCTTTATGCTAAAAAAACACAAGGAGAAAAGAAGATAACTGGGGGAAAAACGTACAGTAGATTTTCCAAAGCAGCTGCCAAAAATATCACACGCAAACAAAACACACAAAGGCAAAAATAGTGTAGTACCGATGCTAGCTCTTCTCTCAGCCAACTTGAGCATTTTGCTAAGGGATGATATTCCAAATGAAAGCGAAGGAGGTAGTTCTGTGTGTATGAATTACGTGTATCAGCAAAGTACAAAACATATGAATATGCCATGCAAAACTGACTTTGTGAAGCCAAAATCAGTCTTGCTTACTCTCCATTTTACAGCTATTTCTGATGCCAGCACTATTTTGATACTCTGTCTTTGGTTACGGCTGAAAGCTTATTGTCACAAAAGGGCCATGTAGGCAGACACTTTACAAGCAAAGGAAACATCTGCTACCTGCAATGCTATCATGCATACCAGAGTAGTGTCTTCAAAAATGTTTTCTCTAAAAGATTTTTAATCTCCTTGATTTTGGACTGCCAGAAATAACAGGTCTCAGTGTACATCAGAAAAGGGAAGAAGTATTTTTTTTCTTTTTTGTTTGAGAAGAGCACCTTATGAGAAGCTTCCTCGGTGCTGTAGTCACACTTACAAAGACTGCTGTGAACAAATTTAGTGCCTGGAAATAAGAAAGCTACAACAGCAGCTTCAATGAAAATGCCTCCACCTAGAAACTGGGGCTTGATTCTTGTCTCTCTTTCTCTTGTATAATCAGAATTAATATAAACTATATTAAAAAATTTACTCCATTATAAATGTGAGCTAGAGAGTGGCTCCTGATCCTGCTGTACATAAGACATCTGACCAAGGAAAAATATTTACTTAAAATATTTATAAAGTGCATGAGTACAATATTTTGAGTTCTGTCTTGCAATAAAATCAGACATTCCAAAACAGTGGAAAGCATTGCCATTTCAGTTGTCTTCTGCAGCTCTGGCAACTCAAAAAGCCCACTTTCCTCTTCAGCATGCTGGTAATAGCCCTTACAGGGCATAAACCTGTGTAAATAACACTGCACTTTTGGGAGGAACCTCACCTCAAACGCCATCACACCAGGAGTATTTGAGGGGCAATACGAGAGGAAATGGCCATCACAGCTTTGTCTTTGCCCATCTCACACCCCAGTCACGTGCCGTACTGTTTCTTGTCAGAATAAATCCATGGTCATGGGCTCTGCAGACTGATTTCCTACTTGGTTCAGCTGGGTTTCTGAGAAATTTTGGTTAGCAGGGGTCTGAAATTTTGCCTCATGTGCCATGAAACAGCATGAGTTACAGAATCACAGAATGGTTGAGTTCATGTCTTGGTGGTGTTTTGTTAGCAAAGGTGGGGTTTTTTTACTAGTAAAAGAAAAATAGGCAGATTGTATTTATGTGGTGGGATACCTCACAGATGGTTACAACCATTTTCCAGCTATATGCTTGACTTACTTTTTCCAAAATGAGCACTCATCATAACTCACCCTAGTCAGACCTGCCTCAAGAGCGCTGTCAATAGTCTGGCGAGGAAGAGCCCAGGTGCTGGAAACTCAAGGCAACGTGCCACTAGCAGCTAGAGCAGTCAGCCTCACAGCGACTGCAACTGTTAAAAAGCACATCTGGGCCTTTGATAAGAGCATATAAGAAACTTGCTGCCATACCAAGGCTAATGCAAAAAAAAAAGTGATACTTATCTGTTTTTTTTTTTTTAATTTTTTTTTTTTCCGGGGATGGGTGTTGTTTTTAGTACTAAACTATTTTCTTGGAGATCAGGGATACAAAACTGCAGACTACTCAAATTTATATGGCAGCACAATGATGCTTCCTGTTTTGCTAGTTCTTCCTTTCTTAATAATTTCTCTCATTGGATTTGATTTGTGTTTTGCTCTACACTGAAGCTAAATGCAGACACTGCCGGATCTCTTTCCCCAGTAGTAACAGATAATTTAAAATCTATTGTTATACAAATATAGGTAGGATCATTTTTCCCCTGATGCATTAGTTCGCATTTATTAATTTCATCTAATTTGGCCTTATTATGGGGCTTCTTTTGAAGCTCATGGCTCCTGCTTCTTATGTGCACATTTGTCTTTCTCTTTTTCTCCAGACACAACCAAATAATGTTGGCTTAGACATCACTTCCTAGCAGGGATGTTTAAAATCCAGATTTCTTCCCAGAAATGCCATGCTTTTAGCTGCCACAGATTCCACTGCCACGTTTCTTCCCAATGCTACTGGCAATACCAAACGTACAACACATTTAATATTTACTATGCACAATAGTTAATTATATGGAAGTCTAATACCTTTAAAGGGTGGCTAAATCATGCATGTTATTGGGATAGGTTATCAACACTGGCCTTACTGGTGAAAATAACTATTATTTCTCTTTAGCTTACATATTTATACATTTACTGGCTTCTTAGAGTGGGAAAGTTTGTGTTTGCTGTTTGCTGTGTGGAAGGAATGCAGATGGAATCTCTTTTTTCTTCAGCCAAGCTTGTGTCATTCTTTTTAAATTCTAAAATAAGGTCATAGCATAGCAGATTTTCTGCATCCAAGTGAGAGCTTCTTTTTTTTTTTTTTGCTGCTCCAGTTGCCAGAAATGCAAGCAATTGTAAATTTCCATACAAAAGTGAATCCAAAAATGACTGTTCAGATTTTCCATAACACCTGTCAGGCAAGTAGTTACATCCACTGACTTTAAGAATTGAAAAGCTAAAGCACCACCAAGTGCTTTCACTATTAACTTTAGGAAGGACACCAGGATAGCGAGTTTGAGAATTTTTGACAACCTCATCTAAAAAATATAAAAATACCAGAGGAAGAAGTAATGTGTGAACAGATCTAGGTGTTTAAAAACAAGCTGGGAAACTGAATGTTAAAACTGAAGAAAAGAAAAGGCAGTAACAGTAGAAGAGGAAAAAATAACCTTTTTTTCCTCATAAGAATTATAAAATCAATGACACATTATCTCTATATCCCTTAAAATATCTAGAGTGTGGTGAAAGCCCATCACCCCTGATAATCAAAGTGATATTAATGCACATAGGAATACAACGTTGAAAAATAATCTCATGCTATTAGATGAAAGGTATTCCGAGGCTTTCCTGTCTAACCTAGTCATCCCTGGGCATAGACCCTGAAAACTATAAATTGATTTTTAGCTTATTGTCCCTGACAAAGCCTGGATTTAAAACAGAAAATATTCACTCAATACTTTATATATATTTGCTGGCCTTGCTAACTATAATCTTTCAATGAAAGATTATACAAAGACACAGTGGTCTACATTTCTTGTCCTGTCTAATGACCTAATATGTTTTTAATTCTCTTTCATATTTCTCCCTTCTGGTAAATGATGAGACTAACAAGGTTCTTGATTGTTTTTTAAAGGAATGCTATATTTTGATAGCCGTGTTTCTGTAGTAAACAAAGCTTTTTGTAGCTTTATTCCCAATCGGTCAAGATAACACACTTTAAAATTGTTTACTGCTTAATTTGACACATTGGATTTTGGCCAATTTTCAGCTGGATATCTTATTTAAAAACTGTAAGTATCAGGGATGGTAAAGAAATCACAAATAAACTATTTCATGGCATCACTGCTTAAGATGTTATTATCTTATTTTCTCTTCTTTCCCTCATCTTTCCTAGCCAGCTAAATGAGACAGTGAGCCCAGTTTCCAACTATGGAAATAAAACAGTGACCTTTGCAGCTTCCCCTATGTTGTTATTCTTGTTTGAATACCTGATACATTTAAACCTATGCAGAAAAGAATAAGAAATATTTATTCAGTCTTGTTCTGTGGTTCCTGATAACTGAAAACTATACAGACTTTTTATTACTTACTCAGTAGCATGTCTTCTGAGCTGGGAATAAATATCACATTTAGAAAGCAGACGATTTTCTCAGAAGCTGATTCAGAATTCATGGATGTCAATGGAAGATACCTGCTCATTTCTGTTACTGATAGATTGGTACTCTTGGTTATTCTTTTCCTTTACTCTAACTTTGATTTTCTTGTATATTCCCATCATTTTTACCTTTCTACTATGCTACAAAAGGCAGATGACACTTGCCATTGTAATGAAGATATTGCACAAAAGAGATAATATAGTTACACTAAAAATGCAATAGTGGGGTTCCTTGTTATTATGGTAAATAGATGAAGCATCCAAGGGGAATGGAAATGAACTGTTCTCTAATTTCGGAAAGTGGTCTTAAATTGGATAGCTCTGGGGAAAAGGCAATTGACAGAGCGGTGATGGGTGGTTTGACTTGCGCTAGTTTAGTTCCCATAGGCAAAGGATTTCAAATTGCAAGCCTTGTGCCTTATAATGAATGTAACTATTAAAAACCACCAAATTCTTCACTCAGAACTGTTTTTCAATTGAAAAAAAAAGAGATCTGAAGCTTTTCTGTGAACATTCTGCTTCTCCACAGCTGAAGAAAGAAGCCAACAGCACAACTGTAGTGTGAGCCTTGGAGACAAGGCAGGATGTCACCACCACGGTGCCTGGAACAAAGACTGCATGCAGCGACGTCAAGCACAGTTCTATGACAAGTGGCAAAAGCCCAACAGGCACCTCGAGGTGGGGAGGTTAATGCCAGGAACTCGTCTACTCCTGGAGGCCTCCTGGAAAGGTTGAGTAAACACCAGAGAAGGTCTTTGTGTATAGATCATACCAAAGCCAGAGCAGAAACCCATGACAAAGGTGTTCCTTTCTCCAAATGCCTTGTAGGGCTCCGTCAGTCAGGCACCAGAGCCTGGCTAGCACCCCCATCATACCATACCTGTTGAAGCAGCAGAAAACTAGCTGAAAAATCTGTCAGCAAAGCGGGCTGTAGAGCGAGCATCCATGATCACCCATCTCTTCAGCTGTCTCTTACTAAGTATCTTCATTAACTCCCAAATACCATTAGCAATCCTGCTCTTCTTCCTTCCTCACAGTATGACAAGTCTGGCCATAAATTACATCTGCAGATTTTCACTGAACCGAGTGAGGTCACATAGATGGATCAGAGAGCAAGATTTGATCTATGATGCTCAGTTCATCTATTCACCTTCATATTACCCTGAACGGGGATTTGTGCTGATAACAGTGAGTTCAAATCAGGTAGAGGAGGTTAGGTGTTTTACTTGTTTCAAGCAGTTTCAAGGGGCTTGCTTTATTTCAAGGGGCTCAAAAAGCATGCTAGATATCTCCAGGTCCAAGATTCCTGCCCAGAAAAGCTTCTGTGTCACATAGTCGAAATGAAAGATCTTTAAAAATCTTCTAGAAGAACTAAGCTAACTAGTGCCTAACAAAACATAACACTGGTTGAACTAATTTCTATAAATTCTTAGCACTAGCATTTATATCGAATGCATATTTGACACTTAAAACCCATTGAGGGGAAAGGAGTGAAGGAGTTCTGGGGAGAACTGGAATTCCGTTTTTACTTCCATCCAAGGACAACACCCTTCCTTCTCCCTTCTGTGCCAGATCTCATTCCCAATCCCATCTCATATTGTAATGATGGTTATTCAGGCTGCAGGACCGTGAACTCTTCACTGCAGCATGCGACAGTTAGATTTGTGAGATAAATTTTGCTTCAAAAGGTGCAAGAGGCAGACTTCGCTCTTTCTGGGGTGCAGCTGATAAATGAACATGGTCACCTGTTCTCCAGTCAACTCGATATATTTCTACTTGTATTAACATGTGCTTTCACTGTGTGGAAAGAAAAAGCATCTGTGAAGTGATAAGTTCTTACATGCATTTTAAAAAAACACCAATGACTTTCTGAAAAAAAAATCCAGATGTAAATAAAAATTGTTATAATAAACGTGTTATGCAGAGGTTTCAAAATACCAATGACAGCCTAAGAAGTGACTGACAGCAAAAGATTCATGTTCTGCATTAGCTACCCTTCAGTAATTTCTGTGTCACGTTTATTCTGGTTTGCAAAGCAAAATAAGATTACTCTGCCTTCAATTCCCAAAGTGCCAGCTATTCATCTCAATTTTGGCAGGTTGTTGAAGCTAGTAGGTGGCCTTCCTTTAAAAAGGATTCCTCATTCTATGATACTATTTGCAGCTATATGAACAGAACAAGAATTTACACGTTACTAATCCTCCTCCCTAGGCAATCAGCCTCAAGATATGGATTTGCTAGAATTTATAAGCTAAGCAATTGCAGAATATGACAGTCCCAATGGCTAAAATTCCTACCTGATCAGCATTCAGTTCCTTACCATGGATTCTCTCTCTCATCTACAGCAAATTACACGGGGCCAGGACCTCGAGGTACTTAGAAACCTAATTCAGACTCATCAGAAGATGCTGGTGGCTGTGCTCAAAATCCACCTGCCTTGCTTTAGAAGCAGACTGTGAATGTCGGCTCCTCCCTCTCGAGAAAGAAGGAAAGCAGTGGGCTGAACAAATCTCTCAGAAACAGCGGTTAGAGTTCAGATTGAATAAAAATGAACAAGACCTAGAATGCAGTATCATGCTTGGTGACATGAAGAAAAAAAAAAAAAAAAAAAAAAAAAAGATGAGGAGGTGGTTGGAGAAATAAATAAGGTCAAGAACAGACGTTTGGGATTTGGAAGAATAAAGCATGATGCTGCTGCAAGGGAGGAAAGCCAGAACGAACTCAAAAAATAGGAGAATAAGAAAAGCTGAGTTCAAATAGAAAATAGTTATGTCAGGGAACTATCTATTTTTCACATACACCTAAGAAAAATACTCCAGGGAGAGATCATTCTAGAGGAGTCCAAATGTATATACTACACCTGTTAAATTAGTCCTTCTCTAAGCATTGTTCTCTTTTGCTGTCACTTGTCAGAGCTAATTTGGTCATTAAGTCTTTAACAAATCTGTAAACGTCTCTTGATTTTATGCCAAAGCAAGGAAAATGATTGCTTGTTTTAAATGTAATTCTTTTAAGATAAAGCCAATATCTGCTGCTAATTTAGATGACAGTTGGTGCATAAGTGACCTTTTTAGACATAATGCACTTCACAGGAAGGAGAGCTGCCCGTATATGATGATAGCTGTATCCTGTGGGCTTGAATGAAGAATCTCAAACTTCCAAGAGGCTGATAAGGCTGGATGCCATCTGATGCTGGGCCCTGCACTGTGTATGGCAGGTGATCCATCAAATTAGCTCTTCAGATGGAAGCATTAGGAATCTAAATGCTTTCAAATTAGCATTTTTTTCCACAATACAAGTAAATAATTGTTATAAACCAATAAACCGCAAAAGTATTATTCTTGATTAGATCAGGAAGAGTGCAGATTCAGAGTGGATGAAAAAAGCATGTATTATTTTTCACTCGCATTTTTAGCTTCAATCTGTCAGAGTGGCATTTTGCTCTTTATTCAGTAGTATGAAACATAGTAAACATATAAAAGACTGCCACGAATCTCTAAAAAGTACCTATTTCTAATATGTCTAGAAAAGACACTGTAGAGACAGTCTTTAAAACATTTTTGTGTCATTTTTTAGTTAGCCAAAAGGAGTGGTAAATGAATTTATCTGAGGGATTTCTTTCTCCTCCTCCAGCATGCACTAGGACTCATATGTAGCTATATGGAAGAATATGCTTGTGGTATTGAACTGAACAGGAGGTCATATATTCACTTCAGTAAAAGACAGGTAATGTGACTCAAAACATTCATAAGGATATTCACATTTCCCATTCAGTCCTGCAGAGTCTGCTCTTTTATAGACATTCACTACAGTCACAGCATCTTATTGCAGTTGTTTTTCCCGTAGCAAAAACTCAAGAATAATATATTGCATTTAAATTAAAATAACTGCATGCGAAGACAGAAATCACAGAGCTAAAATCCTCAACTTACAGGACATTCAAAGGCATTAACTATCTCCTGGAAGTCTTTTAACTATCTGGAAGTCTTTTTTTTTGTAGGAAAACTAAGAAGTCACCAGCTTCAGCTAGACAGAGACTGTTTACCTCACAAATCCTTTTCATGTTAACCATGGTTTAATTCGGCATTGAACCATATCTGCACCCAAGACCAAGTATGATGGCAACTGGTGGAGCTGCTAGTTGGAACTGCTATAGACACAATATTTCACAAAAGACACCTTCTCCCTATATTTGCCCCCATGCACTGTGACTGTCCTCATCGGGCCATCAGCTTCCAAATGATATGAGGTTGCTTACTGAAGAAGACATTTCTCCCCCAGATTATACTGCTACAACTCCAATCAATCAATTGGAATCACTTAAACACAATTTACCCAGGTCTCAAATTCAAAATAAAAAGAAGCTTTGTTCCTCGCCTTTAATCCAAAGTAGCAGAACCCAGTTGAAGAGCCAGACTTATTGCCATGTTCTGGCAGAAGACCATGTATAGAATGAGGTTTGCTGTTCTTACATTTTGAGTTCCCCTGAGACCCCTCTGTGAGCGTTTGGGGTTTTTTTGGTTTGTGTTGTTAGGTGGCTTCAAACATATGAACTGCCATAGCTGCTCGGGCCCACCTAGGTAAGGTTCTTATTTTGCACTGCGGTCTGTAACAGTGGCCATGGAAGGCAAGAAGAACAGTGCAGATGTAGATCGTTCTTTTAATGTATCCTCTGATTCTGCATCCATCTCCTTTAGGATGTCACAAACTGAAGGGTCTCCAGTTAATGTTTCAGAAATCCTTTTTGAATCCATTTAAACTTTGGACTCCCTGACATTCGGCAGCACTGAGTGTGAGGATTTAATTATGCACTCTATGCAAACAGTACTTGCTTTTGTTTGCTCTTCAACACGTTGCCCAAGAATTTCGCTGAGCTTTCTGTAGCTTTCATATTCCAAGGAATAATCTTTAATCATCTTCTCTGCACCGCTCATGGTATTATAAAATCTAACATATCACTCTCCTTCCTCCTCCTGTCTGTTTTTGAGTTAAAGAGCTCTAGATTACTTGTGTTTTTCATGTGGAAGTTATTCCATTTCACTGATTAATCTAGACATTCTTGTCAACATCCTTCCTAGCTGTAGTACAACCCTACTGAGATGAGTGGCAGGAATTTCTTGAAATATGAATTGTATTTATGAAAACAGAATATTAATTCTTACCCTTTGATTCCTGTTCTTCATTATATTTTAATCTATGAGAGATCTTCTCCCTTAGATCATGACAGCTTTATATGCCTTTGCCAAGGAATCTTTTTGAGAGATTTTGAAAATCCATATGGATGAACCAACTGCTCATTGACATATTCAAGGGACTGTAATAAACTTATCAATGAAACGAAATCTGTGGTAATTTCCCCCCTGTATCTCATATTTACAGTCCATCCACTCTTTTTATTCTTTGTAATAGTTTCTACAAATTTGATTGGTATAGGAGTGAAATTTACCGGTCTCAGAATTAACTCTGTAGTTCTTTTAAAGACTAGTGCAGCATCTGATTACTTTTAATGTATATTTGCTGTCTAATGTACTATATGATTATTTTTAATGCATAAAAGTGTTCTTCAGTATTCTGCATGAGACCGTATTAATCTTTGGTATATATTTTAATAAGTACCTAGATGTAATCATATAAGGAATTAATTAGACAGCAAGATATTTTGCATTTCATCACTGAGAAAAATGTTTCAAAGAGATACTTTCCAAGCAATAATTTTCAGTCAGCTTCCATTTTCCTTTCTGTCAGCTCTCAGAGCTTGGACTCAATCAAAAAAACATTATGTCCAGAGCAATACCAGTAATGTCTAGGTATGGGGATTTGTTTTCCTTTTACCTTGAGTAGCCTCCATATAGTTGGGAGAGAGTTGCAACCTGTTCTGTCCACCAGAAGCTGAAGATAAATACTGTTTTCCTCTTATGGAAGTTGACAGGAATTGGTGTGGTCTTAATGTGAATGCGCTGAGATGCCCTTGTCTTCTTTGTGTTCAGAAAAACATACCAAGTCAAGCACTGAACAAAATGAACACACAGGGAACAAAAATCATAATATGAATGGAAAAAAATATATATGTACTAAAATCTTTTTCAAAGATTTTTCTTTATTTCATCCTGTATTTCAAAATAAAGAATTTGGTGACTTATCGATTGAAGAAATAAGAGATGGTCCAAGACTGCTCGTAAGTATACTGCCAACTTATTGCCAACCTGTAGTCCTTACTCAGAGACAAACCTACACATGATTCTCTGATCTTGGAAAATTTATTCACAGAATTTTCCAGGTATTATTGTGAAAGCGAGATTGTCTCTTTATTCACATTGTGTGCTGTTTTGCCTACAGCCCAAGCTCCAGTACCTCAGAGCGATCAATCAGAAGGGAGAAGGCTTAATGCAGTAGCCCTTTGGTTTTATTCTTAAGCTCTTCTCCCCACTATTTTATGTCATTTATACGTTTACCCTTGACTCTACTATAAAAAGATTTTGTGTTGCTGCAAGGCTGCTGCCTGCAGGTTTGCCTCCCTGCCTCTGCCTTGTGCAAGGTGGGCTCCTCTAGAGAGAGGAAGGCCCCGCTGCGGTTGCTTGACCAAGGCAAGACCAGCAGGTGTGGATGCTCCACTGCTCAGGATGGGAGAGCAAAGCCTGGAGCTTTAGTAGTCAAAGGGAACAATGTTGAAGTGTTTGTGCCTTCTTGTCCTCATTCAGTTCACCAGAAAAAAAACAACAAACAAACAAACAAAAAAACAGATCAACTAGCCACAAATGATAGGCTGAAATTACAGGGAATTCATCATGCTAAGAGGTTGATGTAGCTGCGCTGGTTTCGTTATAAACTGGAATTGCTGAGCAGCAGCACATAGTTGCACTATTTGACCAGAACAACCTAGTGTTACAGCACTAAATGAGGAACCACTTTTTCTGTTTGCAGATTTCAGCGGCCATGGGCAAATCTCTGCCTGTGAAATCTCCATCAAGTGAAATGGCTTAACTGTGTAAAGCTGAACAAAAACAGAGTTGCTTTTCTTGGCTGAGCCAACATGCATGTATGTCACATATCACTGTCATGCTTTGCAGAGAGATAAAAATATTTCATATCATAGAATCGTAGAGTCATTATGGTTGGAAAAGACCTTCAAAGTCATCGAGTCCAACCATAAGCCCTTCAACCCCATGCCTGTCAAACCATGTCGCTAAGTGCCTCATCCACACGTTTCTTGAACACTGCCAGGAACAGTGACTCCACCACTTCCCTGGGCAGCCTGTTCCAATACTTGACTGCCCTTTCCATGTAGAGAGATGGCAAAGGAAGATCCCCATGTTTTAAAAAGTTTTTGATTAACATCAGCGCACCTCACAGGGATAGTGAGAGGGTAGGTACAATCTATCCTCCCTAAGTATAAATAGAAAACAAGTATAAATAGAAAACAATTCATTTTTCATTGAATATTCTGTCAGCTGGCTGAAACACTGATATAATACATTCCCTGAGATTGTCAGCTGCAGACTTATGTAACAGTAGAAGCTATTTTTCAGGGGGAAAGAAATGATTGCTGTGTCTGATTAGCCATGAAAACATTCTTCAAAGTGTTGTGAGTCATGGTTCGTCTCATCAAGCTAAATGCTGTGAAACGTATTTCCTTAACCTTACTCAGTACAGTGGTTGTGCTAGTGTTGAAAAATGCTGTCTCTCCGAGGTTTTATTATGAAATGAGATGGGCACAAGAGAAAGGACTTGCAATGGCATTGCGTTTATTTGGACTTGTGCGTTGGAGGACTGATGCTGCCATAGCAACAAAATCTCTGGATTGCCCGAGTTGGAGACACCGCTGCAGCGAAGCTCCCTGCTGTGACAGAAAACAGCTGTATTGCGACCCTGCATGCGCTGAAGTTTCTGCCGCTGCAATCGCCTGCAGAAAGGGCTCGGAATTTTACATATTTATGTTACCAGGAGCTGTATTTCCCTAGGAATTTATGTGCATAATCATACTTCTGTAGGTCTTGCTCCCATCTGACCCAAGGACCTGCCAAGAGCAGATTCTCAAAAGGTGGCATTCCATGTATATGCCTTCCTTTACACACACCCAGACCAAAGCTCTGGCTGGAGTTGACTGTTTCCATAGTAATATTGTTTTGATGTTGCTATTGTTTACTCGTAAAAGTATAATGACAGGAAGTACAAATATGTATGCATTTTTGTCTGATTTTATGTATTTATATGTATATATTGCATTCAATCACAAATTATGGGCATTAAAATATGTCCTTTGCCAGACACATATTTCTGTTCTTTTCCAGTCAAGCATAGTTGCATTCTAGTACAGCAGACTGCTTCTCTGTTTTGAAATTTTAACATGAAATGTTAACGTTTTAACATTTAAAAGTTTTAGAGATGAGTTACTTTAAGTTTTTGCCTTTTTCAACATTAAACTAGCTTTTGCAATAGCAAACTAACACACTTCAGGTGCTTATTTTTCCTATACTTCTTAAGACATTAACTGTTTATCAGACTGTCTTTTTTGCATGGTCAGTCTTTACAACAACTGCAATACCTGATTAAGCGAACAAATGCTGTTCCAACAGTATGAAGAAGACGTATCCATTCTGAATCCACTTTAGCGTACTGTGTACAGTTTCTTGCTTACATCTTTTCATTTCTTAACTGCTAGCACTTTCTCAAGCAATGTGGTATTTTCTCTACCTACAGACATTGCTGCTCTAAACTTGGTTCTTCCTGCTTTCAGGTGACTTCTGGCATTCTGGTGGAGTAAACTATATTTACATCTGTTTTAAGGTCTTGTGGCGGATGTCTGAAGGATGAAAGAGAATCATTTTTTTGGTGTATTTTCTAGCCTCTTGGTAATTTACACTTGTCCCTAGTCAGTAATAGTGTACTAGCTAGGAGAGAGATGCTATCTATTAAAATATTTCCCCTAGGAATCAATTAGTGAAATGTTATGTGCCATTCGTGAAATTCCCACCTGTGAAATCATTTCTGTTGCCAATATGTCCATCTATTAAGTTTTGGATCAACATTCCTCTCCTTCCCCACATTGTAACAGGCACATCATTCACAGTAGAGCTTGCAACCTCTGCTACCGAAGGGAAATAAAACTGAAGTATTTCTGGGTATGGAGTCTCTGCCACACCGCAAAAGCTCGTGAGTGAAGGGAAATCATCCATACAGCTATAGCAATATAGTTACATTGCTACTACTAAGACGGTATAACAACTTATATAGACAGTTTATTTCAGGATTTAGAAAGTCTCTCTCAGTTTAACATGTACCTCTTCAGAAGCATTTTAAGCCAAAATGAAAACATGTTAAAATTCCATAGAGGCTCACAAGGAGACTAAGGTTACTCTTACTGATATAATTAAACCTGTAGAGATGATAAACTTCCCAAGAGGAAAAAACTCTTTAAATAAACTCTTCAGTTCTGTATCAGATGTTCTTTCTGCCCCATTAATAAAATTTAGAAAAAAAATGTATAAAGAACAAAAACATGATCACAAAAGTGATATCTCCTGGTGCTCCACAGAATGACCCAGACAGTGGGGCCATGGACAGTGTTGTGTCTGTGTGCTATAAGGACAATCCTGGATGCAAGTGTTTTGGAGGAACAGGTACCCTCTAACTCACCTGACTCTATATTTCTATTTCAGCTCTGACACTGAGACCCTTTTAATGTTCAGGGAGCACTGGGCATAAGGCTCCTGCATTTTCCTGCCTAGCACCAAAGATTCCTTGACCTCGGTGCAACAGTGTGGAAAATAGGCTGCGAAGTACAAGCTTCACTCAGGTTTTTAAAAATAAACACCTTTTATCTTGTGACTGGAAGCTGGCCACTCTATTGCTCTCAATAAACTTTCCATTGCCTCTAAAGATTAACCAGCTTGAGAGCTTTTAATATATCATCATCATTACATCTGCCTCTGGTAAATTTACCTAGAATGTCTTTCCAGAGAGAGCAATGAATTACAGCACAGGAGGGGAGATGGGAAATTGCTATTCACAAGCTACTGCCTTGCAAAGGTTATCTTACAAAAATCTGTGATGATTTAGGCAGCACTTTTCATTGTCATTTTGCGGGGTGAAGATTTGGTTACATTAAGATTTCTTATACATGCAGAAGTGTCCTTACCCACATATAAAGAATCACTTAGATTTTCTTGGAGATTTGAGGCATAAAAAGACATTCAAATACTTGTCTAAAGAAAAGTCAGCTTTCAAGGAGCAGTGGGATGTACAGCCAGTACATCATTAGAGGTCTTTTTCAAGGATAGAGAACTCTGGAAATAAGTCTAGAGTGACAGTTCTCAAGGTATTTTGGAAAAGTTAGGTATACAATATCTGTGTAGAAACTTGTCCTGCTGATGAGAGTTCATCCTTGGACTAAGTCTGGGAGAGGATGGTGGCAGCAGACAACTAGATCTTCATAAACCTGGCAAGTAGGAGCAGTACCAGAACTTAGTACCAACGCCCAGCGCTGTGCAAGAGGCACGTTTGGTTGTCTGCAGAACAGAAGGAGGAAAAGAAGGATGAAAAAGCCTAACGCTGAGGTCTAGCTCTACCAGGTGCTAGAGTTTTCTGAAACACTTTAGTTTTCAAAACATGAAAGCCATGTAGAAAAGAACACTTACAAATCATTAACTATTTTGAATTTGTATGGATGCATTGAGTGGTTACGGGAGGGATTTGGATGTTACAGTGATAAAGAAGATGCCTAGGAGTTATTCTGCAGATAAGTGTCTAGAAAATGATAACAATATGTTCCTGGTATTTATTTTGCTGCAAGTTTTTATTATGTAGAATGGCAGATCCCTGGATTTGCAAACAAATAGGCACTCTTCATTCTTCCTGCAGTAGAAACCAAGTAATGGGCCACATTTGCCATAGGTGAAGCCCTATGTGCACTTTTATAGGCTTCATCATGCAAATCTGAAAGCTTTACTTGCAAATTAATATTCCTATTTGTTATCTGCATGGGAAATGCTGCCACAAACTGTAGGCCTCTGTTTCCTGTAAAGATTTGAGCAAACAAATTCATATTTATATGAATAATATATTTGCTGATATGTAACCTCCCTTTGGGCTGATTCAGGTAGGATAAATTGGCTCCATATTTGGGAAAGTACTTAATAAGACATCCAGATGCCATATGCTGATCCAAGACATTGTGGTACCATTGCACTCCCTGCATCATAAAAGACACATGAGATTGTTTCAGACAGCACTTGTGGCCTGCCTAGTTGCAGCTGAAATGGAATTGCCTAAAAAAAGCTGAGAGGGCCATTTTGTGCACAAAGAGGTGCAAGAAGTGTGTGCTCTTCATGAAGAACCATTGTGAATTATCTCCCTGCTCCCAAGGAGGCATCAGGAAAAGCGTACGCTTTGCAAATAGGCATATCCTTGAGGAAGAGTTCTGAAGTGCATCACTTCCCTAAGTGGCCAGCTTCATATGCCCATTTATCTTTTGCGCAGAACTCCTCCTGAGCATAAAATCCCTTGCCCGAGCTCTGCAGGGTCAGAGGAATTTGCCCATGTATTTCTCTAAATTTATGAAATTCAGTCAGGATACAAGGGATATTCTCAGCTCTTTCCTAGGACACTAATTTCCTAATATGTTTTTTAGTCTGTTGCAGTAGATAGATTCCCCTACAGGCTATTTCAGATGTTCTGGATTATAGAAGAATTATTTTTTTCATCTCGGTGGATACAGAGTGAGCCAAAAGAGGCTAATTTATCTGGCTACACTTAACCTGGACAAATAATCTGTACTTTTTACAGCAGTTTTTATTCTAAGGAAAACATTCAAAATTATGCAAATTATTCCATCTACCAATGGTGCTGCAGGGGAAATGTATTTGGTGACTTCTCCATTTTATCTTGCATGTCATAATCAAAGAATAATTCTATAAAATAAAGATTTTTCAGGATGTATTCCAGATTTGCAGAAGACAATATTTGCAAAAGACAATCTCCATACTCTTGTGTCGTATATTTTGTAGCTTGGAAACAATGTACTTTGTCTACCGAAGACTTGTGTTCTGCATTTGGAGACATAATCTAAAATTTATAAAACTTCTGAACCGAGACAATACCCTCCTTTTTTCCAGTCTCTCCTAAACAGAGGGATGGAGAAGCACATTCAGTAGGAGAAAGCAGTGCCATCTATTGTTTGTGTAGTAAAATAATGTTTGACTTCCGTTCCAAGTGCACTGTGAGTTTCAGAATGTAAATGTGTCTCCTAAACACTGCTGTTTGTTCATAACTTTGCGTTTTGATGAGTGTCATACCTTAATGATACATTTTTGAGGAGAAAAAGACCTACCCTTTCACCTCAAAAGCATTAACTCAAAAGTAGAAATCACTACTCAAAAGTAGAAATCACTACAGAATAAGGGTCAGCAGGATTTTGTGTAGCACCAGCTACCAGACACTCCATTCTGTATATTTCAGATTAAAACATGTAGTCCTCAGTTGTTTAACTGAGACATTCAAATATTTAGAGAAACTGAATTTTCTTTTTATAGTATGTCACACTTTCATAATATATTTATATGAAACCCACCATGGCATTCTTTAGGATGATGGGCATAATTCACACCTGGGCTCATCTACTGCTAGTAAAATAGTCTTCTGAAATTTGTATCAATGAACCCTTTGAACAGTACTTCATGTTGTCATTTATTTCCTAAAATGTTGCATGCATGCTTGTATGTGGTGGAGCCTGCCAGCTGATTAACACTTTCAAGAAAAGTGTAACTATCCAAATTTCATTGTTGTCAGCTCTAGCAACCCAAAATGTTTTGATTCTTTAGAGATTTATGTAGGACTAGTTCTTTCCCTATGCCTCTGAGGTGCAAAGACTCAGGTTTACTTAGAAAACAGCCATAGATGGACAAGTTACAACCCCACAACTAGAGAGAATTTGTGCTTGTTCTTCCCATTCAGTAAAAAATATAAAAGCTCGGGATAAACGAAAGATAAAGACGGCTTTAGGGTAAGACATCCAGCCTGGTGCGTTGGAGCGCTGTGTATTTGAAGTGCGGCATCTTGGCCAGGTTAACCACGGAGCTGAGCTATGGCCATAGGTGTCCACTGGGTGGCACTAAATAACAAGATTGTGGAGTGGCACCTCCACGGACAAAATAGACCCTGCATCAGCAGCTAACCCGCTGTGTTAATCTAAAAGGTTACAGGATGCTCCTGGCATCGCTGTGCCTTTTCCTCAGCATATTCTGAATTTTAACTGCAAGTTTTCTAGTAATCTGGCCTTTAAAATTCACAAGTGCAGCGTTGTGCTGCTTTTGCTGCTATGCAAAAGCCTCAAAGGATGGAGGCAGAAGCCAGGACAAAACAGCCATCGACACCATCAGAAATTAGCAGTTTAGTCAGAGGGACTGTCCATCTCTGATATTAAAGACTGCTCTTTACTTCATACTTTCAATTTGTGAAAACAGGACAGCCAAACCTTTGCAGAGAAACTCAAAGTAATCGTTGGTAAAACCTTATTTCAAATACTGTGTCCACCACAAAGAAACAAAGGCAAGGCAAGGCTTATAAGAAGAGATTATATACTATTAGCCAAGGATGCAAGGTGTACAGTGTCCTAGGGCAAACAAATACTTTTAGCAATTTTTTCCAGATCCAGAGAACCTAAAGTTCATGCATCTGTGCCTAAGGTAACATCTGTGCCTAAAAGGTTTTGGTAGGTTTTTTTCATGAATATGTCTTATTTGCCTTTTTTTTTTTTTTTTTTGTTTCAACTTTCATTAACATTTTGACCCTGGCATCTCTGCATAGCAGTGAATTCCACATTTAATTGTGTAGTGCTTGAAAAAGCACCTATTTTTCTCAGTCTNAAAGGTTTTGGTAGGTTTTTTTTTCATGTATATGTCTCATTTGCCTTTTTTTTCCTAACTTTCTTAACATTTTGGTCCTGGCATCCCTGCATAGCAGTGAATTCCACATTTAATTGTGTAGTGCTTGAAAAAGCACCTCTTTTTCTCAGTCTCGAAGCGGCCTCTTGGTCATTTTAGTCACTGTTTTATTTCTTGAAACAGTACCATTAGTTGAGATTTTCCCATTTGAAATGAAGATGGGGTTATTCAAGTATGTTTTTAAGTGCAGCAATGAAAATTATCCTAACTGTTGGAAAAGATACATCTGTTCATAGAATTCCTCGGTAAGGCATGGATATCTAGCTGTATAACCAGCGCCACTCCTACTGCTAGCTGTAGACTACTGACTGTAGACACAATGTCATATAATTTTAATAATATTGCTGGCTATAAGTATAATGCTGCAGCACTGCACACAGGGAAGACATTTTAAGTAGATAAATCAGATCTGAGGGCTGCCCAACCAGGCAGACCTTTCTGCTCTTTTTACCATGTATGATAAACAGAGCTGAGATGATTTTTATATCTTCTCTGAAGTCAGGTGACCTCATTCTCATGTCGAAGGAAACTATAAGGCTCACTTGGAGCCATAAAACATTTAGAATCAAAGTAGAATAGTTTATGAAGTCATAAAACTGACGTGAAGATAAGGTTCACTATCTCAGACCTTTCCAGACTGAGAAAAAAAAAGCGCTGTATTTGAAATGAAACATGAATAACAGTGTGATTTAAAGTTCCAAGGTGTGAGTAGTCTATGATGAGCTTGAACTATCTCAAAAAAAAAATTAGACCTCAAGATAGTATTACATCTTTCCAGTTCGGAGACTGTCTGCGAGTCAGGAGATCTGCCTACATTTTCTATGATGCAAGATACTTTTCCTGTACTTAAAGACAGTAAAAGGCTTAGTATCTTTAAACCTACTTCAGTCTAAATCCATTAAGGAGGTATGTGTTTTCTCCTCTCAACAGTTTAGAACTTAGTTTATTCCTAGAAGTCAGATTGGTGTAGTTATGGGTAAACCTCCTTTTCTTTTAAGGATGGGGAAAAAAAAAACGCATCCTGAGTTTTTCTGAGAAACTTATTTTAAAAATCAGTGGTTGAAAAATTTTATACAGAAAAACACAGTAACAACTTGAAAATAAGGAGATGGAAGCTTACTACATCTCTTCCTAAATGTCATCTTTCACAAAAGAAAAACAGGCCTTGGCATTTTCCAGTCCTAAGGCCAGCCAATCAGAAAAGCAGACGCAGAGCTAGAGTTTTAAAAGTATTTCCTAATTTTGAATAAATCTGTAAATAAAATTAATTGGAATGAATTCCTTTGAACCAAACCTAAATGAAGTCTGTTGGATTATGTCAACAGGAAAAAATTTGACCTATCGTGTTTGTAAAATGTTGCATAAATACAACAAGAAGTTGAGTAAACAATTCCAGAAAGAGTGCATCACCATTCAAAATGCATTCTAGTAGACATAAGGGTAGATAGTGAGCTGAGGAAAAACTTGCATCATGGAAAAAAAAAGCTAAATAAAGATTCAAATCCACTCTGACAGACTTAGCCTTGTTGCTCTTATTTCTTTCTCCGATTTACGTAGACTGTAGCAAAATCTACTTATCTTGCATACAATGCCAAATTCACCTTTGGTGTACTCCAGCTGAATTTTAAAACAAAACTGAATCAATATTTTGATTGCCAGAGGATGACCCAGACACTGGGCATGGATAAAGAGTGACAAACAATTCTATCTGTACACACCAAACATCCCTAACCAATGAGAATAATTATAGTTCAGTGCATGTATTCAGCACACTCCAACATCTACCTGCACAGGACATCTGGTCCATGGGATTCACAGGTAGCCTGTTCCTGTCCTCACCTTCTGGGAAGTTTTACTCTGCTCAGGAGGAGTTTCTGTTCAGTAAAACCTGGTGAAAGGGTGACTGCAGCAGAAGTGACTTCTCACCAACTGTTACAGAAGTTTTTATTAGGGACCTGGGACCTCTGTGACAGGAGTGTTCTGAGATGCCAAGACAGCAGGAAGATCCCAGTACTTCAAGTAGGCATCTTTTCTTTTTGTCATCTGCTACCAACGGAAAATGAAATGTTAATTGAACATACTAGTAAAGCCTTAGGTCTATGATACTGGTCTGATGCTGGCCTGTGGTTTCTGATGGCTGCATCATTTGATGGTTGTCAGTTTCCAAGGCTCAGGTGGCCAAGCTTGAGATCTGTCCTCCAAGAGAAGCCAGAACCAAAGTGAGCATCTTCTCTCCTCCCCAGATTTCATTCATTATCATTGGTATTTTGTATATTGGCATGCAATTGGTGTTAACTTACAATTTTCCCATAGATGAAGACCAGTCTTGTCCTCTTTTCATGGGCCAGAAACTGTTGGGTTTGGTTTATCCAAATTCTTTTAGACTCTCCTGAGTGATGGTCCAGTCTAGCCTCTTCAGGTGCATGTTACGTGTTTGAAGACTAGATGCCAGTCATCTCATTCCCTCAGGCTTTTGCAGATTGAGTAAAACTATCTTAGTTCTACTGAGTTGTGTGCAACTGAGTACACCTCCACCTGTGTGCCGTGCAATTTGCCTCGTTTGTCCAACTACCTTTTACTCGGTGTTGGGCTTAGATTCAGGCGAGGGCGGCCTCCACCCAGCCTCTACCTGGGTGACCACAGACTGCTTTCTGACCAGCAGGTGGAAGCAAAAGACAGATGTGGACTTAAGCGGGGTGCTTAAGCGTCTTTCGTGCACTTAAATTTAAGACTGTAACGGAACATTTCTCTGACTTTCAACTTGTTAGCTGTAACAACTCTTTGTTTTATGAGGGCTGGGATATAAGTACGAGACAGAATTTATAATCTCTTGTTCTTCAGCTGCGAACCACAGCAGATGGTTCCAGTCTATGTAGATTAAGAGCAAAGTAACACATTTTGTATTTCCAGTATAAATAGGAATAATTTAACACCATATCACAACTAGATCATGAGAAATAGGAAAGACGACCTTCTAAGCGCTGAACATCTACTGATTTGAGCAGATTTGGAGATTATAAATATTGCACTTGGCAATTTAGTATCATCCACGCCACAAATGGATGAGAAACTGTGAGAATAAGAAAACTGTAGTACAACTGGGATTTTGTTACCCTTGCTTTTGCACTACCCTTTCCCTGAAGCCTTTATGATTATTTCAAAAATAGCTCTTTTTTGCCAGGCCCTATGTACATAGCTGGAAGTGCTTCTGTCACGGGGACTGTTCTTCTGAATAAAGTCTCTCTTATCTTCTACCTTTGTCCCTAAGAGGTTAAATCTAAGGATTAAACAAGAGAGGACAGAAGGATATAGAGATATAGGGAAGTGCGAAGAAGCAACAAAACCATATTAATCAGCATGACTGGTGTCAGTTCCAGCACTCTTAACTGTTCCATTTGAACTTTAAGGTATCAGAGCAAAGAACTTGAACAAGGCCTTGAAAGATTATCGTGGATATTCATGCAAATAGAAAATTTCCCCTCAGCACAGCATGTAGCACAGGGAATTATGAAGGCTTCCATTTGAAGACAAAACAAGTAGTCAATGCTGACCAGCATCACGGTTTATCAGAAAAGGAGAGTTAAAATATGCCGAGGGTTTGAGAGTCTCCCAACAGCACAGCAGTGCTTGATGGTAAGATTTGGAGCACAGCTGCAGTCTTGGCCGCACCAGAGTTCCACCCTGCAGGAGGAGGATGTCTGGGAAAGAGGGAAGGTGCTTCTGTATGGCAGCTCCTGAACTGGAGACAGCCTTTGCTGCTCTGATGAACGCCCAGGTGTCTCCCTGCCCACCTTGGAGGAGGGACTGTGAGGCACAGAATGGACCGTGGATTTTGCCACGCGGAGCGGTGCTCGCTGTGTGTGTCAGGATCTTAGCTCCTGCCATCCTTCAGGTTCGACACAGAAATAACTATTGTGCAGTTGGAATTATTGGGATTGAATAGAAGAAATAAAGAGGTAATCAATACAACCTTAAAATAGGCAAGAAATCATGAGAGGCATCTTAAAAATGAAATAGACCATTTACACTAAAGAATAAAAAAAAGTCGTAAGAGGAATTTTGTGGCCAAATTTGGGAAAGCAGTGTGTTCAGTGCTCTCCTTAGGACACTTGCCCATGACAAAGGACAGTTACTGAAATAAAAGATAGACCTAGATGTCAGCAAAGTACAAAGGCAGTAGCTACATTAAGGAGGATTTTTGATGTAAGACTAGACAGCAATTTTAACCTGTTAAGTAAGCTGAGAGATAAGAGAAAGGAAGATGAAGCAATAAACAGGAAAAGCAGGTAAGTTCAAGGGTACTTTTTGTGTTTGTTTAAGATAACAAAGGTTAAAGCATGCTTGGATTTCTGAAGAAGATACAGCAAAGAAGAGTGAGAGGGTAAGGAAATAATTAAGGAAAGTGGTGAGTGGGCAAAAGAAACTAAAAGAGAGCATGACAGTAAGTCATTAGCAACATGGTTGGAAGGGAAAAACAAATGAGAAATTTGAAACTTCAGCCTCTTGGGGGAGTGGAAGAAGGGAGAAGAAGCAGGGAATAGTGAGCTGCAGGTGGACAAGGACACGTTTCTGGGCCTGGTAGAGGGTTCCTGCTGCCTCCTATTCCAGTGACTTACAGTCACTTTTGTTGGTGAAAGAGCAGCCCAGATGGAGGCAGTGATGCTGGTAGGCCGTGGGTTGGTGCTGCGCCCTGGGGAGGCGCGAGGGTGCAGCTGCTGGCACTGCCGTGGGAAGCTCTTGTGCCGTAAGGAGAACCTGCTCCAGCACGGGTCTGTCAACGTGGGAACCATTTTTGTCATCCTGGATATGAAAGTGTAGAAAGAGCTGGATTTTAACAACCCACAAAGGTATCAAAATAGTCTGTCTGCTCCCAACAGACTTAATTATCCTCAATGCTTTTGAAAATCAGTCAAGTGTAATTCCTGGGCTCATAATTATTATCCATAGAGCAGTGGATGCAGCTTTGACTAGGTCTGCATGTTTTGATTCACGTTAGGTAAAACAGACTCCTTCCCTGGGGACCCACTTTGATGCAAAGTAAAGGCTAAGATGACCCAGTGATAGCGAGAGCTGCTCCAAGAGGAGTGTTAACTCTGGGAAGGACCATCCAAGGTGAACAGATCAAGGATCAGAGGACAAATGAAAAACGGCTCCTGGCCATCTCAGCGAGGATCATGTAAGAGTCAGCAACCATCAAAGCAAAAAATAATAAAAATGTTATTGAAACAGAATATAATTGTTGTCATAAACAGGATAATAGACAAGGATAGCAGAGACTTATTCATGCTCTAGGGCACTTGGCAAGGTGAAAAGTATTTGTTTTCAGACAACATATTAACACATTAAAAAGTCAGTGCCCTAAAAGTCTTACTATAGAAAGCAAAAATATCCCTTTAAACAGGTTTAATAATAATAATCAGGCCAGGAGTCCAATTCATTCCTGGTAGAATTTTGTTGCCTCAAGAGAAGAAATGAAGAGGTTGTCTCCTTTCATGCACACATTTGTTGTGCAGGGTTTTTTTTATTAGGACTTTTTGTAACTTCAACCCCAAGAGCATTAATGCATTTTAATTTTTTTTGAAGTAGGTCACGGTTTTTCATTTTCTATATTCCTCTCCTTCTTAAAAAAAAAGTACTCTAAATTTTTATTTATTCTCTTTAGAATAAAACAAAAAACACTGAAGTAATGTCACATCGACTTTACCAATGCTGCTATTTCACTTTAACCTCACCTACCCAGTACCCACCAGGCTCTTCTCAAGGTCCTGCCTTTCCATCTGCTAACCTTTCACAGATAAGGATTCATGGAAAAAGGCATCCTAGAAAGGTGAAAGCTAGGTATTGCAGAAAATAAGAAATTTTTTCTTAAAGAGTATGTCAAAACAAAGCAACTTTTTATGTAAGCTGTAATCACTTTGGTCATGCGTGATCTTTGCAAGAGGTAGGTAACACACCGGAGGTCAGGAGCTTAACAAAAAGCAAAATAAGCCTCCATCCCATGATGTTCATCTTGCATCTATTCCATTCAAAATTATAGTTGCCTTTACTTCTACCCAGCCCATCCAAGACCTGCAGAACTTGGTAAGAGTAGTAATAGAACTTTGTAATTAACTTGTAAAATGTCAACAAATAATTTAGCCAGCATGGGGTCAGGAGAAAGAGACTGCAAAGATGGAATTGTAAGGGTCTTTTTTTATTGCAATATATTCAGATAGTTACTGTGGAAAGTTGCATCTCTGGTTCTGTGCTTTTTTTTTTTTTTTTTTTTTTTTTTTAAGATACGGCATTTTTGGGTGCCTGTAAAGTAGAGAGAGGTTATCTATAGATTTTCTTGCTTGGGATGATTAAGACTGCAACCCCACTGCTGCAGTGGGTCAGCACCCTGAAGCCCAGCTGGGGACCAAGAGCCATGCCACAGTGATTGCTGTGTCGCTTGGAGCTCATGAAAACAAGTGGAGCAACGTTCAGACTCCTCAACAAGATGTGAGGTTCACAGGTAATGTAGGTTGAAGACATAAATAATAAATGGGCTAAATAATGAAGACTAGCTGCACCTAGTTATAGTTCTAGTTGCCCTTTTGAATAAAGGAAGTTCAAAGCTGCTTCAGAAAGATGTTGATCCCTTTTCTGAACCGTGTTTAAACGTCATGGGTGATTATCGTGAGAAAGTCCAAAGCTGCCTATGGAGGTCAGACCACCCTTTCATAGCCTTGCTGAGGAGCAACGCAGTGTCTCGTAGAGCAGTTTATTTATTTATACATCAAATAATTCCTAATCCTAAAATCAATATTTTGGCTGAATGTAAAAGCAATGTAAGAAGTAAAATCATTCCATTTAAATGATTTGAAGGATGCTATTCCTTAGAGCTTTTGGTACCCAACTTGGGAGACTAAATTAGGAAGGTAACTCTTCAGGCTCTATAGATAGTCAGTAGGGAGTCAGATAACTGCAGAAGGAGCCTAAGCTCCCAGCGAAGTGTCTGAGTGTCTCCTTATTTATTGTGTGAATAAATCACCTCATCATCCCATCTGTTAATAGTTTAATAAAGAGAAAATTGTTCCTAGTGTCCTTCTCACACCGTAAGCTGGGAAATACACGTCTTGTCATTGGGAACTGAATTTCTCTTAGACTAAGGATAAAAAAAAAGATGCTCCATGGAATAGGACACCTTATTATAGGTCTGTGGACTTGTGTTCTCTTACATCTCCATCATGGACTTCTGGTGTGACCAGTGGTAGATATTTGCCTTTTATCTGTAAAATAATAATTCTTAATAACATCCTAAAAGAGATCTTCATCTTTGGATAACTAGGTCTTACTTATATGCTAACTATGATTATTTCATTTCCAACAGAAATATCTCTACAGACACATTTACACGACTATTACATACTTCTGAACAACATGAGTAATACAAATAAAAGATACTTAAAATTAAGATTCTTTCTAACCTTCAAAAACATTTCCATGTTCATACATAATATGAAATGTATTCAACACAAGGGTGAAATTAAAACTGCAGTGCCACATTGGAACACTGGATTTGCAACCAAAAGAAGCAGGAAGATCCTATCTATTCCAAGGACATGAAAGATATCTTTGCACGATGCCACGGTGCAAACGGCAACCATCATTAACAGCATTAACATGTCCTTCATCATTCCTTGTTCTGTCAGTGGAAGAATTTTTTTCAAATGGCTCTATAGGCTTCCTCATCAGAGTTCAAGAACATTAAAGCAATGCCCAGAAATGTAAGCGGTGTGCAGACACGCTGAATAAAGTGCAATGTGTCCTAAAGGGAGGACACGGTAAAGAAAAAAACGTACCATGTTTTTATAATTGCATAAAGTGCCATCTGTATACAGGGCAGATCATATCATGAAGAAACGCAATCTTGAAGCACAGGTTTTATTACTGCTATATTTAAATACATACTAAAAGACCTGAAATACATTTGTTACATACAATGGACTGTGAAATCTCACACCTTATGTACTAGTGGGTCAGATCCTCAACTAAGGAAAATCAGCTGTCTCTCCTTCACTGAAGCTTCTTCTTCGACCAGCAAAGCACCAAGACCAAATAAAACAAAATAGCAGAATTATTCTGCTGAAATAATTTGTGTTGTTTTCCACCAAAAGTTTCTCTTCCCCTGATGTTTTTAGCTATAAGGAAGAGTGCTATACATATCCATTGTCACTTGTTCCTTACATTTCCTTCTTGTCTAAGCTCTCATATACACAGCCCAACAGATGTACAGTAGAAGACTTTCAGGAACAGAGACAGCAATGAGCAGTATTGACTTGCAGTAAAAAAAAAAAAAAAGGGTGCCTTGTTTCGAACAGGATTTTTTGGGTTAAGTAGAATTCATTGTGTTGAAAAATGCACCTTTCTCAGCACACAAGATATGGCCAGTTACCTTTGGCAGTGTCACATTCCTTCTTTAGAAATGTCTTTTCAGATACTGCAACACCTCCTATAGCTTCCAGGTTTTCCTGGTATAGTAAGGATCCTTATCATCCCAGACAACCTCCCCCCACAGCTAGTAATCACCAGAATTCATGTCCAGCTTGGTTCGTAATTGTTATTCACTGCTGAGGGTAAGCAATCACATTATCTTTATTTTTCTGTTCCATGTTCCTTCTCCCTTTCCATTTGCTCTCCTTCCATAGAAACCCTAATAAATATCAATTCTAAAATTCACAGTTCTCAGCTGAGCGTGTTGAACTAGCAGGCAGCTCAATGTCTGCTTTACCTCTGCTTTGCTTACAGAAATAAATCCCAGGTCATATTTTACATTACTTCTGCTGTATGGTACACATTACTGATGGATTAAGTATAATCGATCCCAAGAATAGCACCATATTTTCTTCACTTGAAACACTCCTGGGGTTACACATCCGCTTTTTGTAGTCTCCTATGTGAAGGTTTCAACAGAGAATTTTTGTTTTCTGTTGATTATAGGTCCTTATTACTGAAAATGACCTCTTGTCATTTTCCCCCTATGTTTTCACACTTCCTAAAATAGCATACTGTATTGGCTAAATATGAGCATGCTAACACTTAATGCTCATGTTCTAGTAACATCTTAATGCTTTCATTTTTTTTTTTCAAAAAAAAATTTTCAACAGCAGAGCTGATTTAAGGTTTTTTAGTGTGGTAAGAAGCCTGTAATGCCATTTGATAGTGTTTATGCTCTCTCCAGATGACCTGTTTTTGGAAGAATACCTTCAAATGTCTTGCCAACGTTCATAGTCCCTATATTGAAAATTATTTAATATTAATAATTGTTAATAGTAGAGTTCAAACATGTTTCTAGGTATGATTAGTTATTTGCACTGCTACAGCTCGAAAAACTGCTTTTGAGTGTCAAAGTATGCACAGTGAATGCTTGTACATGACTGCTGGGTTGGAGATTAATAAAAGCTGTTTTTTTTTTTTTTGGTATTTCAAGATATAGGCTAATGTAACAGCCATTAAGTATCCCTGGTATGTTTCTATCTAATGCAAACAAACAAAAACTAAATGCAATTATTTGGCATGCTAGTAATGAAATCCAATGATATCATAAATGGATTGTAAGAACAATTCTCTAGCAGCAAATGGCAACATTCTCCGTCTCTCCCACGACAGTCCATGCAACTAGAGCCTGTTAGGCTAACGGGTACAGAGTATGAGGCTGAGGAAAATGATGATCGGGACATTTTTCACTTCTTGCACACATGCACATTAGTGGCTGTTTTCCCAAATCCCACATCAGAAGAGCAAGCACAGCAGTTTCCCTTATTGTTGAGTCACACTGGAAAAGGGGTTTTCTAAAATAATTGTGGTCCATAAAANCCAAATCCCTCATCAGAAGAGCAAGCACAGTGAGTCTTGTTCCCCTTATGCAGTTTCCCTTATTGTTGAGTCACACTGGAAAAGGGGTTTTCTAAAATAATTGTGGTCCATAAAAGGCCCTCTTGGGCATCACTGGCTGCTTGAGTAGTTGTGTGCAAAAGCTTTGTCATGACATATCAGATCTGTGTGGATCGTACTTGTGCCTCACAGTCCAAGGTAGTATTTCCCCAAAGCCGGCGGGCAAGTTTGCAGGTCACCGCAGACACTGGACTCCCCTTCAAGGTCACGCTCAATTTGCAATTAATTTTTTCAGTGTTGTCATCTGATAAATAGCCTAGATTTAAAATCTGAATGCTTGCAAATGCTTTTGTTTGTCTATTAATGCATTTATGAAGTCTAATGAAACATATGCATTGGGCTATATCTTATGTAATTAATAAACTACTATAATTATACATTTTATATTATATAATCAAATGTTTATGAATTTTTCTGCACATAAACAACCGCTGAGTTTAATCATACATGGCTTTTGCTATTCTTAGACTGTATGCCTAGGGCACATTCTCAACAGGATATAGAAATTTGGCCTAGCAACAGAATCTGTAATCTGTGCTTGAATATTGCTGCCCCATTATAACTGCATTGCTTTAGTTCTGTAAGTGTTGAGGAATTAATCTCAGGGCAATATATGAGTACAGAAATTAGAACGATAAGAGAATAAGCAATTAGAAAAACAAATAAACAAAAATATACTGGTAGTTGCACTTTTTTTACAAATGCTGATAGTAGCTTTCCGCAATGAAGAAATGAATAAGGAGCAGGAAGCCTAATTCCAGTCAACCCAAATGTAAATGGCAGCAATCTAACCAGAGAGCTAGTACCACATTCTAGCTGTTTTGTGCAAATGAAAAGGGTTCCGTTTAAAAGACACTAACAATAACTGTTGCCAAATATATACATGCAAATATATATACAAGTCTGCGGGTACCTCTATATGCAATTATCTAACGGATCAGTAAAATAAAGTATCTCAAATCTGGTTTTAGTGACTTGCTTAGTGTCTCTGGCTTTATCTAGGGCTATCTGTACAGATGGGTCATCTCTATGGCATCTGTCCTACCAACACACAGAGGTTTCTTTACAGGAGCTCTCCTGGTCCAACAGCATGGGCAGTTCTGTCTACTCTGACCCTTCATCTCGACACCGTGTCCTGAAGGGCCATTTTATACAGCTCCATAACATTGCCATGAAAAGTTCTTTATAAAATTCAGTTTACGCTAGTGGCATGACAGAACAAAGCAAAACAAACAAACAAAAAGTCCCATCTGCCTGCAGTAAAACACAAAACAATCCCCCTCAACTAGTTCTGCCTATCTACTCCAGAGAAGTTATACTGAATTATTAGCAAACATTCTGGGTGGTTGAAAACAAAATAAAATGGCTGAATTTTTGTTATATCACCTGTTTACCAGAAGTGTTTGATGGTGTCAACTCACAGGTCACCACCGTTTCTGTAATGGTGAAACGTATGTGGGTAGATTTCCACTGGAAACTGCATAAGGGCATGAATTAATAAGGCTGCATCCCTGAGAGCCTGGCTAGATGTGACATTAGAGGGTGTGGGGGATATTTCTATTCAGGCAGGGGAAAAAGATGGTGAGGGGTGCTCTAAGGTTGGATGCTGCTTTGCAAATCTGCAGTCTGAGCTTCCATCAATAAATAACACTTCTTTCAATTACTACTTGCAGAATGGAATTTATTTTATAGTGAAAAAGATAAATGTGCATTTCCCATCTGGAGATCTGAAGAATAAGGAGTCTCACAAAGATGGAACTGTGACCAACATTTCTAACAATGTGTCACATTCAGAGAAGAAAGAATCAATTATTATTTTTCTTCAGTACCAATAATTTTAATGTATTAAATGAAATTGCAATATTTATTAGGGGCCAAGAAGATAGCCAAAGGTTTTCTCACCAAGGAGGTCAAAACACAGGTATCCGTAATGCAAGATTTAAATATCCTATTCAAACAAGCCGCGCAGCAAGATGAGGAGGAAAATTGAGAACGATAGAAAAATCACAGGTTCTGTAATCTTGCTCCCCTTTTTATCTTGCTCTCCTTTTATTAGAAATATATGCTTCTACAGGGGGTTTGCCTTTTCACACTACTATGTATGTCACAGGAGGTTAAAATTCACAGAACCTTCTCATACACGTCTGACGTTTGCATGTGTTACCTGACTGGCTTTCCATACCTGACAGGGCAGCATTTCAACATTTGCAGCCAAAATGCCCTATAGAACTTTTCTTTCCAGAACACAATAAACATGTGTGAAAATGGAGTAAATTCTTACTGAGATGAATTAGCGAAGGTTATCTGTTTTGTTTGCTTTTCTTCTTTTCTCGTTTTCCTCATGGAAGAGACCGTTTTGCTGCTTCAAAGTAGCTGGCCACAAGGTTGCAGTTTTGGGAACTGATCCCTATGCTTTCAGTGGATACCTGCCCCCCAAAGGCAGTCAGGCACTGCTGAATAGGTAAATTCTGGCTTTCATGGACATGGCCACATCTTGTCAATACTGCATTTTTAAATGCGGTAAGAAAGCTGTAAGGAAAAAAAAAAATCGACACTAAGCAGTGATGAGGAACAGCACAGGACCGTTTCCTATGGCAGACACCAGCTCCCTGGGCAGCACATCCTTCGCAAGGGCCATGGGGGAGACCCCCACCTTCCCGCTATCTCGGGGTGCCCAGGACTGTGACAGTGCGGGGAGCAACGGCCTTTGGTGTTCCCGCAGCCCTAACCCGACTGCGCAGAGCGGGGAAGATGAAGCCCCGTTTCGAGAATGAAGAAACCAACAGCCGCCAACGGCCGCCAACGGCCGCCAACGGCCACGACGCGCGCGCCCGTCCTCCGTCGCGGCAGCCGCCCACCCCCAGCCCTGCCCCGCGTGCACGCGCGCGCGCAGGGAGGCGTCGCGGGCGCATGCGCACTGCGGCTCTCCTTGCCGCTGCGCTGAGGACGAGCGCGGGCCCCAAGGAGAAGAACGAGTCGCGGCTACCGCCATGTTGCTGCGCGCCGCCCTGCGCGCCGCCGCGGCGCGCTCGGTAAGAGGGGGCGGCCGCCGGGCAGTGCGGGGGTCTGGCCAAGTTGCGGCACGAGATGGGGGCGAGGGCCGCGGCGGAGATGGGGCCTCCCCCCGGGTGTCTTCCCCCGCCGGCGCAGCCGGGCCCGACCGCCTGGGTTGCTCTGAGGGGTGGGCGAGCTGCAGGGCCGCGAGTGCGTGGCCGTCATTGTGGGCTACCGAGAGGTTTTTCCTCGGGGGAAGTAGTATCTCTGAGGAGTTTCTCACTTGCCCTTGGGACTTGCCCGCTTATTTTTCACTTCTTAATTAGCCCCTTGCACCGGTTGAAATTATTTAAGTCAGTTTAAAAATAAGTGCTTTATGTATATATATATATATTATTTTTTTAAGTCTTGTATTTTTCTTTTTTTTTTTTTTTTTTCCTCCTTGGGAGCGTATCCTGGGGGAGGACCAGCCTTTTCACTTACAGAGCAGAAGGATGGGTATTTCCACAGTGTCACATGCAAGAAGTCACACTGAATTATGGAGCTCCTGCTCAGTGTGTTTTACAGCTCTGTGTGCTTCGTGTCGGTTGATAAAGAAAATAGGCTAAGAGTGTCCTGGAAAAGGTGGCGAGTAGGGATAGTCGGCAGTCCCCAGAGCAATTTGTGTATCCCAGAGATCAGTCGAGCCCCTGAGATCATGCTAGAAATGAATTGGTTTCCTGGCTGCTGCTTAGAGGTGAACTAGGAGCAGAGAGCAAGGAGGAAAAGGTTGTATACTGCATAATATGTATAGGTTTTGTTTTTTATTTATTTTAATTCACTAATGCTTCCTGGAAGAATTACTCATGTGATTGAGAAAGACATCCGCTTGTGATGTTTATGTGACAGGTGAAACTGTAATTGAGCTGAAAAGATTCTTGTAGAAAAGCAGTCATGATAGTTGCCTGGTAGCTAGGCTTGGTTTAGGCTGCGCCTCTATTTTTGCTGATTTGATACTAATCCACTTGAAAACTCATGGGCTTTTATAAGAAAACGGATGCAAAGCTGTTATGGAGGATTCTTTTTTTAATTATTGAGTTATATTTCTTCTACTCTAAGAACTCTGAAGACTTGTTTAGAATAAAATGTAAAAATTAATATAAATGTGAAACAAAAGGTCAACTAGTGTTAATATTTTATAACTATCTATATCAGATAACTATCACTATTCCTTATAACACTGGTGTTGATCAGTGTGCATCTCTTTTGATGTAACAGATCCATAGTCTTCCAGAGACTAGCTGAATACAACTTGTTTATGGCTCTGTGTTTTATGGGCATTTCAAGCACATAACCTTATGATTTGTGCTGTAGACCCTATTCAGTTGCATAAAAGCTGCCAAAGCGTGGAGGACCTCAAAAGTGATGGTAGGTTCTGTAAACTCTTTAAGGCATGTAGGATACAATAAATTGGGAAATTCTTCATGAAATTTCTGATGAGAATCCATATTCAAGGCAATTACATTAAGCTACTGCAAAAAAAAAAGCACCAGTTTGAAAATAAGGATTTTGCTTCTACAGTGTCATAAATGATGGAGGTGACTTGAGAGATCTGCTCTTCTGATGCCACCAGAGAGCCCTTAATATTCTTCATTTGACTTTATTTAAATCATTAGCAATGATAAGACACTTGATGGTTTACAATTAGACTAGAAATGAAGCTACATCTAAAAGCAGTCTGCAGCAACTGTTCAAATTATTGTCCATAATTTAACACTATCCACTTTATTTTGTAGGTGAGGCAAATCCAACGTGTGCACAGAACAGCAGTGCGCAATGCTAGTGGGACCTTGTTTGTGGTAAGTAATTTTCCATGTGCTCTCTGCCATACTGAAAAGAGGATATTTAACAAGATTTGAATATACTTTTTTATTTTTTATCCATCTGAAGTTCAGTAGAATGGTTTGATATATAATCAATAATTAATTATAATGGTGTATAATTAATTAAATCATGCAGGATTTGTGTGTATGTGTTTTGCTGATAAGATTTTGTTTAAATTTCTTGCATTATGAAAGTGATTTGTTTCCTTTTTTTAATTTGTTAGTTTAGTTTGTAACTGAAGCTTGTTAAGCTTCTAATTTTTCAAAGTCAAAAATGGATCTGTCTTTTCCTAGAAACAGTTCATAGAGAGTAAGTTGGGAAACTTGTTTAATACAAGCTGAATTGAACTGTAACTTCCTAGGAAACAACAACAAAAAAATGTAAATCAGCATTTTACTATAGAACTGATCATTTTGTTGGATCTGTTTGCTGAGCGTTTTGGGACAGTTTTTTTTTTTTTTTTTTTTTTTTTTTCCTCCTCATTTTTTTCTCTACAGCAGTTTCTACAGCTTTTCTCATAATTAGATTACAGTACATGCTTCATACATTTTTCTAGAAACCTGAGCAGGCATTGGTGATTTATGGAGTGAGAGTACTGAAGGAATAGAGGAAACACAACAAGTTAGGAAACCTCAAGAAAAGTCTTGAGGTTGGTGAAAGCAGGGAAAAGGTGGTTTTGGCACCATAATGGATGTCTGGCATAGGAAGCTGTATAGCTTTGTAAATTTTCCAGGCATTTGCTATGTTTATGTTACTCTTAAAATGATTTACTGGAGGGACAAGTATGAAAAGGAAAATAGGAGGTAGAAGAGCTGGGTGTTTTAGCTATGTGTTATTGGCTATTCTTTCTTACTAGCATCTTTCATTCCTTTTATTTTTATTCTACAAAACTTCTACTAGAAGAGAATAGAGTTAGAACTTTTTTTTTTAAATGCAGTCATATTTGTTCTTCTGTAAAGTAAAAGTGTGTGGGAAGAAGATTGCAGATGCCATTGTATATGCATGTAATTGTTTGCCCTAACTGCCACTATAAGGCTTTGAAGTGATTTTTTTTTTTCAGGTGTTAATTAACATGACAAATATAAAGAGGAACTCTTTTTGAGTTGAAGTGAAGTTATTATTTAATCAATAGTGGGTGTTTGTATGCAGTCAGAAGATGGGTTTGTCATTGCTTTCCACGTTTAGTCTGAACTGCAAAAAGTTTTCTTTGTTTGCTAGAATATTCACTAGTATATGGCTGTTTGTCTTAATTTCTGAATTGTCCCAGGTTGCTAAACTTGTTTGCAGAATGATAGTGGGCTTGCTCTGGAGTAACTCTCACTTCCTGCTGTGGTGGTTCTCTTTTTATATCAATCCACACAAGCATATTGGTTTTAATTTGCAAAACAGTGCAGTGTGTGGTGCCTGTTGCGCTTTTTGTATAGGAAACCTGTGTATATGGAAGCATATAGCATATTTGCTTTGTAAGAGCAGAGGATGTGTTCATGATAAGTGATTTTTAAATTGACTATTTAAGAGTGGTATTATTTTGCAAGCTCATGTATTTGGAAATTTTTGTCATTACCTTGTGCCTTAGGAGAGGCACGCACACAAATGAGAATTTCTACCTACTGCAACTCCCTCTTTCAGAAATGAAAAAGAATAAACATTTCCTGTGAGGAAATGGAATGGTGTCATCACAGTATGATAGTCTTTACGGAAGTATTTCAAGCTTAAAAATTAGGTAGTTATGATTGCTGTTGGTAACCTAAAAAAGGAGTTGTTTCAGATTTTACCAAATTTCTGATGGCTAGAAGACTTCTAATTTCAAAATAATTCACACAGCTGCCCTATTTCTTTAGACATGCCTTTTCTGTCTTTGACTTTTATGTATCCTTATCCTTTTTAATAACTAAAATTAAATTCTCCTACTTCACTACTGCATTAAATATGGTCTGAGTTTCATTGGCATATCAGTTGCCCATGTGAGGACTTCAGATATACAGTTGTTCTGTACAAAAAGTTAGAGAATTGCTATAATTTTAGGTGCTTGTGAAAATGGTTAGCACAATACTTTGCTAACATTTCCAGTGTTCTTGTTTTATATAACTACTACTGCAGAAGTAGTGAACATAGGGTACTTCTTCCCCCATGGGGGAGAGAATAGGGCACTTCTGGGCTGATTTGATGTGGGCTTTTACGAGTTTGACGTGCTGGATATCTTTTTACCTGCAGACCAAAACGTTCTTCTATTTTTGTTTACCTTTTGTTGTTTTTAAGACTGATATTTATCACAGGGCATAGCTCAAGTTTCAGTTTTATTTTCGATAGTGAACCATCTTTGCAATTTGGTGAAAGCTACCTTTTTCATGTTATTCTGCTGCAATTCTTCGTTTCTCTTTCCTCCTTTGTGTCCAAGGGGACAGATGAATTTTATGATGCATCACAGAAAAAGAATAATAAAGCAGCACATTTTTTTGTAGTAAACAGAATCCAATATAAACATCGAGCAGCCTTAGTACCTTATGTGGGATAATATCACAAAACGTGAGGACACAGTTATGTGGGTGGGCTCTCTGTGTGGTTCTCGTGCTGTTAAGTGGGGTAGGCTGAATCCTGCGATGCAAATGTGATATAGTCAAGCTGTCCTTGAGCTTAAAATACATTATGTGAGACTTCAGGAAACTGGGAGTACAGAAGAAAGGAATTAGATAGAAAGGATAGAAACTCTTGAACAGATTGTGGTAACTAGTCCAGACATTATAGTTTTTGAGTATGGAAATATGCCTTAATATATTCTTTTTGATGTAATATTTTTTTGTAATCCTGTGGCCTTAATCAGTTAGTCGTTCTCCAGAATTTGTAGCCCCTTGGGCAAAATGCAGCCTTATCATACAGGAACAAGTCAGCTTATGTAAGTCTTGGATAAATGGTACATTCCAGATGAGTGGAAGATTATGGAGCAGATGATTGGCATATCCCAGACAGCTCAGGAGGCCTTGTACTCTGTACGCTTTTGATAAAAACTATAAGATTGCCTTGTGCCCACAGTACAGAATTAGATGAAGCTCACTTAGTAAGCTGGAGAACAGCAGATGTGACAGGTTTTCGACTAGTGATCACTTATGGTGTAGCCTTTTATAACATATCTTGGGGCCTTGCTGTACAAACCTGACTGTGACAGACTGTAGCTGCAGATGATTTAAAAAAAAAAAGGGAAAAGAACTTGTTATTCTGAATTTCCTATGTGTGAGACTATCAGCTTAGAGATCATGCGCTGGAAATAGCAGCTGTTCTGAACAGAGAGGGAGTTTTCAATGGATCAAACATACTTAGTAAGGACAAGCATAGCTATTAGAAATGTATTTAAGGCAAAACAGCAATCAGAAACTAAACAGACATGCAGATTTGAAGAGGAAAAGAGAAGTTATAGAAATATTAATCATGGATATGATCTCTGCAGCTAAGAAATAGAGCAAATTTGTAAGGGAAAATAATTGTTACCCAGCATTTCCAGGCGCTTTTCCTGTCTGTTAGCTTTACGAATCTTTAATTGAAATTGGTAAAAATCACATCACGTATAAGCAGCCAGATTCTTTATTTGGAAGGGTCAGATTAATACTAGCTATTGTATTTCTAAAAGGTGTTTTTGTTATGGTCTAGAACACACAATAAGCAATAAGTTGCTACTTAGTGTGTTCCAGGTGTATCAATTCATGTTCCCTAACTCTATTAGGGAAAGTCAGTCTTGGGAAATAACCATGAATTAGAATTATGGTAGAGGTATATGGTGCTCGAATTAGTGGTGGCAGTAGTACTGTCTGTGTTCCAGGATATAGCGAAGTTAAGCAAGAAATTCTCTCACTAGCCCAAAGGATGAAATTGGCAGTTAAATATTTGGCCTTTCAGTACAAAATTTCTCAACTTAGGAATCTGCATGAAGAGAATAGTCAGAATGCAGTATTTTCCATTGCGCACTGGAGATAGTCTTTAATGTTTAAGTCTTTTAGGATCTTACTATATGAAGATTGTTTGAGGTATCTTTAACACTTAATAAGAAGATGGGGTGGAAACTGCAAAAGCACCATTGATTTCTTGAGAGAACAAAGTGATAATCGGTGAAGTGGATTTCTTTCTTGTAAACACACAAAGCTTTACTTACTAGTAAGTCTTGGACTACTTTTAACTTCAAGGCGCAAGAATAGGTATGATTTTTTGCCCAACTTTCCATTTGATTTGAAACTTTTCCAATTTGTTTTCAATTTTATTCAAATTTCAAATTAAAATTAAATTAAAACTTAGCTCTGAGAATTTCAAGGATCCCATAACAAGCTGCTTGGAGATAGCTAACATTTTGCACAGAAGGACTTTTTGAGACCTAAGATTTCATTAAAGGAAAATGTCATGTTCTTCAACATTTTTACATGTTTTCTTAAAAAAAATAGAAATTACTTTTAATTTTTGTGTCCTATAAAATATTTTGGTTTGGCAATGTGAATTCAATATTCTTCTCCCATTATGGTTAGAAATGTTTCTAAAATAAAAATGTTGAAATCTGTTGCAAATCCTGATCAAGAGTGTATGGTAAGCTCAATTAATTCTATGTTTGAAGAACATGCAGATGTTTAGTTATCTTGCAAGCTTCTTGATGACTTTTAAATGTTTTTGAAGTTAAGGTCTGTTGCGGGAGGAGCTATTGTTTAGTGCCTTGTTTATCAAGGTGTTACTGAGAGTTAATCCAACCATGGTGAGTTTATACACAATTGCCAAACTGTATTAACAAATATCTGTGTAAAATAGATCCTACCTCTCAGTAAATAATTTGAATAGGAAACTTTATGATTAATTTATGATTAAAAGTGATTAAATTTTAAATTGGCAATGTGTATATTGGGAATGTATCTTTTATTCAAGAAATTCAACTATGTAATAGGAATAATAATAGGAAATATATTCTACAACAGTAAATATGTCCTGAATAAGTTCTTGAATACCCTATTTTTATACATGTTTTTTTAAGCACAGAGACAGTCCTGAAAATAATCCAGATACTCCCTTTGAGTTCACACCTGAAAACCAGAAGGTATGTGAACAAATATTTGCATATTTTTGCATGTTTTTCTTGTCTTTAGATCAGTATTGAAACCTGTTTTCTTTTTTTTTTTTTTTTTCTCCTCTTCTTTCCCTTTAAAAAGCGAATAGAAGCAATTATAAACAACTACCCAGGAGGGCACAAATCTGCAGCTGTGATGGCAGTACTAGATCTGGCCCAAAGACAGCATGGTTGGTTGCCCATATCGGCTATGAACAAGGTACTCTGTTCTCTTTTCAAGTGTAATTTCACCATTTTCTTGAAACCTAACTCTTAATATTAGGATATTAGCCTGTTTTATGGAGGCATGCTAGTGCAGGAATTTTCATGTGGCATTGAATTTGCAGAATTCCCTATGAGAGACTACCTTACAAAACAGCGTAGGGAGAGAGGAACTGATGCAGAAACCCTTAGCTTAGTCACTTTAATGGTAGCCCACTGCTAGAAACTGCTGGCACAACAAAAACAGAGTTGTCCAGTACTTATTTAGATAAACTCTTTTCCTGTCAGAATCAGCCTGGCAATAGAAATACAATTTTGAAAGGTTTTGCTCACTGATGGATTTGGGGAAGATTTAAAAAATGATGGTGGTGATAGGGTTTTTTCTCCTTTCTTGAAGATTAGTGGCATTACACATTGCCACTGCTGTCAGGAACGTACTTAAGCTCCATGCTTGCAAGGATTGTGACTTTTGCAAATTATGCTTTAGTACAGTGCAAGTAACAGAGGACTCTTAACACCCCATACCCAGTGCCTGTAAGACTATTTTCTTCTTAGACTATATAGTCTATTGTGACAGAATAAGAAAACACAGTGTTCCAATGATAGGTTACATGATGTTAATTGAAAACTTGGAAATACAAAATTTAATCTCTTCATGTAAATAAATCCATTATATTGTGTTGCTTGCGTAACACCAGCTTTTAAGATTAAACTTATGGCATTTTCACTTTATGTGCTAAGTGTGGCTTGTGCACATTATAGTGATGATTAGTAAATAAGTTATATGTCTGATTAGAAAACAAACAAATCGTAAACTACAATTTCTAAAATGTAGTCTCAAATAAAGTCTCAAATTGCTATTGATAGTGAATGGGAAGACTCTGCCCTTGCATTGGTTTTGCCTAAGGTTTGGGATTGGTTTTAGGTTTTTAAGCAAATTTTTAAGCAAATATGTGCAGATACAAATACTTTACATGGTTTGCTTTTTTTTCTGCTGTAGGTACTGGAACATAAAGCAATTAGGCTTTTGAAAATACATTTAATTCTCAACCTGAGCAGTTTGCCAGGGTTTCTGTTTAACTTGGGGGGGGGAAGGGGATATTTACACCAGACCTGCCTCCATGGAACCTACTTCTCCCCATATTTATTACCTGTGACACCAGTCCACAAATGTAGGGGTGTTTGTAGGGCTGGCCGTGGTCACAGAACCTGAGACAGAGCAGCGGTACCTGACTGAGTGCAGTGAGCGTAGTGCCAACCTGGGAGTTCTCCTGTTAGCAGAAGGCTTCAGCCAACTTCTACAAATGGTTGCACTGCAGAACACGAGTGCAGTGTGAGCTGGAGCTCAAAGAGAAGGCTGGGACCAGCTGAACTCTGCTGTCCTGCTCAGGGGTATGGTGCTAGGTGCTGGAATAGGGCTGGTTGGACAACTAACTGTGCAAATCTTTACCTTGGTGGAGTTCTTGTGAAGCAGAATTGGCTCCATCCAGTGGCTTGGGTGTCTTTTTTTGGTGTTTCAGTAGTGTTGTGCTTAGATAGTCACCACCTCCCTGCCCTTTATCTGATGTTACTGTATTCCTGCAGCTAGAGGACAGGAGACTTTACTGAAACTGTTTATGAAATTTCTTTCATGGCGCTCTATGAGAATTCAACACAGTATCTGTCTTCCCCTTGTTGTAGGTTGCTGAAGTTTTAGAAATGCCTCCCATGAGAGTGTATGAAGTAGCAACCTTTTATACGATGTATAATCGCAAACCTGTTGGGAAATACCATATTCAGGTCTGCACTACCACGCCTTGCATGCTGAGAGACTCTGATAGTATTTTAGAAGCCATTAAGAAGAAACTTGGTATGATACAAGTTTGTAATTTGCTTTTTCTAAATGTGTTGGGTTTTTTTCATTATTTAAGAACACATTATTTCATAATTGAAGTAAACTTTTTCATATGGTGGGGACAGTAGAATAGTATTTAAAATTCAGACTGAAATCATTTTAGGGTTAGCACCAACACTTCAAACTTTGAAAATGGAGAATACCAAAGTGGAAAAAACCCAGTATGCAAGAAGAGAACAGGTCATTGCTTTGGAGTGCCCTTAATGGTTTTATTGGCAATTTGCCAGGAATTGAATCATTTGCACCAATGTTTGCAAATGAGCCTTGGACTGAGCATGAAACACCAATCCATATGTAGAAGAGGATTGTGAATGCTACATGACTTTTTATATGCAAAATTAAGAATTTTAAGGTACTTTATGAAGATCATTGATTTTTATTATTTAACTTAAGGTAATATGAACAGAACTTATAAATTCCTCATGGGGAAAGTTAGTTGAGACTCCTACATCATATGAGGTGTAGAGATAAATAATGGGCTTTGGGTTTAGGGTGTTCGTGGGGAAGAGGGTGGGAGGGAGTTATGTGGAGAAGAGGCAAACTTCAGCAATTAACAACTTTTACTCTTTTATGAAATAAGCTACATTGACATTTCGTAAGAACCACCATCATAAGATAACAAGTAATTCTTCAGCAACTCTTTAATGTATTCAATTGTCCGGGAAAAAAAAACATTTATTTTGGATTTTTTCTCATGGTTTACACCTGTTCAAAAATGGCTTAACTCCTATTAAAACCACTAGTTTGGGAAATCAAAGAAAAAGCAACTGTTTTCTATGAGTAAGGATATTTATATAGTTCTTACTGAGGCATAGACCTTATTTAGGTTTTTGAGTTCTCTTTCCTCATCTAGTTACTATGGAAGAAAAATGCTTTTCAGCTTATTTGCTTTCATGAATTGTCTTGACAGTTTTCATGCAAAATGGCTTTTGTAATGTGCTACCTCTACAACATGACAAATAACTACAGTTTCAGTGCAATAACAATGAGGAACCACCTTATTCTCACTATCTACTTCTAAATTTGTCTGATCCTATATCAGTACTGTTTTTGAGTACGTGTGACTCTTTGTATATATTTCATATTTTTTTTATTTATATAGTGCCATGTGAACAGTATTGTGCTTGTGCTAATGAAATAATCAAAAGGGAGGAAGCTGCTGTTATGGTTGTACTGAAACAGCGGTATTATCAAATGAGTTTCAGTTCTTAATTATTAGGTACAGGTTAATATAAACTAGCTACAGGTTAGTATAAACTCAGTAGCAAAGTGGATGCTGTTAGTGTTCACTGAAGTAACCAGAAAGGTGACTATTTTAAGTAGGCCTGATGGAAGGAATAAGGACTCCACAAGTTTGTCAGCTGGTGGGACTGTCACAGAGGTGCTTTTAGTCTCATTAGAGCTGCCTATTCCCACTGCTTTATTTGAGAGAGCTCAGGCTGGGAATGCCTGTGAGGGGGTGGGTGTGGTGACAATTTAAGACTGAGAGACTGTTTTAAGATGCACTGCCAAAAAAAAAAAAAAAATTGTAGTAGTGAGATATTAGTACTGTGAATTACACCAGCAAATACTTCTGAAACTAGATATTTATAGAGTATGTGATGCAGGAAATCTGGTGAAACTCATAAGATGAAGTGTTTAAGAGATATATGTAACAAATAGATTAAAAAGTACACATGTATACATTGTTTTTCACTTTGAATGCATTTTGATAATTATTACTAATTAATTTTGAGATTGCTGTATCATATTTGAATATCTGCTGTATATGCCCATATGTCCTCAACTCCTGTTGAGTATAATATAATTGCATTTTTGATGAGTTAGGGCTTCCTTGGTTATTGTGATCTTAATATACTTGTGCAAGTTGCAAGACTTTTGTTGCCACTGGCTCCATCTGTAATTTATAAAGGAAGGTATTTTCAGAGCGCAAAAAGACTACGGTTTCAGCCAGGTCAGTCTCGCATGTTATTTGGCTACCCTGCCCTCTGGTCATGTCTTGCATGGTTACACCACTGAAGAAAAAAAGTCATGGAAGCAAAGCACGTGCACAGAGCTGTTCAGGAAATAAATCTTACTGTATGATCTGAGAAGTTGTTTCTGAATTTTTAGCCAACAATTTAAATGCTTAGAACTTGGGCAATTTGGGAATTCAGTACTCAGTACTGAATACTATGCATTTCACATCAGTATATAAAAGCTATATTCTTTCTCTCTCCCACTGTATTTATTGCTAAAAATGTTCCTAAACAGAGGTGTTCTGTTTCTCAGAAGTGTCATTTCATGTTTATGAATCATATTTGTAGAACTGTAAGTCTCCAACGTGTATCTCAAGAATTTAGTTTATTAGAACTTTAGGTTTAATAGAAATGTTTTGGACTCATTTAAGAAATTTAAACAGTGCAAATGTTTTTAAGGCCAAAATACAGGAAATGAAAGAACCATTGAGAACTTAAAATCTTGCTTTGTTAATCATATTTAATAGCCACTGAACCTAATATTCTTTATTGTTTTAGGTATAAAAGTTGGGGAAACAACACCTGATAAGCTCTTCACACTGATAGAAGTGGAATGTTTAGGCGCTTGTGTAAATGCCCCAATGGTGCAAATAAATGACAATTACTATGTAAGTGTTTCATTCTATTTTAAGGCTAAAATTCCTTACTGCATAACCTATAGTTTATTAATTTTATATGTGAAGTATTTTCATTCTCGTAGATTCTGAAGCTTTTGTCGTTTCCTTCAAGGGACAACTTACAACCTAGAGCAGCATCTTATAGTTTCTTGACCTCTTAGAATATATCATCTGTATCATAATGTGCTGAAGTCTTCTGGTTTCTATAAAAACAGACATAGTAATTTTTCTCATTTTTGCAGTGAGATAATAGAGACCCTTATGAAGGTACTTTTCTGGCATATCCATGTAGTAGAATGAGTAATCTTGCAGGTGGCTTTCAGCTGAGAAAGAATGTTACTCTTTAGGAAGATTAAAAAAAAAAAATCCACATCACAAGCCTTACTCCAGTTACTATAGCTGTCTTTTCCCCTTATCCTATTTAATCAAGTTAAGATGCATCATCTGCTAAAAAGTCAGGTTCAGCTTGGAACCTAATTATTACCTGGTTTTGCCTTTCCACTAACACCAACCCAAATTCGTTAACATTAAATATATTCAGCAAAATTCAGTGACAGTTTCTACTGTGTGGGTTTTTTTTTTTCTCTCCTCCCTTTTTTTTTTTTTTACCTCTTGCCACATGTGAAATAACACAGGCAGCGTTTTTAAGTTTTAAGCCCGAACAGCCTGTTTTTGTCATTAGGTAAAATATGATGGAGAAGAAGAAAAAAATCTGGGGCATAAGCTTATATGGACATTGTGGAAACAGTCCAAAAAGTATTAGACGTGTGGTGGTATAGAACAAAATGTAATTTTCCATTATATTTCCCTCTTTCCCAGAGGAAAGACTTTGGTCACATTTACAAGAATGGTGAAATTAACAGAAGTACAGTATACTGCAAGTGAAGTGTTTAGAGTTAAGATTGCAGAATAGTAACATTAAAAAGTGATAATTAAAGCTCCAAAACATGTTGCTTGAAAGCATCCAGTTCATACTGAAAGTCCCTTGGGCGGTCCTTGCTCCATGTTTTGATAGATTATTCTCTTAAATTTTGCCTGAGACACTTTCTGTTTGGAAGTTAAGAAGTATAAAGCCTGACTACAGAATAGCTCTATACTTTTTAGTGTAATATTGGAGTATTAGGGTTTTTTTTTTTTTTGTATTTTGAAATACCAAGCTCACTGTCAGTACATGCTTTATTGTGAGTTTAACATGTTATTACCATACAATGTTCCTAAACACATGTAACTTTTTTGTTTGTTGGTTTATTTTTTAGTTTGCTTAATAACCTTTTAGGTAAATATTGTCTCTGATGCTCCTTTGGCTATTTTGGTCTTTCTTTTCTAGAAATTTGTTCATGTGCAACAATGAAAAATGCTCTAGTTGCACCTGAAGCAGACTATTTTTCCTACTTGTGTCTTTTTTTCTAAAATAATTAATAAAGGAACCAAGTACTTGCCGTCCGTATTTCATATAAACACAACATACTGGTACAGTTATGATTTTTTTTTTTTAATTTAAACATCTGTGATTTTCACAGTTGCATTCTGATTAAATTCTTGAGTTTCTCTGCCATAGCCAGGATGAGCAAAAACAGAGAATGAGAACATCATATTCTTATATCAAAAGGAAATAAATTCTGCTTTGAAACTAGAATCTTAGTCAATGCAATTATGTCCCTTTCAGCCTGTACTTTTTTTTTTTTCAGTACAAAAATTAGGAAAACCCATAACCATGAATTAGTAAGAACTCACTATTTTAGCTTATTGCAAATACTAACTTTGTGAAATAAGATGTATTTTAAAGTTAGGGAATAGCAGTTAGTCCCTGCTAGTATAATGCTGTCTTAAGTAGCTTGAATTGTAGAAATTTCCTGAGGGAAAACAGTGTAGCCTGTAGAAGAAATACAAAGCTCTAGAATGGTATTGAGAAGCAAAAGCTTTATGCTAAGGAAGAGAGAACCAGAATATGTGATGAAAAGGAATTCTATTTTTTTTCTTTTGTGTTATCATGGATTTTATTTAAACAAATTTTGAATTTTTTTTTTTAATTTTTATTTGATAAAGGCACTCTAAAACAATTTTATTTTGAAATAAGGGTTTGGCTTGACACCATGTGCCATCAGATTCAGTAAATTCATATATCTATTGCCAAGAGTTTAGCTGTTTAGTATCTTATACTTACCATGTATTTATGTATTTTTATATATAAAAATGTAAGTGTATGTTTGCTTTATTATACATTAAAAATAAACTGTTTTGCTATGACAACATGTAATCTTTATTCTTTTTAAAGAATATTCTGCTTTCTTGTTCCCACAATTTTTGGCACTGCTGAAGTCATACTGTGTGCGTGCAACAGCAGGCATATATTGAGTAGACAGGAATCCAATTTGCTAATACAAGGAGAAAACTGAAAAGAAGCCCATGTAAAAGATGACCAGCTTTTGAATATTGTTAATTGTAACATTATTTCTGCAAATGTGTGCTGATTCTTTTTTTTTTTTTTTTTTAAACAGGAAGATTTGACACCTAAAGATATTGAAGAAATAATTGATGAACTAAAGGCTGGCAGAGTTCCCAAACCTGGTCCAAGGTATGCTATTTTTGTAAAATAATAGCTAACTTTTCCTTTGGGGGAAAAGCTAAAATTCCTGTTGTAGGAATTTGAGTTAACTGCTTAGAGCTAAAAAGCATCCATTGATTTACTCAGCAGCTTGATGTGTGTTCAGTGTCTTTCCGTATCATCCAAGCCAAGCAAGAACTAGCAAGAACTTAATTCTGTGCCCCTTGGGACTGACTACAGGGGTAAATGAGGAATTAATTAACAGGTGAATAACATCAAAAGCTTTTGCCTAGATCAATGAACTCCTATGTAGTGTGTGTGTAATTTTTTTTTTTTTTTTTTTTTCAAAATCAGAAAGATCTAGATCATGGAAGGTTTCTCTCTGAATTTCCTGTTTATATTTACCTTTGTTGTCAGCCCAAATATATACATGTATACATGAATTTCAGAGTTAATTACTACCATTTCACTTGGACATCCAATCTGTTCCCATTTTTTTCTATGATAATTTTTTGAATGGGAAGATAATCTTAAATTATGGTTTCCATGTAAATAGTGATGCATCTTAAAGATGATTAATAGAAAGTGGGAATTGGAATTTTGAATTGAGCTGTGATCAAAGTTACTTTTGCTTGACCTACTTATGAAAGTAATTCATAGCCTTATTGTGCATCCAAGTTATCAAATTGCATATTTGGCACTGTACTTGAATTCGAAAGCCTCTCGACTGACAGTAGTAACCTACATTTCTGAAGGGTGAATAGGAAGAAAAATAGAAAACAGTACCCTTGGCTTTAAGTCGGATTTGTAACTTTTTTTTAACTCAGTGATAAAACAATACTTGAGATTAATACCTTCAATGAATAATACTGCTGTCATTTTTCAGGAGTGGACGTTTTTCTTGTGAGCCAGCTGGTGGCCTGACTTCGCTGACTGAACCACCCAAAGGACCAGGGTTTGGAGTTCGAGCTGACCTCTAAGGAATTTTTAATATGTGATAAACTCTGAAAATAATAAAGTAACTTTAATCTCAGTAAAATGATTTGTTTACTGTTTTTTAAAAAAAGAGGGGCAAGTAACAAATCATTAATTAGTTCCAGATTATTATATAAAAAGAAGTGGTTCTATAGACTGTAACTCACTCAGCATTATTTATAAACATCAATAGGTCAACAGATGTCAACTCCAGTAACACTTCTTTCAACCTTTGCTAAGTAAAGGTTCAGCAAATTCACAAGCAAACTGATGATGGATTCTCTAATTTTATGTTACTTTTTAATTTCAATAAAAAGTATGTAATGGGAAACATGCTTCCAGATATGTTCTGTAAAATCTGTTAGGTTCAGTAAGAGATGATGCGTACTGAAGATTATTGTCCTTAATACCATTCAATGGTCAGGAAAAACTTTTAAATAAAGAATGAACAACAAGTCACTTCTGAACAAATTTATTCAGCACAGGCAAAGTGAACAGTTGGAGCAAGATGCAATTCAACAGAACAGTTTAACCCATCATAATTATAGCATATGAAGGATTTTTTTTATCCATGATTATTTTTTGACCTTATTGTTGTATATGACTTGTAAGAACTAATCTAGAAGCAGAAAATGAAGGATAACCAAGATAACAAAAAATTCATATTAATACTCAATACATCATGCCTGTAATACTGAATACATCTATGTCTGTAAAATCAGGCAAATTAATCACTTTTTTCACATGCAATTTAACATAAAATGTTCAGGAGCACAGACATTTTAATCAACTGCAGCCATGTAAAAAGCCTGTGACTTCTCACTAGAGGCTACCTAGAGCATGAGCGAGCACAAGGGATAATAAGATACAACAGACTCTAGCTAGCATATCATTGTTCCCTGATGTTTGTCCAAAATGTTAACTGGTTCCCTGTTTGAGCTGCCTCTCTCTACCACAGGGCTGTCTTCTATACATATATTCAACAGTATGTTCATTTTGCAAGTTCTTAGAATAAAGTTCCTCTTCAGCCTTTTCATACCACAGTTTGCAATTTTTCACTCAATTACTAGTTTGAGCTAAGCAATGATGCAGGCCACCTCATTGTTGTGCACAGCTGATAATCTCACTGGAGAGGGTAAGTCAGAGAAAGCATAATGGAAATCCACTCGTCACTGCTTATGAGCATGTCATTGCTTATGAGTATAAACAGTAGTTCTTAAGAAGCTTACAGAGCTGTATTTTTACTTGCTCTTAAGCCTTGCTGATATCTATCATCTGCTGTGTAAGTGCTCTTGTTTGTAAGATTCTTTCCCCATTATCTCAGCTGCTTTTTGGACACCCATCACTGTATCCCTGTAGCCTGTAGTTTTTAGAGGGTGAATAATCACTGTCTATGCTACAGTACTCTGAAAAGATTCCTGGGGAAATGCTCATTATTCCACTTAGAGTCAGTTACAGTCTCATCTGCTAGCCACCCTCAGTGGTGGACACTAAAATCATATAGACATTAAAGAATAGGAAATGTATGCAACACCCTTTGACATACGGTCACAGGCACCTGTGTACCTGCTTCTAGGGAGCTGGCAGTGAAGCGTTTACTAACTGACTCAAGTGAAAATGACGGCAAGCGCTTTGCCTAACACAACTCATCCATACCATGATTTGTATAATAGTTTTGAAAACATGTTTAAATAAGTCTGCCTAAACAATGGCAATTGTTAAATGTGTGATGTCAACCATAGTTATCCCTGCTGAACCACAATGACAGGGCATAAAAGTACAGAGGAAGTCCACACAACAGCTCACCTTTAAGTGTTATCTGAAGTATCAAGAATTGGTAAGAATGAAATTAGAATCCAGTTATTTTCTTATTATTCATGACCGTGTATCTACGATCACTGAAGATGGCGAGCATGATAAACAGTCTGTTTATAGAGAAGGAAAACACCACAGTACATTTACCTTTTAAAGAGAAATAGATTGTGCCTCCTCTTCCCAACCTGTGATTTTGAAACTTCAGAATTACTTATCTTTTAATTTTGAATTTTTCCACTTCTGACTTGCATAATTAAGGAACTCCTGTTTCTACCCACTAGCAACTGAAAGTTATCTGGAAACAGCAACGAAAACTACAACAAACGGAGGAGCTTTATTTAGCTGTATTTAGCTGCCTCTTTCTCAGAATAGCAAGTAACAACAGCCCAGCTACCTTCTCGCTGCCTACGGAAGCAACCCGAACAGTATTTTTGCAAGCCCTACCGAAGCACTTAATTCCTCAGCACACAGCGTTCCCGCCCGCTCCCCCCCTCGCTGGGACGCGCGGAGCCGCCGCGCGTGCGCGCTGCGCCGCCCGTTAAAACTCACTGCGCCATCGCCGCCGGAAAACCCCTCCCCAGGGAGAGAGGGAGCGGGAGCGGCCGCAGCGACGGGACGGGGGCCGGCGGCCCCGCTGCTGTCCGCTCAGCTGCCGGCGTAAGGACAGCTGGAGAGGCGCGTCCCCGCTCCCGGCCGCGCCGCCCGAGCCGCCGCTGCCATTTCCAGAATGTTCCAGCCGCAGCAGCCAAGAGCGGAGGGGACGCGGCGGCGCGTGCGCGCTGCTCCCGTCGCCGCCTCCTCCCCTCGCACCCGTCCTCTCCGCCCCGCCGCCGCTCGTGGCGCCGTGCGCGCTCCTGCGGGGAACGGCGGGGACGGAGCTTCAGTGCCGTTAACCGCGCCCCCCCACCCCCTCCCCGCCGCGTCCCCAACGGCCGCCCCGGGCGCGCAGCGCTGGCGCGCCCGCCCGCGCGC
>VWPW01030072.1:552290-614207 GCA_013389825.1 Crypturellus undulatus
TGCTTGCCCCTGCCGAGGGGAGGCAGGGCGGGCGCGCGGCCCGGCACGGCACGGCCCGTCCCGCGCCTCGCGGAGCGGGGCGCTTGGGCTGTCACCGAAAGCGCGGCCACCGCCGAGGGGAGCCCGGCAGGTGACACTGAGCAACAAAGGAAGGGCAGGGGACGAGGGGCTGCCGGGCTCGACCGCGCACTTTGCCCCTCCAGCCCTGCCTCGCTGCCCGGCTACCACCGTTACACCCGCTCTTCTTATTTCAATTCAATAGTCGATAATTTATTTTCTTTTTCTTTATTTGAAACTCCCCAATAACTGACAGTTTAATATGAACCAGTAGTATTGTCAACCCGATGATATTGCTTAGACTCGTGGTACATTCTCCACCTTTCCTTTGTGAGCCATGTGGAAGAAAATCCTACTATGGCTTCTGAATCTTCTCGTTGCGAGAGGGCTTATGAGATAAGATAGCACTTTCCAGTATCAAAGAGAGTTTGATGCTCGTAGGAACAAAAAGCTCTCCAGCAGATGTGGAACATACCCCAAATATACTTATGTTCCAGGAAAAAGCAGTTTAATCTTGGAATGCTAGGAAAGGGTGAGATCATCATGTCTATAAGAAATGATTAGCTTTTAATAAAATCATTTATTGACAGGTCATGATTTGGAGAGGAGGCACTTCTGCTCTAGGTGTGAACCAGCGAGAGTTTTGGTATTTTTCAGTAAGGAAGTTGGTGGCAGCCTGGCTGTGTTTACATCTTAGTTACTTAGCTGAGGGTCATGGTGAGCCCAGGAAGTAGCCCGGGTCCTGTGAAGCTGAGAGACATCAGAATATTACACCTGCCCTTACTGTTTGCATGTTTGTGCAGATGCTAGGTGTCACTTGCTTTCCTTCATTCCTTAGGTGAAAACTCAGATTTTCAGCTAACTTTGTGACTTGGTGAGCTGGGGACCTTCATCTCACCCTGTGCAAGTTCACCAAGTCTCTGCTCAAGCTTGAGGAACTGTCTGCTCAGATAAAATCGCAGGTGTGCGCTATGGCAGGATACTTAGTCGGGAAGGTGGCGGTAAACCAATTTATTGTCTGTGTCGTATTTTGATTTAGCGCTTACACTTTCTTAAATATGCCTGGAGAGCTTAAAAATAAACAAGGAGCACAAATGTTGTTCTTTGCATCCAATGGGCAGTGGCTCTTGCTCTGATGTCAGTCTTCTGCCCTCGGTATGCGGGTCCCTTCTTCAATTTTATGGCTTTCTCTAGCAATTGCCAAGTCTGGCCAGTGTGCACATAGTTGACCAAAAATGACAGCTGAATCTGAAAGATGCAAGGATTTTTCCCTTCTCATTGCCATCCCTTTGTGTCTTGCTCTTGTTCACAAAGAATTATTCAGAATTATTTGTGAGCTCTAAATGCTACAGACAACAAAACTTACAACAGATGTTGTGTAAGAAAACAAGCTTGGTGCAACAAACTAAGTTCACTTACAGTGTCTTACAACATCCTTGCACAATAGATAACCTATTTAAGAAGGACTGGTAATAAGCAGGCTGATTAAATGCTTGTATGAAAAGTCAAGGTATCTTTGGGGTTCGGGGGAGGGGAATGCCTTACCATTTACATTAGAATTAAAAGCGTATACTGAAAAATAAATGCCCACGCTTATTAAGTAGAGATCATCAATTACAGGCTCAAGAGGTGGTTTCTTTGCACCATTCTTCGTCTGTTTAAATTGCTACAAAACCTGTTGCAGCATGAATTTACCTAGATTGAAAAATCCTGAATATCCTTTTAACTGAAACACTAGCACCTGCCAGTGACTAAGCTAGAATGTCTTCCTCAGTACTGAGCATAGAGATACATTTAAAAAAATGTATTTGTTGAGCTGATTTATGTTCAGAAGATCTCGTACTGATGAAATTGTCTGGAAGACTAGTATAGTTGGCCCTCTTCAAAATTGGAAAAAAATATTGATTGCAAAGTATGTAATGATTAACCTCTTACCACACTATTAATACGCATGGTCAGAACAACTTGACATTTTTTGGGATCTTGTCAAGCGGTGGGCTAGGTGTAAATGTTTGGCACTTTTTGTTTTGCATATTCTATTGCAGATGGAGTAGTATAAATGTTGATTGGTCATTTATTCTCCAGATCAGCTTGTATTTTTAACTGCCTCATTAGATTCTACTTAGATTCTACTGACAGATGGCATGAAATAAATATTAGCTCAAACTCTATGTTGCATTTCTGTTATGACACTGAATGGGTTTCTTAGTTGAATAACAGAAGTCAGAGCCCTGCTGGCATACAGAGCTGTGTTCTTGCCAGTTCAGCATTATACCTGAACTCAGAAAAATCTTAGCAAAGTTCCTTTATAAGCTTGTTGAGCCTTAACTTTGTTGCTTATCAGAGGAGGACCTCTGTTGCTTATCAGAGGAGGACCAGATATTCATTTAAAGAGAGTTCAAGCTCTCTAGAGTTGGTATGACCTTACCTTGTCTTACTTTGGGTTATCTCCATGGATCTTATAGAGTAGATCTCCCGCAACAGTTCCTATCTTTAGCAAAGCACAAATGACTGAATCCTTCTCAGTTTCATGGCTGCTGCTTGCGCTCATCACAGCTAATGTTGTCACCAGTGGCTTGGTTTCACACTGTTTTATGTTAAGAGAAGGCATTAGCAATGCTAGAAAGATGATTGTGATTTATATTAGAGGCAAAATCTGAAAATGCAGATGGAGGAAGAAGGCACTTTCTTCCCTGCACATTTATGAGCCTTCACCTACCTGTAGCCGGGTGGAGATGGAGTCTGTTGGAACCACTTCTGTGGTTGTCCCTGTGATGCACTCCTGGGACTCATGATCAGGCTAGAGCTATTTTTCCTGTTACCTTCATGAAGTGCAATGGAAACCAAGTAACATTTTGCAGTTCCAAAACTATTGCTGTGGTAGAAATCTTAAAATGTTCCATCACATGAGGACAGCAGAAATGAGTTTATTTTCTGAAGGGCTTTTCCTGCAGTGCCCTTTCTCTTTCAAAGCCTTTGGTATTAGTCATACTTAATAGGTGTATTCTCAAATCTTTCAAGCTCTGGTGGACAGTTTCCTCAACTAGTTTGTGGAATTGTCTCCCTCTTCTTTATGTTCTCTTCAAGATTATGTGCTACAGAGAATGGTGACAGAAATCAACTCTCTGAGGTGCTCCATGCAGTTCTGCTACCAGCAGAATCAAGTAGTCTTGATTCTTACTACTAGCTTGCAGATCAAAGAAAAATGATTTTTTTTCACTGATATTTTTCTAGGGTAGGCAGTGTGTCTTGAAAACCATATTACACTTTTTTTAAATCCTTTTTCTCTCAAAAATAACTTGCTTCTTTCCAATTCCTTTGATTACCAGATGACATAGTAAAACACAGAGTGTTAATTACAATACTCGCTGTAGTTTTTGCAGCTCTGAATGTTTATACATGCATGCAAATGCTTTTCTGGTTTTTCTGACTTCTATTTCCATTCCATCTGTTTCACCACTACTTCATCCCCCTTAAGAAATACTATTTCACTCAAGAAACTGCTATATTATTTTCTTCTGCTACTTGTGTGATGAGTGGGATGGCCATGAGATGGCAATAAAGACTCTGGGATGTTTTGCACATCTTCACAAAATAGCCAGGATGAGAGCCTCAGTCACCCAACTGGGGGATCTAGAAGGGAGCCTGCTCTTCAGCATCTTTAAGTCCTGTCAGGAGCGAGAGAGCACCTCTGCGACATTTTCCTCATGCCGAATCTTGTTAAAGTGAAAGGCTCTGAATAGGCAGGCACTGGTTGTTCTTCTACCCAGGCGTGAAAGGTCTTGTGTGAGCTCTTAGGCCTTGTTCCTTCTGTGAGGGGCTGCAGATAAGCTTTGGAGTTTCTTGTTTTAGGGTTGAATAATTCCCAAAGAAGCTAATGAAGATTAAAGTAAGAAACTACTGAGGTTCTAGTAAAATATAATGTGTATTTGAAAACTCTTGCAGATCTTTAGAAATTTTCTAATGGAAATCCAAATTACAGTATAAGGAATTTAAGCTTAATAAGCAATAGGCTTGCTCTTAAAGTTTGTCCAGTTACTGATGGGAAGGCTATTAGCTCTGTGTCTTTCTTAGCTGGCAAAGATCTATTCACTTACATATTTAAGGAATAATCAATATATCAAAAGTGAAGCCTACAACTCCACTTCTCCATTTAGCTTAATGGAGTATCATCTTATGGTCGAACATTTGTGCAGGTGCTTCCTTTGAACCCATAAATCATCCTAAAAAAGACTAAGAGGAAGCACCTGTGAACATATGAGCCTTTTAGACTGGTAGAAAAGAGAGGACTAGTAATGGATTTTGCAATAGAGCAGTGGCTTCAGCTCCTGAGAAGCAGCGTTCTTGGGCAAGCACGCTCTTTCTCTTCTTTCCCAAAATAGACTCCTATTTATAGGGTCAATAACCTCCTTCATTTTGAGAAGCTGTCTGGAAGACCAGGAGGTTCCTTCAGGCGCTCTGCAAGTCTGGCTTTCAGAGTGAAGAGGTGGGGGATTTTTCCATGTAAATATCTATTTTGATAGTCAGGTATGTACCTCAGTAAACATAAAATACTTCCCAGCTTGAATTCTACACTGTCTTCATGATCTGATTTAACATGAGGATTATATCAGTATCCACAAGCTACACAGGTTTTTCTAGACATCTGTATCAAGTCTTTGTTGACATAAATGCTGTTTGGGCTACATAGTGTGAGTTGCTGGAGAATATAAGATTTAACTAACTGTTAAGTATACTCATATCATATGCTGCATATATCAGCAAGAGGCCAGAACTGCTGTCGGACATGCTGCCTCCAAGTTAAAGAACATTGGAATTTCTGATTTGTAGAGCAGTGGATGTTGGAAGGGATCTTGGTGGCTTCTCTAGCCCAGCCCCTGCTCAGAGCAGGTTCAGCTAGAGCATGTTGCCTAGGACCCTGACCGTCTCAATCTTCATTTCAGCCTAATAGGGTGAATAAAATACTAAGATCTAATCTCAGGTAGTTTGCTGTGCTCCCTTCCAGAGCCTAAAGATTGATGAATTGTAAAACTGCCAAACCTTTTTTTTTTTTCTTCTTCTTCTTTCAGATGTCAGAACTCTTTTTTTCCACTGTCATACGTAATGTTTTTTTTCTGACTAATTTCATTTTTAGTAGTAAAAGGAGGCATTCTTATTTTGGTACGTGTGGGTGATATTCTTGTAAAACTCTGGTGTGTTCTGCTATACAGATTCTCTGAAGCCTTTTTTTTAATGACTAAATATTTGCATAAAGACTTCTTGCATTTCATCTCACTAAAAAGTGCAATTGTTGAGTAAAAAGATATATTTTCGCTTAAAACTTCAAAAGATTTTGAAGATACTTCTTCAAAAGGTATTTGAAAAAGTTCTTTTGCAGTGTGAGCCACGTGGATTATGCTTGTGAGTGAGAAACTGAAAGTGAAAGCATCTTATTTTCTACTATGGAAGAGATAGAAAAGTAAGTAGAACATATTGATAAGATCACTCATTCAGAAAATCTGTCTTGAATGCTGCTGGCATCTGAAGAGAAACTTAGATCTCTTAGATTCTTAGATTTTTGATCTTGTAGAATACCTTTCAAGGAGAAAACCAATTATTTCTTCAGCCAGTTGTATTTGCATTGTTTTGGTTCTGTTTTCTTTCTTCCCAGAGCCTTCTTGCATTGCAAACAGCTATATGTAGAAGTAGCAGTGCTGTTACGTTCTTTGGGAAGAAAAGGGATTTATTTGACAGTATAGAAATGCTCTCAAGAAGAAGAGAATGTTGAGAAACATCCTTCAGGATCGTCTTGAGTCCTCACAGCTTGTTGGAGTTGGTGCACACAGCGATGCAGGGAACAATGCAATGTTGACCATACTATGGAAGGGATGGTGCCCCTTGCTACTGAGGAGGAGCCACTCTGGCCCCACTAGAATAACAGACAATGACCTCTGGAAGGAAGGTTGTCTTTGTCCCCCCGGAGACCAGGTGTTTTGTTTGGTTTGGTTTTGTTTTTTAATGCAAGAGATCCATATTTCTTCTTTTGTACATATATAATATCTGTATGTGTGTGTGTCTCTCTATATATATGGTATATAAAAATGTGTGTGTATATGTGTGTGTATATATATATATATATATATATGGTATATAAAAATAAATGTGTGTGTATATGTGTGTGTATATATATATATATATACATACATTATATATATGTATGAAAGTTTCAACACAAATTCTTCAGGATCAGGGAAGATTTTCTGCTTTTAAATCATTGCTAACCATTTTCTGATCTAATTTAATTTACATAATTCAGGTTCTACAAACACTTAGCTTCACTATTTTAACCTTCTTTGTTATAAATTAATTTTGTTGTGAAATATTTACTCAGGGGCTTTGCATGTTGTAGTTTCTTTGGAAATGCTTCAGTTTTCAGTGTACGTGCATTTTTCTTATTGCAAGGTAGCATCTTTCCCACTCCTGTTTTCAGGGTGGTGCCTCCTTATGTTGCCTGTTGTAGGCCATGGTTGATAAACATACATTGTTCAGGGTGAAAATGATATGTAAATAGTTTAATTCACTTTTCTTTTAATGTCCTAGGAAGGAGCTGAGTGTCCTTGGAGGCATTAAGGAGTCAACTGGGAAGGAGTTAATGCCATTCCTTCCTTCTGTTGTTTCTCAGCACCTTAGCAGGACCGCGAGGGGCAGTGTTTGTTGGCTTTTTTGGGATGCCACATGCAGAAGGATTTTCCCTATTCTTAGTTACATGTATCTGACTGATTCTTTGGGTATGTCCAGTCCTTTGAAAATGGCACTTATTTTTTTTGGATACCTGGTTTTTAATATTTAGTAGCGTACTATAAAATGTTAAAATAAAAGTAAACCAGGTAGAGCCTGACATATTTACTTTCTTTAATTCTTCCACGCAGACTTATCTATGTGGGAAAAATGTAAGAAGTCACAGGTAGCCCGGAACCTTTGTTTCTTTTCCTCCCTCATGTTGTATTAGGAGAATAGAAGTAGATTGGCGTAGCATTTGCAAGGATATTTTGACCAAAAAAACCCATAATTTCTGTAACCTTCATTGCTGTATCCATACATAAGCAGTAGTTAATTATGTATGATTTGAGAAGTCAGCTACCAACCAATTTTGTTGTAATCTTGGTGTGTGCAGTGACTTTTGCAGTGGGAGGAGCTCTGGGCCTGAAAGTTTCATGGAGAGTAAGGGAAGGAAATGATAGTGTGTTAGCCACAGAAGTGAAACAAGTGCTTCCTGGCTGTGTGTGCTCTTCTCTTTTGTGAAGAAGTGCAAGCATGGCCTAGATGAAGTGCCATCTGCCCTAGACAGCATCACTGCTTGGCTGCCTTTCTGCAAACAGCAGAATGAGAGCGTGGTTTGACCTATATTTTGGTGGGAACTCCACTTTACATAAGAACAGGGTGAATCTCTGGGGATAAACTACTACTTGTAGGCAAGGATGCTGCTCTTGCATTCCTGGCTTATTGCAGAAGTTGGAATAAGTTTCCTAATTCTGAAGAAAGTTGCAGGAAGACAAAAGAAGGACCCACATTGATGAAAGTTGAGAGCTGCCCCTGAAAATTATTTTGTTCTGCTTTTTAATGTTTTGGAATCCCTATAAGATACAGATGTTTTATGAGCATTTGATAAGTGTTCTCTTCACTTGCAGGTAATTGCTTTGAGGCTTTTTTCCTTCTCAGTCCTGGGAAAGGGAAGTCAGTTGCAAAAAATTGCAATTGGAATCACTGATAGCTTTGGTCTAAACCAACTGTGAAGTGTTGTGTAACATAGTATACTCTGAAAAAACAGGTCCTTGATGTAATTATGGATGTGGCAAATTACTAAAGCTATTTACTTAAATGTTTCCATGACTCTTAAGTCCCAGTCTGTGAAATGAAAGAAATAATGCCTTCTCATTTTGCAGGAATATTGTGGAGATAAATGAATGTCTGGGAAGCCATCAAATGCTTTTATGGTGAAAGCCATGGAAGGCAAAATGGTTTTGAAAATACAATAAATAAAATACAACATTCACAGGATGAGAAATTAAATTAATTTATTAGTTGAGCATCCAGCTTATACATTAAGACCAGGATGAGGTCTTGAGGCAAGAGAATGGTATATGATCATGTAATTATATACCTACTGAGCTTTCAGAATATGAAGAAAATTTTAGTTTTGGTATTTTTAACTTCTGATGGTTTAACTTTGCAATCACATTTTTTTTAATGTAGTTCATTGATATGATTATTGTGTAGACTTGCACTGAATTTAAGTTGCTCTGTATTTGTTCAGTTGTGATTTTTTCCCACTTTTTTATATATCCGTTACTGTATTTTGTGATTTATTTATTTTTGTTCTTTATTCCTGCTATAAACATACTTTATGCATTAAATTATGCATACTTAAATGCATTAAATGATGTAGTTAGTCCCTTTCTTGTCAATGGTATAACTTTTTGATCCCTCCTCGACTTCCAGCTTCTTCAGGCATCTTTTTGGAGTTGTGTGTATAATGTTGGCATTTGTTTCTTTTTCCTCCCTTTTATTTCATTCTTCATCTTCTCAAGTCTGCCTTCTGCTCTCTGGTAATCTTAGTCTGCATAAGTTTTTAAGAATGTGGTTTTCTCTCTGTCTCTGTCAGACTTCAGGTTTATATTAATACATATGTATTTATTTCTGCACCTTTTTGCAGTTCTTGAGGTTTAAAATGCTGAATCTCGTACCTGATTAGGTTGCTCTTTCTAAATCTTTACTGGATCAATTTCCTCACAACTTCTTAATTCTTCAAGCATTTGAGATTGTGCACTTTGATTGTGTATTCTCATAAAATGGCTGTGGTAGGTACTATTACCCACCAATTTGGCTTTAAATGTTGTCTCTGTGCTGATGACTCAAGTCATTTCTTTTGTTCCTCATTCTGTCTATTCTGTTTTTCTGCCTGAGCTTTTCATAGATGGCTGCTCCATTCTAAACTCAAAATTGTCATTGATAGTGGGTCCTTGATTGTGATGACCCTTGATTTTCCTCTGAAGAGTATCCCTGAGTCCCAACACATAATATTTTTTTCCTTTGCCTTTTTTTCCTGAGACTATTGCAGCAGTATGTGCCTTCCATTTTTTAGTTCTTCATTTTTAGTATGACTTTTAGTTTTAACAAGGCAATATTCAAGGCAAGCTAAAAAGGCAAGGAATCGTGGTATGAGTGATAAATAAATGCTGTTCTGGAAGCAAATGAAACTACTTTCTACAGGCGTAACTGACTAGGGGTTCCTTGCAACTTGCCTTGAATTTGCCTTTCACTGGCAGTAGTAAGAATGATCCTAGAAAGTTGAAGTCCACTTTCTGTCTTAACTGCTATTTAAATAAATATTTCAGGAGGAGTTTTAATAGGCAGACTAGTGGTTCAGTTCAAAAGGAATGCTCAAAAATGGCTCTTGTTGAGCTAAATCCAAGGAATTCTAAAAATCTGTAGGATACTAAATAGACATATATATAGTATATACATGGGCTTGGAAGTGTGTTCTTTTCATTTTGACAGATAAATGGGGTAATTTTGGTTCAAAGTGTGAGAGATGTGGAGTGCTTCAATAGAAACTTCAGTTCTGTTTGTATGGCCTTTGCTCTAAGTTTAGCTGCCAGAGGATATTATAGGGGTCCAAGGACCTCACCAAGGAGGTGACATAGGGTGTGTTTCTGATGGTGAGATGTGACATGAGCAGCATGTCCTTTCTTGGAGTATTGAGTCCAGTTCTGGGCAGCACAAGAGGGATATGGAGTTGCTGGAGAGGGTCCAACACAGGGCCACAAGGATGATCAGGATCCAGGAACATCTGCCCTATGAGGAGAGGCTGAGGGAGCTGGGCCTGTTCAGCCTGGAGAAGGCTGAAAGGGGATCTAATCAGTGTCTGTAAGTACCTCAAGGGAGGCAGTGAGGAGGATGGGGCTAGCCTCTTTTCACTGGTGGTCACCAACAGAACTAGAGGAAATGGCCACAAACTGAAGCATCAAAAGTTCCACAGGAACTTAAGGAAAAATTTCTTGTCTTTGAAAGTGACAGAGCACTGGAAGAGGTTGCCCAGAGAGGTTGTGGAGTCTCCTTCTCTGGAGATCTTCAAGACTTGCTTGGATGCAGTCCTGTGCCATGTGCTCTAGGTGACCCTGCTTGAGCAGGGGGGTTGGACTAGATGACCTCTAGAGGTCCCTTCCAACCTTAGGCATTCTATGATTCTCTGAAAGGACAAGTCTAACGGACACATTGACATGTAGTATTTTCAACATGTGAAGAAGATTTTGTAAATTAAATTCCTTTTAGGCTGAAGTTTTCTTTCTCATGATGTACTGTTTGTAAAACCATGTTGTTTGATTTGTGTGTTCTTCAGTTAGTAAAGGATAGAAAGGCTTTTATTTCCTAAACATCCTTTTGTTTACTTATTTGTTCTGATCAAGTGATAAATTCAAGTTACCCTTTGTAAGATAAAAGAATTGAGGATGTCTGAGTTGACAGAGGGACTTAAATGACTTCCAGATGCCTTTCCAACCTAATTTCTATGAGCAATAAATGTCTTGTGTTCTTCTGATGAACACGTTCAATTAAAAAGATATAATTCTTTACTTGATAAGAATTAATCAGAAAAGTAAGGTTTCAGCGATGCTCTTTTAAGGAATGTATTTGATAGAAAAAGGTTGACAAGTCTACTGCTACTGTCAGCACTGAAGTAAGTCTAAGAGTACTGTGAGATCTGTGGATCTTAAAACCGAGTGCAAATAAACTAAGGCTGTCACAGTACACATTTGAAGGTATTTGGAGCCCAAAGTGCTATACATGCAGATACACCAAAACTCCTCTAAAGTTTGTTTTCTGAATAGGAAAGAGTTGTATGTCCTCCCACTTTTTGCTCTTCCTAGTAGAAATTCCTAGACTATTAGATATATTCTTTATTTTGGTAGGAAGTAGTGGTGAGTTCCAGCTGAAGTATTGGAAAATATTTCTTGCTGCCTGAATGTCAGATGTTTTCAGAGACTTCATCCTATCCTTGTGTAGTGTAGTCTGGCACGCTGTGAGTAGGTACTTCAGAGAACATTAAAAGCTGTTCTGGAGATTTTGAGTAGTTGCAGTAGTTGCTCTTTCCTACTCTGCTGTTTAAGGTCATCTTTATAAAATGAAGTTCCAGCGTTTTGTTATTGTAGAAATATTTGTGGAATCTTTGTATTTCTTGATCTCAGTTAGCTAAACATTTCAAACCAAATTGTAAAAGTAGGTTCTGATAGGATAGTAAGTCTACTAGTCTGTTTCATATATTAGCTTGGATCTAGGGAGTCTCCAGAATACATGTCTAAGTCTCCTCATGACAGATATTTTTGAAGGGAATTTGTGTTAGGCTGGCATTTTTTTCCCCCTTTTATTCTGCAGTATCATCTGAAATCTTGGAGAGAGAACTGCAGTGGAGAAGGGGGGTTAATTTTTTTTTTTCTGAGGTTGCAAATAGGTATAGCAAAAAAAGACTTAAAACTGATCTCAGTCTTACGTGTTCTAGCACAAAGTTGTCATCTCAAATATTGTGCAAATTCTGAAGGAAAATTGTAATAAATTATACTTCCTTACTTCTGGATCAGAAAAACTTTGTTGTATTTTATTGTTAAAGGCTGTGAAACCTGCCAACTTCATGACTTACGTCCACACTAGATTCTGTGTTTGCACTTTGTGCAGTAACAGACACTGTTGCCTTAGATCTTTCTTGTTTCAGAGTGCAGGTTGGATCTCGACTCTTGCATCATAACTCTGACAGTGGCACCTGCCTGGGCTCGATTGTGTCCGTCCCATGTGAAAGGAGCTTATGGGTATTTTCCTAATGAAAGATCACAAGAACATTTGTGTTTGTAAAAGTCACTGCATGTATCGTTCTGGTTCTGTTCTCTCAGGTAGACTGAATTGGTGCTACTTAAAGTCAGTGTTTAGTAACTTATTCACTGCTCAAGAACATAATTGCAAGTTTCATAAGACACAATGTGTGCAAAAATTTTTCTGTTCATTGTTATTTCCTGGCCTTGAGTGTTCGCGAGCTACAGGAAGTGATGATTTTAGAATTTAGTTTTAAATAGCATAACATGCACAAAGAAAGTTGCTGTCTCTTATTTAAAATCTTCTCTTAACCAAAGGTGTGCTCTGGTTTGTGCTTTCTTTTTTTTTTTTAAAGAACAGTATGTTCCTAGCTTGCAGCAGCAGCCAGGCTGCCTGTATTTTTAAGACTTAGTGTATGTTTAGTAGAATATAGCTGTATATGTTTAATGTATGAACTACTGGAAAAAAATGTGTGTTAGCATATGCATTTCATACCTCTTCAATTTTGACTTCAACACCTCGGGAGTTAATTGTTCAGTAATGCTACTTAGAATTGATGTGCCTGCCACTTTCGAGGATGCCAAACTCTGGCAACAGTCTTGTTTGCTTAATAGGTTTGGGAGGAAGTCTTTTTTTTTTTTTTTTCCTCTTGTGTGTGATCCATGTAACTTTGTTTTTATAGGACTTAGAGCAAAAGTAGTTACAGGTTTCTGGTTCAAAGGAAAGTGCACCTTTAATAGGTTTTCTTGTCTCCATTACAAAGATCAAACAAACTGCAAGGATTATTGAACAATTATATTTCTACAGTCATTTCCTTTGAAAACCTTGGCACAGAGACTAAAACTTTTGTGGCTACCATCACTACTTATTTTGAATTTTTAAAATACTTTGTACAATGTTCTGATGTTTTTAAGACTGAGCTTACTATTTAAAGGGTTGCTTTCTGTGGCAGCCTGGCATCTTATCCTGTTGAAGGAGAAAAAGGTTTGGCCACCATTGGAAGGAATCTGATTTCACTTTACTGAACTGAGCTATACACAGAAAATGCTTTAGAGGAGGTGTCTTCATAAATTAGTCCTGATTTGCACTCTCCATTCTGTGAACTTGCAGATCTTCTGACTAGAGGAGAACATGCAGATGCCTCAAGAATGTTTTAGCATGCCATGAAGTGAAATGATAATTCTTATGTGAGAGATGTTCTTCGGGGATCTGAATCTTCTATCTCTAGGGCAATGAGATAGGAAGAATGGGAACAGAATGGAAGGAATAACTGGATAGATGAATAAAGCAGACTCGGGGATGAAATGATCATAATGATTGGAATGAGCAGAACATTGTCTCAGGCTCTAGTTCACCTCCTGGCACTTCTTAAAAGTGGTCCTCACTGCCATTATATTGATACTGGAACTGGAACTGCAACACCTACCAGCTCACCTGTCAAGCTCAGAAGAGTTTAGGATCCCAAATGCAGCTCTCCCCTTATAGACAAACATGGTGCAAGTATTGAGCAAAGTCCCATCCTCTGTCTTCATCTTGGCATTCCCAGTAGACATGAACAGTGTTTGAACCTTCATTTTTACAAGTAAGTCTTTCCGAGAAATGGACAACAGATTATTGGCAATTGTAACTAGTCATCCTCTGCTGAACTATGAGGAGATGGAGATGGGATGCTGTTGCTGTTTTTACAGATATTTCCTGAGAGTATGGGAATAGCAAGATTTAAGAATTTTGGTTTGTGTTCTGTGTTTTAAAGAACAAAAGAATGTGCTGACCATGGACTCTTCTTTACCAAGCACAGTCCCTTGTTTACTTGTTCCCTCAAGTTTGTCTCTGCTGTTTCCTCATCAGTCACATTCTTTCATTTAGTTAATCCGAAGCTCTACTCATTCAAAAAATAAAAATACAAATGTTCCTGCCAGGGAAATCTCAGAAAGCAAGAGAGAGAATCTTTGTATTGTTTAACTTACAAATCCAAACAAGTTGTCTCCAAGCTACCATACCTTCCTGCCTTCCTAATGTACATTGCACCTTTGCGTATTCAGGTCTGGATAGTGTCTTTCCCCACAGTACCAAACTCCTCTTGATGTGTCCCGAACCCCAAATCCAAACACCCCCAACTAATTTTCTCCTCCTGCCTCAAGCCCCTTTTGCTTTCTGGGTGCTGTAGGTCAAAAGTGCAGGGACTGGACTTAGTTAATGCAGGCATCTTGGTCTATGCTGGGGCCTGTTTCATTCTACAGCAATAAGTTACAGCCAAGTAACTGTCAGCGTAGAGGTAACTAATGGTTTCTGTAAGACAAAGAAAAATGCAGATGTTGCTGTGTGCCCCATCCCAGTGATTCGGCTATCGCTACAAATGTCAGAGTTCCTTTTAGAAAGACAGAAATCACTTCTGTAACTTCTGTTGCCTAAGGATGCTTTTATTGTGAAGTAAACAAGTTACTTGTGCTTTCCTGGTAAGCAAAAAGCAATTTAAAGAGTTTGAAACATACTTGAATTGACATCTTTGCTTAAAATCTACCCCAAATATTTTTCTCTTTTCTTTTTTTTTTTCCTGCAATTTCAGTGGATTTTGGTCCTTTGTACTCCTTCCATAATTGATGTTTAATACTATTGAGATTCTAGATCTGATCAGACAATTCTAAATAAATTTGAAAGAGACCAAAGTTTTGCTGGGTGGGACAGTTGTGGAAATATTCCAGGGGGTATCTCCATCAGTGTCTAAATCTTGGCCACGGCTACACCTTTCCATCCTTATCACCTCTCCTTGCGGTGGATCAGTTCTCGCTGTGGGATGACTTCACACCACTAGCTGGATCCCTCTCCATGAAGAGCTATCCCAAAAGATGCTCTCTGGGAATGTGCTGAACTTGCTGGTCCTTGGGGAGCAGTTGGTGCACAGAACTGCACTAGAGTTAGTCCTGAGCAAAGCTACTGAATGTGACTTGTGGAAATGCTGAGTTTCTATCGCCAATGCTTCCACTCTGCAGATAAGTTTTTGATATGCTATACTTCTTGCTAATGTCCATGTAGCCTTAGCTGTTAGTTTTGTAAATTTAATTTTCTTGGACCAATCACCATCACCTCTTCCTGTTTTTAAAATATCTGCTATTTGAAAGCACTCCTGTAAAATATAGAAAAAAAAAAGTACCGTTGAGCCATGGTTTCTTATTCAGCAGTAGATCCTTGTCAAAAGACTGGGTTTTAGGTCTTTTGGTCTCAAAAATAACAGAAACAGTAAAGAAGGTTGCCTGCTGCTAGATCCCTTTTCTTCTAGAAGCAGATATGGATGGATAAATGCAGCCAGTGTCTTGGAAATTACCCATCTGCTCTTGCTCTTATCACAGTCATTCAGTCTTATGCCCCATTGCTTTGCTCTAATGTCCATCAGCCAACTTTCAAGATAGTCTGTAAACTGTTCCCAGAGAAAACTCTCCCTAAGCACTGGGTAATTTTGTGTTACAGAAACAGCAAATGGCAGAACAGAGTAAACCAAAAGCCAACTTGGAAGCTACTCTAAGGCAGAAAGGAAACTCATACTCCTAGGAGCACCAGCAAAGTGAACAAAGCTTGATGACTTATGGGTTTGTGTGTATTGATTGTATGTGTTGATTTAATCTAGGAAAATGCAAGTTTCTACTTAAACTCTTCCTTGTAGCAGGGGGGAGAAGTGGTTTATTAGAGCCATCACATAGATTTTTTTTTTTTTTTTCCCTCATGTTCACTATTGTGGAGCTTATACTGAAGCTTTCCCTTGGAAGAAACGATGATTGGTTGTCTTGTTCTCCTCTTTCCCACCTTTTGCAGTGGCAAGTGAGCATAAGGATTTTTTAACTGCTTAATGTAGTTGTCGCCATCAGATTCAGACAAGCTTATTCATATGTGTGCTTGTGGCATAGGTGTATTGGGCCTCAGTTCCTGAGGAAATGGGGCATTTACTGGGACTGAACAGTAACAGCAGCAGCTGATGGAATACAGCAGGAATTGCATAGTGTTTTTTTTCTGTTTCTTTCTAATGTGGTTATGCCCTTTTATTAGTGCTGTATGTAAGTTTATGTAATTCTAATATAGTAACTTGTTGATATTAGGGGTTTATTACAGCACTAGTCTTCTGCAGTGAGTTATATCCTAAATTGCTTATTTTCTGTTTAAAATATATAATCTTACTCTGTTATTCACTGCTTATAGATTTGTCAGAATTCTTATCTTTGTGACCTTTTTAAGGAGAAAGTGAGAAATGTTACTAGTCTGATATGAAAAATGCTTGAGAGAAAAGCTAACACAGTATTTCAAGTAATGGATTTTTGGTAGCCAATACTAAATGAGCATCCAAAGATAAAGACCAAGTAAATGAAATATCTGATTTTGTTTTATGCAGAGAAGTTTCATTAGTAGAAAGCAGGTTCTATATTTTATTGAAAAGCCACTCTGATGCTATATTTCAGAACCCAAGAACTCTCAATTAGAAGTTTAACTTTTCATATTTAAATGTTTCTTTGTCACTATTCTTTTTTGTAGTAGCACTATTTATGATCAAAGCTTCCGATGGAACCAGTCATTGTGTTAAGGAACAAATTGGGATCCGACAGATCTAGGTTTTACTACAAGACACTGATGACATCCTACAGTCTCACTCTAAATGCAAATGTTAGGCTCTGGTCAGGACATCAGTTAAAACTGTACCGAGCTGCATGCAAATACACATGAAGTTCTAGTGTTAGTAAAAGTCATTTCTTCAGACTTTCACTGTAATAAGAACTTACAAGGTTGTGTGTTGAATAGTTTGCTTTCTCTTCTGAATAGTTTGCTTTCTCTTCTTGAATATAGTGATTTCTCTCAAAAGAAAAAAAAACTGCCATTCAAAAAAAAAATCACTTTCTCAAATATTTAAAGTGTTTTTGTCCATTTTAAAATTATTCTACTCTGGTATTGTGAAATAGCAACATAGTACATAGTACATAGAGCATTTACTGGAAATATTTCCATGTGCTGTCTGCTGGTTTGTGATGGTTCTGCTCTAATAATCCGATATGTGATACTACTACTTAGTGAGATTCTCTCTTGAAAATATATTTTGGAGTCAAAGATTGAGCAAGTTTAAATTTGATCACGTGGTAAAGGAAAATCACATCCTGTGATTTTTTTTTTTTTTTTTAGTCCCTTACATTTGGGTATTTAAAACTATAATTGTCATAAATTTATTATTTAAAAATACCCTTAACTTAAAATTTATTAAAAAAATCCTCATTCTCCCCAAATGATACCTCCAGCTTTAATTTTTAATATAAATTGTTTCTGTCTAATAAGACTTGAAAAGATGCACAGGAAGACCAGCCTTATTCAGCCCCCACTGATGAGGCAAACTTTAAAGAAAAGCCCAGCCTAAGCTATATCTAATCTCTGTTAAGCTTATGAAGTTGGGCCCCTTACTGTCACAAGCAGAAGGGTTTGGAGGACAGCAGACAAAGGCAGGAGGGAGGCAAAACAGGAGCACATGGCAGTTGTTCCAGGGAGTTGAGTTGTATTTAAATGTTGTTGAACTGCTTAGTGATAAGTTATATACACACACGCATGCACTCACACACACACATATATACATGTGAATATGGCAGGAAGAATTTACAGAACCTCAGAATAAACTGATGAGTTGGAATTCCAGTTTATGAGCAAAACTGTTTCTGAAATGAAATTTATTTTCAAAAGCTGTGACTGGTGCCTGATTTATAGCAGTGGGGCAGTGGGGAATTGCTGCAACTGAAAGCCTTGATGCAAGGGGTTGAGGGCAGAACTGAGCAAAAGCAGACTTGCCTTGTGTTTTCTGTTAAACCTATAAAACTAGGAATATTTACTGTTACAGTAGCACTCTGTATATGGCTTGATCAGCGCAGTACTAGTTTGATGCTTATGAGGACATTAACTGGTTGCTTCGCTGGGGTTTAAGAAATGTTTTTAAAAACATCGGGAAACTAATTCAGGATGGTGCCTCCGTGGCACTGTTAGTCTTTGCTGTCATTGCCACTGAATTGCAAAAAGCAAAGCGAGAAAGGCCAGGTGGGCTGGGTGTTTGTGAACCTTGGTGCCCGTCACTTTTGATGTTGGCGGTGCTGCCTGAGTCCTGCTGGCAGTTCGCTGAGCGCAGGGGCTGTGCTCCCGGGGGCTCTCTGTAAGAGGAGTGGCAATTTCTGTATTTTGTATCTTGCCTATTGGCATCACTGTGAAGACAAAGTTCAGGTTGTTATATGTGGGACAGCTTCTAATGAAGCTTTTCCTGTTTTTCTTAAGCTTGTGGTTAGTGTCTTAAAAAAAAGTAAAATACTCAGTGTGGGGGAAGGGAAGGCAAGGAACAAACTTCAGTGCTGCGTTTCCCAATTTTCCTAATTTTTTGGCTTTTGGACTGGCCATTTTGAAGCTCTTTCTTCCCGCAGAAGAGTTTAAGAAAAAAGTACTGTGCTACTTTATGGTGTACAACAATACTTAGCTTAACTGGGTATTCTCTAAGAAAAGGTCTCAATACAGGTCTCTATGGTTTTTTTTCTGTTGTTATTTTTGGGGAGGTGGGTGGCAGGGGAGATAGACACTTTTTTGAATCTGAAGCTTTGGCTATCATGCAAAGCCATTTTTTTTCCCTCAGGGTCATTTGCCAAAGAAAGACCGTGGTCTCAGTTGTCAGTTACCGATGTAGAGCCAAACTGGTGTTACATTCCTGTAACAGCAATGTATTCTTTATGTGCTAATTGCAAAATGTCATTATAGAGCAACAATGGAAAAATTATACTCAAAACAATACCTGGCTGAGGTGTGGAATTTCTGCAAGATTCAGTCTGAGTGTGGCCCCAGAAATGCTGGTAATATTCAAAATTCATCAGTTCAAAACGACTCATGAAACCTCAACAGCTTTAAAATGCTCTTGAGCACAGGATGACCTTTCAGCCTTGCCCCTCGGGCACTCTCTTCTATTCATGGTGGGTCTCCTGGTCCCCAAGCTGCGAAAGCTTTCTGAGTCTTATTTAAGCTCCATCTCTCTTTGTAAGTTTGGGAATTGGTGATGAGTGCCATGTAGGGAACCTCTTGGATGCTTAAAGCTGAGCAAAATGAGTGGGAACTTGTACTGTTTCTTTAGAGGCTTGAAAGTAAGAGCTCATGAATTTCTCCCAGTCAAATGCATGTTCTCAGTGCAGATTTCCCTCTTTCTGAATTTGCATTCTTGTTTCCTCTGTTTTCTTCTTTAGCCTTTTACTTAGGCACAGTAGTGAGTTGGTTTGCCCAGCTTATTCCTGTTACATTTAGCTACTGTGCTGGCAGCTACCTTAGTGACACAGCACTGAGAAGTGTTAGTACTCCTCTCTTCCTCCCTTCTTACTCTGAAGAGATGCAGCTTACAAGTTTCTTTTGCTAAACTATTACAGTACTTAATGGATTTCTATGTGTTGTAAGAAATAAGAGTGTGCTGACAGGATATTTTGGTCTGTTTCTTTTATAACTTTAGTTCTAAGAAGATGCTGAATAAATAATACTGAAAAGCCCTTGACTGTTGCTAGCTGGGCTGGAAATGAAGAAGAGCAGTCCTACCCTGTGCTTCTGCCGTAGGTTTTTAGGACAGTGTGACTTTCTCTGATAGACACCTTCTGCATTTTCTTTAAGTAGAAAAGTGCAGTCAAAGCTAACATGAAAATTAATTATGTGAAACACTGATGACACCTCTTTGCTGTGCCCTGGAGATGAAACATGACAGAGCTCTAGAGCTTTAGATACTGTAGTGATGGCTTATGTAATTAATTTGCTAAACAGTACACATTAGGATTCCTAGGTCCAGGCCTAAGCTTTAGAAGGAAGAGGCAACATGTCATCTGTTCTACCAGAAAGGAATGCAAATCATCAAGACCTGACCTTCCTTCTGAAATATTTTATATAGATGGTATGTCAGTTTGCTGGACTAGAGAGTTTATTTCATTTGCAATGTTGCTAGAAATGATATCGTGTATCCTCCCAGTCCTACTACCCATAAAAATGAAATGAGAGTTTGTACAGCCATGAACTGTCGAATAGCTGAAAGCAGTAAGTCTGTCAAAGAGGTAAGTCAGAGGGATGAGGCAGTTCACTAACTGACATGGTGTCTTTTTTTTTTTTTTAATATGACCCTATTTCCACTAGTAGCTGTGTTTGTGTGTGTTAGGCCTTTCAGTTTTTATGCCAAGAGTGGAGCTGTGGCCAAATGGCGTGTGCTTGAGGCCAGCTGTGAGGATAGTTTGCTGCTTGAGAGCGCTGTCTAGTTCTACTGGAATCTATGCTCACAATATCTACAATATTTTTCTTATAGCAACATTTTAAACGTGTATTTTTATATAATCTGTATTTTTTTCCTTTTTTTTCTTTTTTTTTCAGACGCATAATGAACCCCATAATACAAGATACAACTAGCTAAACAGCTATAAAATGCCCAAATTTGGGTCTGCAAAACCAGTTCACATTGAAAATTCTGACAGTGATAGTACCATGGTGGAGAAACAAACTGCAAGAAAGGTAATAAAATCGCATTGTCTGCAGTTCTGATGGAATGAAAAATGTATTGTTTCAAAAATTATGCTACTGAAATGGGAAGAAATAAATACAAGTCTATGTTCTTGTTTCTATCTTAAGTGCTGAAAAAAGTGCGACTTTTCTAAACATGCTTTTAAATGGAAGTTAAAGAGCAAAAATAATACCTTTTATTGTAACTTACAATTTATCCTGAAAGGAAGCTGGGTATGTTGGGTTTACTTTATGTATGTTAGTGCTTAATGTCCATATTTATGTATGTTAGTGCTTAATGTCCATATCTTCTGTGAAGTCTTTATCTGCTTGCAACTATTGGTATTTTATTAAATCAAAAGTATCTTACTCTCTGCAAGTAATGCATGAAAAGTTTCTGAAGACCTCCAACAAAACACAGACCAGGGAACAAGCACACATCTCTTCAGTTATTCCCTAACCCAGGATAGGGACTTCCTCTCCCTGTTAGGAGGGATTGAAAGCCACATGCTGCAGGCAGGTTAGAAGTGATTTCTGTAGAGGCGAGTGTACTATGAAAATAGTGCAATCATTTTTGCAATACTGGAGAGTGGGCGATTGCATGGTCAAGTAATGCTAAAAGTTAGGTGGGTTGTTCTTAAATGTGGAGGCTGAAGTTCTACATGGAGGTATTTTTTTTTTTAATCCTGTTGTTTTCTAAATTTTAGGGCCAAGTGGAGAATACCACACTTCTCACTTTTTTTTCTGACTAGTGCACTCATATAGCAGACAATCACAATTTAACTGTAGCAGTAATGAATAATGAAAGAAAAGAGACTATTCCATCAAAAATTGTGAACAATACTTTTAGTTTGTGATAGATTATGCACAGATAACATAAATCAGAAAAAAAAAATCATCAGGTGTATCAAGTTGAGGCCATACCAAGATTTTTCCCTTATAACAGAAAGATGACTTTGGAAAATGATTTATAGAGTAATGAGTATCTCTCTCTCTCTCTCTCTCTCTCTCTCTCTCTCTCTGTCTTTTTCTCTTCCCCTTAAAAGATGCTTTTTACTATTTGTCATTGACAATCCAGCTACAGTTTCTGAAGGCAGTTTTACTATGTTAAAAATACTGGTTATTAGATTGTTATTTCCTAATTAGCTGTAGCATAGTTCAGCAGTAACTGTAGTTTAGGATTTCTGTGAAACGTGTTTCTATTGCAGCAATCATCCTTAGTGCATTCTGAACAATTTATATATATTAAATGAAAAAAAAAACACAGATTTTAACAAAAATATCAAAAGTTTCTCAGAATTCTGAGTTGTTTATTGCTGTAAAAAGACAGAATCTACTTCGTTCCTGTATGTATATACTCACTCTGTGTCTCTCTCATCACAGTGTTGATGTTTAGTTTATCTTCTCTGTGAGACCACTGGTTTAATGAATATAAGGGTGGGGAGAAATAAGTAATAAAAGATAAGAGTGCAGCATCATCTTTAGCTGTATTGTTTTCTGAGAAGAACTGTTAAAGCTATTTTCAATCCATTCCTTGGTGTTTTGTTTTTGGCGTTTTGTTTTATTCATCCCAGGAAAGTGAGGCAAAAGTACATTATTTCTGCCAGCTGAGATGAGCTACTGTTAGAGCAAAAGAAGACAACAGAGGAAATAAAGTGGGAAAAATGGCTTACTAATGAAGGGAATGAAAAGATATATGTGTGTGTGTATATATCTGCTTCTTGAGATAATAACAGATTAATCAAAATAATCAACACTAAGAAAGAGGAGGTAATCCCTGAGGTTGCACAGGCAGCAAGAATAGGAAGGCTATTCCAGTGAATTCCACTGATACCTAGTACTGCCTTCTAGTTACTAGCAGCATCTTCTGGGTTTATGAACTATCTCATCATCTTGACACTTCCATGTTTCTGATAAAACTTTCTGACACCTCAAAGAATCTTGAAGATGTGTAATCAAGTGTAAGTTCCTTTTTTTTTTCTCCAAAGGTTCTAAATTTTACATATAAAGAGCTCTGCACTTTGATTTAAAAAAAAAAAAAAAAGGCAAAAAAAAAACCCCAAACCCACCTCAGAGCTCTCTTTCTCTTCCACCCTCCATCCAGTGCCCTTCCCGCTCCCTTTCCCTGTCGCATGCTACCTTAGTCAAAAACTGGTGCCAGTTTCTGGAGTAGCTGTTGGACACGTAGCCACTCGCAAAGGAGCAGCAGTCCTTGTGCTGCTGTGTGGTTCCCCGTTTGCTGTCTGCCCTGACGCCTTCCTTGCCAGGAGCCTCCTGCCTGGCATGCCCAGAAGCTGTTCCTGTTCTGCTAATATCAGAAGCAGTTATATCTGATGGGTCATTTGCCCTCCTGTCATGCAGTCTCTGCAAAAGCTGGATAATATTCTGAGCTGGAGATGTACTGCTGAAAGAAGACTATACAAATTTAGTGATCTATATGGTGATGAAACTAATTTCTACTTGTGTTATCTGGAAAATATGTGAAGGTGACAGAGCCCTGGCACAGGCTGCCCAGAGAGGTTGTGGAGTCTCTTCTCTGGAGATCTTCCAAGCCTGCCTGGTGCCACGTGCTCTGGGTGTCCCTGCTTGAGCAGGGGGGTTGGACCAGGTGATCTCTAGAGGTCCCTTCCAACCTCAACCCTTCTGTGATTCTGTGAATTCTAAAATGGCCTTTAAAATTTGATTTGGAGAGCAGAAATTTAACATTCAGTACTTAATGAAAACACAAAATCATTTCTTTGACATACAGGATCTGGTAAGAGTTTGCTTAGTTGGTTGTTAAAACAAAAACACATGTATTGTGAAGATTAATCACCAGTATAGGAACTGGAAATATGAACATATAAGGTAGGTTGTTGTTAAAGCATGTTGATAAATCTGGAAAATAGTTTGATGTCCCTCAGCACTGTGTGGGCATTCCTTCTGCCATCAGAGAAGCTTGTGTCTAATGGTGGTAGGCAAAGAGACTGGGGATCTTCAAACTCTAGATACTTAAAATGGTTCCAAAACATTTTAATACAAAAGGTATTTTCTACCTGTTGCTCTTTTTCGTGTAGTTTACCTTTTTGTTGTTTCTGCAGAGCAGTAGAGAGAAGCTGCATCTGCACTAAGGCTTGCCCTCTCTTGCTTGCTTCTGTGTGCAGTAGGGCATGTTTGTTACTGAAACAGAAAGTTCTTCAAACTGCTCTTGCAGCTTAATTTGTGTCACTGTAAAGGAACAGATGGGAAGTGTAATTATAGGTGTTCCCTGATATGTTCATAGATATGAGGTAGGTAACAGAGCCCTATTTACCAACAATTTTTACACAAAACAGTACATCTTAGAATAGAATAATGTTAGAGGACACCACTCCCTAATTTTGTTTTCTTAATAAAAACTGATGGACTAAATATATGCGGTAAGAATGTACCAATGATTAATGTATTGAGACAAAAGGCAAAAAGGTTTTTTCCTTCATAACTGAGAAAATATTTAGCTCATATTGACCGTGCGTTCTTAACTGTTGAACTGAAAAATTTGGTGGTTATTGCTGTCAGAAGACTCAAACCTCTATGTTTACCAATGAAAGTTAACCTTAAGCTGTTTTAACAACTAGTAAGTAGCTACATGAAAAGCCTAAGAGTTCAAGTGTTCAGAGAGCTTAATAAAATCATTAGGACTGACATTCCTGTTAACAACTGAGCTTATATCATCTGTTCCTTAGAGTATGCATATTTTCAAGTTGTTCATATTCTAACCATAGAATACTAAATCATAAGCCTGCATACAACAGGTAGACCAGCCAATGTCTGCATGAAGTTTTTTTATAAAGATGAAAATGTAATGAAGTTTTAATTCATTCAGATTTCTCCTTTAAAACATAAAGGGCCCAAAGCCAGAAAATAAATGATATTTAGTCTGTGCAGAAACAAATTTGGCTTTCTAAATGGTTGGGCTCATTGTAGAAGAGCCCATGTGTACCCCAAACCATTTTTATGCCATGCCAGGCACCCTTTGGTGTATAATTATCTTTGACAGGAGAAGACGGCAGCTCATTGTCTCTCTGGGCTTAGTGCGTCTGTTAGTTTCTGTGCTATTCCATTATCTCTTTCCATGTGTTGTCATTGCTTCTGGAAGTACCAGAAAATACACATGGAAAGCTGTATTAAGAGATCGTGCAGTCCACAGTTCTGTTAGTCTTCTGAGGAGGTTTGTGTTGAACAGATTAAAAATTGTGTGCTTGCCTCATCAAAGTGCACACGTATGATCTTGCTGACATGGAGAATTTGTTCTGCTGCATCCTACCAGAGATGCAGGCATTAAATGCTGAGAAGTGCAGATTTGGTTCATCTGGTGCCCCAGAGCGAAGTAAGCTGCTGTTGATTCCTGACAGATGTTTTCCAGATCTTTCCTTTCAAACGTTGACTTGTAGAAAATCCACTCTTTTGGGGAGTTTATTCTGGTACTTGTTTCCTCTCACTGGCATAGTCAGGTACTGTTTGCTTGCTAAGTAAAAGACTGCTGTGTAAATGACAACAACGTTTTGAGTCTGCTTTCTTGGATCACTTAAAACTAACTTTCAGTTTAGTCCTTCTTTATCACTTCCCTGGTGCAGATGTTTGTCTTCTGAACAATGTAGGGTTTTTGTGGGCTTGTTTTGCAATCATTTCTATCCATCCTTTTAGCAGTAATTTAAGAGGGTAGATGATATAATTGAATTAGTCTTCTTACGTTACCCATGTATATTTTTTTATATACAAAGGAAAGGTACTCTAGAGAATAATACTTTGCCTGGAGTTATTTTCTAATTTCCTGTAACTGAAATAATTTTTTTTCACTCAATTCTTGTTCAAAAGTACCAAGGAACAGCCTTTTGTATACCAGTTATAAAATAAGTGTATGTTCCCCTTGTACATTTAGGAAATGAATCTGTTAGTGTGTTCACCCATCATCTTTTAATAGTGATTTAAAGTTGTGGGGTTGGAGCAAATAGGGTAGCCAAGTAATGTGTTTCTGTAGAAAGCAATGAAGAGAAAATGCTAGTGCTCTACTCTGCATCTTGATCAGTAGGCAAAGAAAGGTATCTTTTGAAGAGCGTTCTCTCAAGAAGTGCTTTTGCTCATCTATTATCTCTTGCATACTTCCACCTCCAATATTAGCAAAGCAAATAAATATAAAGTCTGTGCCCATGCTGTTTCTTTTGCTTATCTTAGTGTTTTATATGCCAAAAATACTGAGCATCTGTATCTGAAAACTCCAAATACTTGGGCTTATTTTTTTTTCTGAATTTGACAACAGTTAAATAAGTTTCTTTATAGATTTGCTAAGTTCTTGGTAAATTGTGCTTCAAATGTGATACATTGTACTATTTCTCCTCTTGTTAAAATGGAAAAGGAGTTCAGTGAGGAGGTGTTTGGGGGTTGGAGTGGAAGTAGCGGGGAGGGTTTGGAGTTTTTTTGGTTTTGTTTACTTTTTGTTACTTTTCACAGCCTGAATTGCAGTTTGGGTTTTTAATGTGATTTTTATGTAATGGTTAGAGAAAAAAGTCAGTAAGAATCCTCAGACTTGATAAAATTTTGTCAAGATGGTGTTGTTCCTTTGCTTATTAATCAAGGCAGTGATTAATAAGCAGTGAATACAGTGATGTATCTGAGTAGTATGAATAGCACAGAGATTTTCTTAAAAAAACATTATTTTTAGTAAGGTTATCTTAAAAGTATCTTTTTTGTTGTTGTTGTTCAAAAAATTACTGTATGATATATGTATTCACAAATATGCACGTACACTCTCATACAGCATAGTCTGTACTTTATGATACTATTCTGCTTTATGCAAAAATTACTTAGTATACTTTTTATTTATATTAGAGCAAGGACAAGATTGCATCCTACAACAAAACTCCAAAAGTGGATAGGAGTAATGTGAGCAAGGAGATGAAAGAAAAGTCTTCCATGAAACGTAAACTTCCTTTTACTATTAGTCCATCCAGAAATGAAGATCGCAGTTCAGACACAGGTAGAACCTTTTTATTTCCTTAACTAATTATTTGTTGATGAATCACATCCTGATTTTATTCACTGTCTGTGATGTTTTCTACATTGCTTATTTTCCTATGAAAAAGGATACTTAGTATAAAAGTTATTTGCTTCTGACTGTTGAATCTCAATCTGATAGGCTTGCATCCTATCCAACTTTACTAAGAGCTAGCATACCAGCATATTATCTGCATTTTCCAGGCAACCCTTAACCTCATTATTTTGCTTCTATTTTAGCCCTAAGTCTTTCTTTTTACTATTATTATAGGTTCATTTGCTTTAAGAAGTAAACTGAGAGAACTGTATCTTGCTTTGAGGCGCAGTCCTCTGCCTTTTGAAGCCTTTTCTGTCAGGGGGTGGGAGTATGGGAAAGGTGGAGACATGTTTTGTCCTCCATAATAATAATAATAATAAAAAAAAACTGAAGTTATGGAACTAGCTATAGTTAGCCTAGTCACGGAGAGGGTACTCCTCATTATGTTTGAATTGTCACAATATTTCCATAAGGTGTTTATTTTTTCCTAACTTAAAATCAATTCTAATAGCACATGCTTAAAACGTCAAGATACAATTCTTAACATGGCTCTTTTTGAATCAAGAGGAGGTGAGTACTTGGGATGTAATTCAGAGTGTAGTTAACTCTAAATTTACATGATTAGATGTATCCCATAGACCAGCAATGGTTCCCTTGCTAAGAAGGCAGTATGTGTGCATTCTGGAAGGCATATTCCCCAAATTTCTCCATACTGTGAACTACTCATTCAGTACTGTGATTTCTCATACCAACAGTCAAGCTTGACTCATTATAAGTTTGTCTGCTTTTGTAAGCTGGCAATCTGTTAACATGTTTAGAATTAAATGCAAAATAGTAGTATAAGCATCAGTAGGTGTTTTCTTCCTGTCTAGGATTGATTTCATGAAGAAGGCTTGCTTACTAGATATTACATACTTATTTTTGTTACTGTGATAAGAATATGGTATTAAATACAAATTCGAAATAGGCATATTACATAATAATAATAATAATAATCGAGGGCTTTGAATCTCATTTTTAGTGGTATTTTATGGAATTTTAGAGTCTTATACCACTTGATCCTGAAAAAGACCGTGTTTCTCGTGTTGAATTCTAAATATGCTCCGAACATTTGCTTTCTTAAATCTATTGCTTAGTATTAGACCATAACTATTTTTCCTAACATAAACAAATATATCTAGGAGTGATATTTAGCACTTATATAATGTTTTCCATAGTGAAAATCTTCTGTCATTTCTTACCACCCCATCAACTCATAATCAAATAATTATGACTCATGAATCAAATAATTCATTGTCATGCCTTGTAAAGTAATGTAATCTGGGGGGTATTTCTCTTGCTGTAATATCTCATTACAGTTGCCACAAACAAAATAGATTATTTTAGCCACGCAGACATATGCAAAAAGACAATGCACACACCACAAAATGTTTGTTTTAAACTGTAGCAGGGAGATGACCTGAAGAGTTGGAGGAGGGCAGGAAACACTTAATGTAACAATAGAAAGTGCACAGCTTTTAATTACATCGTAGCTTTTGTCCAGTTTATTAAAGACACATTGCGAAATTCTGCATATGTTACTGCTGAGGTCGTAACCACCAGCCTGTATCACAGATGAGGAATTGTAATCAAGAATAAAAGTTTTCCAGACGTGAAGAGGCCACAGCATCACTGGGACTAGAATCCAGTTCTTGGAGTGTCAGTTCTGTCCATTACTGCTTAGATTCGACCTGTGAGAATTAACGTTATTCTGGTATTAGGTCTGGCACTGGCATGGGTTAGGATTGACACAGCAGACACAGATTGACACATTGGAGTTGTCTCAATACTACCTCCAGAATTTTCAAATATAAACTTAAGTGTCTCTTATTTTTGAAGAAAATACTTTTGATTAAGTACTAGTTTATCCCTCCTTTTTTCCTGTGAACTTGAAATGTTATCTCTCTTGTCAGATTTTCATCAACAGTTTCAACCTCTCCAGAAGCAGTAATGAACAAGGCAGCCAAGCCAATTATAACTTCATGTAACTTTATTTAGAAACTGTTTTTAAAATTTGATTATTCTTGTACAACTATTTTGGCAAGACTGGAATCAAACTGTTTGAAGTGTTTCATAAGAGTCTAGAAAACCTCTAGTCTTCCTGTTTAATTAACTTTGAATTTAAATCATTGTTTTTGCTTAAGAAACTGCTGCAATAAATGAATGGAAATCTTTTCAGCTTTAGCCTGCAGGCTACCACATTAATAATTTCATACTGGGTAGGGTGGAGCCCAGGTGCCTGAATCATGCCTTATAATGCTGCTGGAGATGCCTGAGACAGCTAAGAAAGCTGAGAACGCTGCACAGGACCAGCAGATACAACCTGAGCCGTCTGTGTTGCCCCTCTGAAGAGGCCAAGGAGACAACTAGAGCCTCCAAATAGCTCTCTGTACCTATGTCTAAGCAACAGAATTATGTTGTTGGTTTCTCCTGTTGTACAGGGGTGTCTGTGGTGCTGCTCACAGGGGCAGCCCCACACTGTATGCGCTGGCCTGGCCTGGAGAGCCCTCCTTGGCTGAGGCCTCTGCCACCACATCCCCCTTCTTCTATCAGAGCAGCCCCTGAGAGCTAATGAGATGTAGGTGCATGCTCTGCACTCAGATGAACCTGCAGTGCAGCTGTACTTCCTATTGAAATCAATTCCGTGAAGGATTCTACCTGCAGGCTTTGGTTTAGGCTGGTAGAATGCACAGGAGAGGGGAACACATTTCCTACACATTTATTTTTATATGGTCTGATATGTTTCATGTGTTCAAATCTTCCAATCCAAAGACACCATTTTATTTAAAGGCCAGCACTGGTTTAGCATACTTAAAAAAAAAAAACAGTATTTAAGTTTCATGAATTGGTTAATTATTTTGGTTATTTTTAAATAAACCTCTGAAGTGCTTCTCCGAGTGAGAACAAGCAAGTGCAATTTTTGTGAGGAGCAAGTTTGTTTGATTGCTTCACTTTATTTATCACAAGCAAAGTTGTCTAGAAAGTTGAGCATACCTGAAATGGCAAAGATCTCTACATTCTAAAGATAATGCATATACATCTTCTATATTCTTATTACATAGATGACTATTCACAGAAAAACTCAAGAATTGCATTTAAATCTTGGAACAGTATTGAGTATGTTCATTTCTGTTGGTCTTTCTTTCAAATGATGCTCTCCAGACTGTTTATAATAGTCTTGGGTTTGTTTTTTGGTGTCTTCAATTGCTGTTTAAAATTGTCCAAACATGACACAGACCTATTTCTTTTGACACTTAAGTGTCATCCAGAAAAGCAGAATAACTCCTCTTGGTGCTCCATGCGTACGTACATCCTAGTAACACAGCATATATACTTACTAGTTACACACTTGCACATTTATATATGTGCCCTTCAGTCCTCTTTTGAGGTCAGTGATACTTTAAAGTGTGTATTTGAAAAACTGTAACTGTTTGCTGGATTTGAATTTTGGGCTAGAGTCAGGAAAGTGAGGTGTGTGTGTATTTTGGCTTTGTAAAATTATTACCTGTCAAAAATTTAATTAATTAAGCATCACAAAAATATTATGTTTTTCTTTGTAATATGCAGCATATTGTTGTTCCCTTCATTACATTTGCATCATTCTCTAACTGAGTTTAGGAAGAAATGATCAATCATAATGAGCTTCTCTTTAAAATAACTTAAATCAGATTATCAATATCACAGAGACCTCCACATCACTTTAATAGTAATTGTAGCTCTCTTATCATCTGTAGGTCTGATCATCATCTTGACCTGTCTTATACTGTTTATTGCTAATAAGGATATTAGCCTTTTGTTGTATATTATTTGCTCTTATAAATTCCTTGTTAATTGTTAATTAATTTTCTTCTAACCAGCTTATCTTTAAGCTTCACATGGACTCCTTTTTTAATCTGATTATTCTTTATAACACTCATTATTGTGGAAATTTTACATGAGACTAGAGTATTATAAACCCCTAAAGTTTGAATTTGTTCTTTTTGCTTTGTTTCCTTTGTTTACAAGACGGTTATTTGACCAAAGGGAACAATGGCTTAATTTGGCATGGTTTGTCTTGAGAAATTTATGTTGCACATTGTTTACCAGCCTATTTTCATGAATAATCCTAAAGATTTTTCATAAATTTTTCTAGAAATTATTTGCAAAATTAATTTATCATGTTCAAATCAAAAGAAACCAAAGACAACTATTGGTTGCTTTGAGACATAATCTGTCATGCACAAGTTCTCCAAAAGCAATTGCTGGTGTTTTGCCTGTGGTGCTGGTGTTTCGCCTAGCATATTTAGGCACTCTGAATGAATTCCACAGAGCTCTTCCAACAAGAAAAGTGCTCATGCACCTGCAGTGCTATTTCATGTACCTTGACTATAGATGATAGTGTTCTTAGTTTTGGATGGAAAGCACACATTGCAAAACGAAAAAAAGTTACAAGGAGTGTTGCCCATTTGGATTTGGCTGCACATTTTGAAGGTTTTTCTATAATGATGATGAAACAAAGGGAATTGAAGAGATTAAGAGATTTGGGAGTTTTATAACAAGTAGGAAATTTCCTGATGTTATGTTTCTAACTGTTGAAGAATACCCAAAAGTGACTAGACAGTGAATAGATAAGGAGGAAGGTACTTGTATTGTCCGTAAACTTGGAAAACAGAAAGTGTTGAAAATGAGAGGAAAAAAAAAACTTTTAGAAAGTGACAGTGTCCATTTTATAAGTGGTTTTCTACATAAACTTTTTTTTTTTTTAAATTATACTGTTTCTCAATTAGGGAAGTTATTATTATTCAGATCATATAAGCATCAAGTGCACAGCTGTGACTAGCTATTCTCTTTACTCTTGCTAAATGAGGTGTATTGCATAGTGCGCTATGCAATGATATTCTTAGAACAGTGAAATCAAATCTTAGTTTATTCCCCATTTAGTATAATGGATGTCCTGTCCTTTTATCATTTTTCTGTGGATTTATTTATACACATATATTTATATCTATATATAGTTCTCTTCCACTGCTTTTCTCCTGTGTCTTCATGACTGGTAGATTCAGATTGAGGGTATACACATGATAACTGTGGAGAGAATTTAATAACTTCTTGTGGAACGTATCCAGGTAGATGCATTACTGCGTGTGCCACCTGGAGTCCTGTGACAACTTCTGGGGGACTACTTTTAGTGTTGAACATGCTCATATAATGTATTTAACCAACTAGAATTTCTGAAAGCAGATAACATTCTAAATATTCTAAAATACTTTCCAAAGATGGAACCTGAAAATACAATTTCACTCCACGTTTTCTTTGGATTTTTTTAATGGACATTCTTGCCATAGGGCACTAGTGTTAAATTGGAGACTAAATGCATTTTTAGGGGCTCGCAAGTGTGAGATGCATGAAGTTATGGGAAATCTCAACAATTACATATGTAAAAGGCATCTCCTTGTTTCCTTTCTCAGCATGATGGATAAATTCATATTTTTTACTATGTACATTTTTACAATGTCTATAGTTCTGTATTTTTAAAGTGGTCTTGCTGTAACTGTTGAGCCTGTCAAGGCGTATATGAACGGGCCGCAGGGGAATTGGAGATGTGCTCCTGAAGTGCCCTCTGCTCCCCTGCGCTCGGCACTGCTGGAGCCTGCTCCACAGCCAGCCCTGAGAGAGGGGCTGTAGAGAGTGCCAGGCCCGCAGGAAAAGAGTCAAGAGAGGAGGAAAACAAGGAGGGGGACAGAGAGGCACTGGGGCAGAAATAGAGCAAGTCAGAAGGTAATAAAAGGGTAGTTCAGAGCTGAAAAGAAGGGTACCGTATATGATTGGAAACCTAACTTAAGATGGTCTTATTCTTGTATCTTGTAATTCTTACTGGTTTTTTTGGCTCTCTGCAGAAGGGGAGTGAAGTTTGCCTCAGTGGACACTTCTTTTTAAAAATTTTCTGCTTTGGCAAATGACAGGATTTTGATGACATTTTTAAAATATATGCCTGATATATAAACCTGTTTTATGCATCTACTGTATGCATTACTTAAACTAGACCTTTTTGGAAGGAAAACCAAAGGAGTTATTTACTAAAGGATTTTAAGATGTTATTTCGGCTGATTGATACCATTAAAATACTGCTCAGCCTATTCCTTCTTGACCTGTTTGCTACAAATTTAACTGTTCTAAAATTTTAAGGCCAAATCATCAAGTATGTTCATGATGTCCTTTGAGTCACCTCTGATATCCAGTGCATTTATATTCAAGCAGAAATCCTGGGGCTCTGGGGAAAAACAGAGGTAACAGATGTAACATGCAAGTAATATGAAACGTTTACAGAATGTAAAATATTGAAGTTGACAAGAGCTTTTTAAAGATAGAAAAAAATACCAATTGCTTGGATAATTACACAAAGGGAATGGTCTTCTCTATGCACAAATTTAAATTAATACACTGCCAGAAATGTGTGGTTAAAAATTATATACCAGGGTCTTTTGAGGTAATTCTAATGTATGAAAGTTTTTATTTGTTTGCCAATAAGCTCATTAAATATTGTCACAGTTAAAAGCAATTTAGTCAAAGTTACCTTATCACAAGTCAGTTGTTTTCTGTCATGCTTCGAGGTTAATGTTTGTGCTTGGTTTAGGAACCAGCTATAGAAAAATCAAGGAAGAGAATTTGAAAAGGATGGAAGACCTAGGATAGTTTCCAAAATACACAAATAAAATTCTGGTTTCAAAATTGTTACCTGGGATATAAAAAGAATTATTTGATTTGAAAACATCCTGAGTGTTCTTGAGTTCTGAGAGAATTCATATGTATTGAATAGCTCTGAAAATGGTCAGTGATTAACCGTAGCTCCCAGATCAAACCTGAAATTAAATATTAAACAAGTTCAGAAAATACTGATAAAAGGAAATAAATTTCTTATATAAAATAGCTGTGTGTTTCTGACATACGAATTTTGAAGAATAGGATAAATTAGAGAGAAGCAATCTTTCAAGCCATCACTGTTCAGAAGTGTTTAAAAAAATAAATTGTGTCCTGAGAGAAGTGGAGTGTAACACATTCTCAGATCTGTATTTGAGACAGGAATTTGACCAGTTGATCTTAAAGAATTTTTTAGGTATTTAGCTTGCAAATTGTGGCAAATGCTAGATCTTGCTGCTTCCACGAGGCTTTTTAAAGTAATCTTCCTTAATGCTTTAAATACTTAGTACTCTATTATCCTGATATGATTAGAATGGTTAACAAAAACTAATGCAAATTTAACAAGTTGTGGGTGCAGTTTCTGTTTTTATGTTCTCCCTCCCTCCACTCACCAGTTCATACACTTCAAAAATGAAGGTTTTGTTTCTAGAAAAGTGTGTTAAAGCACAGTTTCAGAGTATTATACGTTAATATTTCCAGAAAAAGAAGTTCCGGAAAAAAAGAAAATGAAGAAGGATGCAGGAAATAAGAAATCAACACCAGTCAGCATTCTTTTTGGTTATCCTCTGTCAGAGCGCAAACAGATGGCACTTCTCATGCAGATGACAGCAAGAGACAACAGCCCAGGTGATACTCTCACAAAGAGTTTTCTTTCTCCTGTCTGTTTAATTCCTTCCTTGTAAGATTAGTCTGAGACCTACAATTTTTCAACAATCCTTCATTTTTATTGACAAACTTTTAAATTATGAAATATTTTGTCTGACAAATAATCATTGTAGAACACTATTTTGCCTTGGAAACTGTTGTGATGGAAAATTCTTGACCTTCTGTATTCATTGTGTGCAAAAGTTTATGAGTTATGCTAGGTGTAAAACCTGAGATCTGTTTTCTTTGATTATTTGGTGTCTCAAACACTCCATTTACATCCTTAAAAACAAGGAAATTCTATCTGCTTTCATGAAGTTTAAATACTGTCCAAATATGTGTATGTTCCATAGATGTTCTTATAAAATCTGCATTAAAATTAAGTAGCAATGTTTCCTAAGGAATGTTCTTTCTATTAATTAATTTTGTACTGTCCTTCAGGCAATATCTTTAGAAGATTCCTCAGACTTTGAAATGTTCTGCAAAAGAAAAAAAAAAAAGGATAAATTTAAGTCTCTCATGCTGGGGAAGCCCAAAGTATATATGAAAATCTTAGTCTCGGGTCCATAGGCACGTTCTCAATTTGAGAGACTAAACCCTAAGAATTGTAAAGATGCAAACTGGCACTGGAACTGGTGTGGTCTAGCTTCCTATCAGGTTTTACAAAAGGTGCAGAAGTATTTGGGGCTTCCAGCTCTCTCTCCTTTCCATCAAACCTCTCAGAACCTGAAGTACTGCATACTTTTCTTTAAGCTGTAGTTGAACTGGACCTCTTTGGTGAGACATTACATTTAACTAGTAGGCATTCCTCACTGGAATAACATTTGGAGGGAAATATTTTAGATATAACTCTATTTTCAACGTGTGTTTATATTTGTAGATCTTTATCATAGTCATATAATAACCAAATACTTTAATAACAGTAAGCAATTACATAAGCAAATACATTAATAACTTTTAATTGCAGAATATTATTTTAACTCCCCGTAATCAAAGATTACAAGACAATGTGATACAGACTGTTGTAATGCAGTATTTCTCTTTATTTTAATCTGGCTTTCTGGCAACTTCTCTTATTTTTGACAAAATGCATTTCATCAAGTTACTGATAATGAGAACAGAGTTGGGACCAGATTTTCAGGGGCATTTTGCAAGTGCCTGTAATGAGGCACTTCTGAATGTATAACTTAGCAGCTGCCAGCTTAGAAGTCAGGAGTCTTGGGGAGTGGGTGGTTGATCTGCTCAGGTGCTGTTGAAAGTTCTGCTGGAAATGTGTGCGTTTCTAGGTGCACTGCGAACTGCTGGTCTGTCTCTTAGCACCTGTCAACACAACTCCATGCAGGCAGACCAGGATACAGTTTTTGACACAACTTCTCTGTGATTTAAAAGGTTTCTATGCTGACTGCTGCTTTCTCCTCTATGGGTTATTTTTTAACCTGGGTCACCTTATTGATGCTACTTACTGTCCAGGCCCCCCCAAAATAGTTGTGTTGACACAGCTGAGAAAGTGCAGGGAATAAAAATCCACAGACAGTAATTAATCCTTAAACTGCCATCCGGCAAAAAAAACTAGGTAGAAAACATAGGTAGAACTATGCTGGGGGCAGGACACTGATTTGCATGATGAAGCCTTATGTTGTTTCAAGAGAGTGTGTGGACCTTGTACCTTGGATAGGATTTATCTGACCTTGAAATCTGTTTGAAAAATAGTGAGACTTTGTAAACACGCTCTTATACACTGCAAATACATGTTGTGTACACCTGTGAAGTTATTTATTTAAACATAATTGTTTGCTGCTTTTTATTATCTTTAAGAGTTTAAACAAGGTCAAGTAAAAGTAGTGTTAAATAACGTATGGTGACTGTCTTCATGCTTATTTGTAGATTCCAACCTAACCTTGCAAACAACACCAGCACAGAAGAAAACTACGAGCTCTTCTTCCAGACAAAAAGACAAAGTTAACAAGAGAAATGAGCGAGGGGAGACTCCTCTACACATGGCAGCCATCCGAGGGGATGTTAAACAGGTTAAGGAGCTCATCAGCTTAGGTGCAAATGTGAATGTAAAAGATTTTGCAGGTAAGTTGATACACATTCTCTTCATTATTCCAAATCAGAATGAATATTGAACTTGCTATCAGAAGTTTAATTTCAATTTATTCAGCATGCAAATGAAAAAGTATACCTTAATATCAACTAGGACTTTTTAAAATGACTTTTTTAATTCTAATGGCAGGGACAGTTCTTGGACAATATAGTACACAGTATGTTATTAGGATAGTGTGTTAATATCTGGAGGTTCCAGTTGTGGCCAGGACGATTGTGGGCTGTGCATGCACATAAATAGATGTGTATACCTAGTGACTTTATGTATTTTACTAGACAAAGTCTGTAACTGAGAATGTATTTCTAGGTTATATAGGAGATGCAAAGTTTAGTAATGGCCGTGAAGCTGGTGGCACTATAATGTGTATTGTTTCATGGGGACAACAAATACGTAGAAAAGAGATGTGCGGTATAAGTTGCACTTGTCATCTAGATTAATACTAGTTTAATCTAATACTAGATCTACTAATACTAGATCTGCTGGTATTGCTATAATTATATCTCTGAGCAGTAATGATTAATTTAAGGTGCAATTTAAGGTACCATAGTCTTAGTATCCTGTTTTTAGTATCTGTACTATATTACTATATTTAGTATTCTGTACCATTTTTCAGTATCTTTTTCACAATGAAATAAGTCTGTACTGCTTACTACTTTATCAGTAAGACATTCCCAGGTAACTTTTAAAACCTGGTATAAAGCTTCTGCCTGCTTTGCTTTTAACAGTCTGTCAATAGATAACTTTCTACATGACTTATGAGAGGGGAGACGGGAAAAGAAAATAAATTTGAGGTACCCAAAATAACCTTCACAAAAAATAGAACTGTCAGCTTTGACTTCAGTAATTTGGTGCCTTGCAAACCAACTAAGCCAATGTCCTTGCTGTTTTTTTTTCTCAGCCAATACCAAAGGGTATAAGAAGTAGCTAGGGTGTTAAGTAGAGATTTAGGTCAAAGAAGAGGGCCTGGGGATGAAGAGGAGTGGAAGAGAGTGAAAGGAAGGAACATACAGGGTTGGGTAAGCTGGGGAGGTTGTGGCAGATCTAAGAGGCATCTGTACAAGATATGATTCTTTAATTATATTTTTACTTAAATGAAAGGGAAACTCAAACAAAAATCAGACGCATATTCTATAAACAGTGCAACGAACTGCCCTGAGCGTCTGCCTCTCAATACTGGCTGTTACCCACTGCCTTGCATGCATTCACAGTAGAAGTGAATCATGAGAGAGGAAGGGGCTATAAGAAGAGGTTAGTGAACTGGGGGAGGAAGGGACACAGAAGAGCAGATTTGTAGGTGTTGTTGGGACAGCTTTCTGCAGAAAATGTAATGAGTAAGAAAGCGTAACAGAATTTGTGGGAAGCTGCTGGTATCCCAAGGGAATAAGGAAAACATTAATAATTTCTATAGAGAGCATAGTGCTGAAGAAAGCATAATAAAATTTGTGGGAAGCTTCTGTCATCTCAAGGGACTATGAAGAATATTAAGAAAATCAGTTAGTATAGTTGGAGGTACCAGTTAGCATAACTGTCAGTGCCAGCAGCCTAACCACTTTTTTTTTGTGTGTGTGTTATTTATTTGTTTGTTTGTTTGTTTGTTTGAAGGAAGAACATATTGAAAGCATGGTTGGGGGGTTTGAGTGTGTGTGATGCTGTTGAGAGATTTAGACTTGCAGAGAAGTCTGTTGAAGATGAAGATGTTGAGGTTACTGGTCTGAATGACTCATAGATTATGGGTGAGAATGGTTATGAGGAGAATTACATTCTCAAGGGATGTTGTGAGATGAGTTAGACACCAGTGAAGGAAAGTAATCACTGTGTGATGTGATTAGTTGTCAGCTCATGCTTCACATGAAGAGAAGTCACCAGTGAGATGGACTAAAGCATGATTTAGATAAGAAACAGATGAGTGATGTCTTAGAAGAGAGGGAGTAATTGAATTTGTTTAAGATGGGCTACCCGGGAGTAGTTTGTAGCAGAAGAGAAAGGAAGCAGAGGTGGAATCCAGGGGATCTTCAGGGGGGTTCAGAGGAGAGATGAAAAGACCTTGTTGAAAGAGCGATTTTGGAGAATGAGGAAAAGGTTCAGGAGTGAGACCAAAAGAAATCTTGTGGTGAATAAAAACACTTCAAGAAGAGATTTTTAATGAATACTAAAAGTAGGGTGAAGGAAGAGTAGAATTTTTGAGAGTTGTTTTCTTTGAGAATGGATTAGGAGCAAGTCAAGAGACTTCATTAAGAACTCTGGAGGAGGTGTTTGGGGTCAGCTGAAATGCTTTTCCATGGGTGATCCGAAGTGAGAAACAGAGGTGGCTGAGCTTCAAAATTCTGTGCAGAGGAGGAAGTCAAGAAGAGGGGAGGATTTGAGGAGTGACTCATGGATGGAGACAAATAAGGATTTAGGATTGAAGGAAGTTAGAGAATTTGAAGTTTTTTTAGCTAAGAATTTGGCAGAACTGAAGAAGGAGAAAATGAATTAGTAATGGAGGAAATAACCCTGTTCATGGGATATCTGCCAGCAGTATCTTCTGTGAACATACTACTGCGTGAGAACAGGAGCAACGGAAACATGCTGAGAGCAAGCCAGGCCTGAAGTTGGCAGGCTGGACATTGTGACAGTTTGAAAAAACAAAGCAGTAAAATGTGGAGAAGAATGAATTAGGAGGGAATTAATGGAGCATAGCACAGATGAAGGGAAGAAAATGGGGATCAAAGTGCAGAGAGCAGTGGAGGGTCATCACTGATGGGGAGTGGGAAAAGGGCAAGTGTCAAGAAGAGAGAAGAACAAGCGAGTCAGAAAGTGTTGAGAGTGTGTGACCCAAGTGGTGACTGGAGAGGAAATTTAGCATTGAGGGATCAGGAAGAAGTATTTAGCTGTAAAGTAGGTTAGAACCCCACTTTAAGTGTGTGGGAGGTCAGAAGTTGGGCGAGAGATGAAAGAGGAATAATTTTATTGAGGGATTCTGTGAATCGTGGGTTCCTAAGATGAGGTGCAAACCCTCTACTGACAGGAGAGTCCAAGTGAATAAACTCTTCCAGACTTGCACTGATGAAAAGACAAGCTGAGTATGTTCCCAGACCTGGGCTTTGAAACAGCAACAGCAGGCTGGAAGTCGAGGACATCTGTAAAGTGGAAGGCATCAAGGCAGGAGAAGAGTTTACTGAGGTTTGGAATATGGTCTCTGGTGTTTTTGCCTGGCTGAAGCTCTGTTTAAAAAAAGTGAGGAGCACTGTGTTTTAAGATTATCAATGTGGAAACAACTAATATAACTAATATTCTAGAAGTCAGTTTTCTGGTGGTATTTGTTAGTAGCCTGTTACCTAGATTAATTGTGGCTAAATGGTGATAGCTGGTGCGCGTTCAGTGACTCTAAAGAAACGCTGGTTGTAATAATTTGTCAGATTTATCTAGTAACTGATTGGAAGCTATACTGCTGGAAAGAGTGATGCTGTTCATATGTGCCTAATAATGTGTTTAAGGAATTTCTAATATATTTAGCCTGGGGATTTGAGGCCAGATTTGTCTTTTATTTGATTAGTGTCTACTGTGTTCAATTTAATCACATGGAAATTTGGAATTCATTGGCATGAGGCTTGCAGTTGATGACACATGTGTTGATCATTGGATGGATACTACTACACTTTTTGTGAATTATGATGTATGAATATGTTTAGAAATGTTTCAAGGTACTAGAATTAGTACTACAAGGACAACAAAGTGCATCAATCTTTGACCTTCCGACTTGCCCTTTCCACTGTTCCTTGTAGGTTGGACCCCTCTGCATGAAGCTTGTAATGTTGGCTACTATGATGTTGCTAAAGTCCTGATAGCAGCAGGAGCAGACGTGAACACTCAGGGCCTGGATGACGATACACCGCTCCATGATTCTGCCAGCAGTGGGCATAGAAATGTGAGTGTTGTGGGAGTGCTGGGGGAGAAACAGGAAGCTTGAAATTCTCAGTCATCAGAACGAAATATTTTTCCAAAGATTTCTACCATATAGGTTTCTCAAGAGAAAAATGCCTCTAACCAAGGTATGTGTGTATGCATGCATGCATTATATACATAGAGCTAAAATATACTCTAAATTTGTTTTCATTTTATTTGTTTATGAACTTAGAAATTAGGTAAATATATTCTTACTATTTTGTCAAAAAATGCAATTAATGACTTAGAGGAAAAGATAAATGAATCACTGACACATTGATTAATTAATCTACTGTTGTTTTCTATAAACCAGATGGAAAAAAATGACTCTTCCTTTTTATTTAATTACTAACTCTGATAACGTTTATAAAACGAAAAGTAGGAACTACTCTTTAGTCACACAAGATTGATAGGATGTTAAAAGACTATAGAGAATTACCGTAACCTGATTGTGTGTGGTGGGGGAGTTATTTATTTTTTTTTTAACCTGTTACTTTTTTTTATGGGTATCCTAACAAGAATGTGTCTTTGAGTGCCTTTGAACCTTGGACCTTGAATCAAGTAATAGAGGTTTGGAAGACAGGAACTGAACTGCTTGTTCAGTCTCAATATACATAATGTCACCAGGATGGGCAGGGGTACATATTAGAAAAAAACATGAAGCTTCTCACTACTCTATCATAACCTGCCAAGTCTCTGCATTCATAGTAAATTAACTCGGCTTTGAAGTTGAGTTAGGGATTGCATATCACATTATCCATGTTTCACGTACAACATGGAACGTACACGTTCTGCGCAGAGAGGTTGTGGAGTCTCCTACTCTGGAGATCTTCAAGACTCGCTTGGATGCAGTCCTGTGCCACGTGCTCTAGGTGGCCCTGCGTGTGCAGGGGGGTTGGACTAGATGACCTCTAGAGGTCCCTTCCAACCTTAGGCATTCTATGATTCTATGAACTAAATATTTTTTTTATGTTAGTTAAGTAACGTGTTACAGAAAACCTGAAAGTCTCTTTAATTAATACTGCAGATCGTGAAGTTGCTTCTTCGACACGGTGGAAATCCATTTCAAGCCAACAAGCATGGGGAGAGACCAGTTGATGTAGCTGAAACGGAAGAGCTGGAAATGCTATTGAAAAGGGAGGTGCCTATTTCTGATGATGAGGACAGTTGCTCAGGTAAAAGCGACCCTTTAGTTGCATATTTACACAAGTGTATCACTTTGGATGAATTTAAGTCTTTTTAATTTTCTGTGTAACATTAGCTAATAAGAGTTGCTGCAGGTAGTAACTGATATTGCTAAGGTTTCTGCTTTTCATTTTCCAGATGCTCAATTAAATTGATTTATCTGAATTTTTTTTCCTCTCTCCCTCTCTTCATTAACTCTTTTTCCCCTCCTCAAATCAGCCCTACCTCAGAATGGTGAGATTCATCAGAGAAAAACAGGGGGAAGATAATCATATTTATTAGATCCTGAAGTGCTTGATGAGAGCTATATTTGCGAACATTAGCCCCGAAGTCACTTATTTCATATCCTCAGTGGATAAATCGGGAGCTGATGTTGTACATGAATGTTAGCTATACTTATTTTGTAAGTCTAAGTTCCTGCTTGTGGGAGAATCACTGGTTTGTAAAGGTGAGGAGTTAGTAACTTGCTTAGGGGAGGCAGTATCCTTGGCCCCTACCATATTCCTGCTCTTTTGGGATCAGGTAGCATCTCTTAGTGCACAGAAGGAATGATTGTCACCACAGAAGCAAAGAGTTTTGACCATAAATAAGGAACTACCTGTCTCCATTCCTCCTTCATGGTATCCTCAGGAACTCCGGGTACTGAACGTTAGAATATTGTGTTTCCTTTTACAAGTGGCCTGATAGATTGACCTGGAGACACTTAGCTTAGGATCTTAGTAGGAGGGAGCAAAACACGTTACTTTCATATTCTACATTTCCTTATGATCAGGTGGTGGCAGCACTCTGCATGTTGTGTAAAATTTAATTTTAGGAACAATTCAGAGGTTTACACGTTTGAGCTACGTTCTGACCTTGTATGTCAAGATATCCAGTACACCATACAATCATAGTGCAGAGAACAGTTCCACAGAATTACAGCAGAGTCAGCTTTAGTCTGCTTTAGGCTGTCTGCCTCAGATCCTCAAGAGGGAATTCCTTTATACCAGCAGGTCTTTTTCTTTTTATGAGAAAAAGCTCACCTACCGCTGCAACAAGGTGGAATACTTTGACTAAGTAGCTGATATACAGGAACACGACTTAGTTGATAGAGATCATACAACTTGGAGAATTCCTAGAGGAAGGAGTTGTCACAGGACAATGTCCTTGAGAATCAGGTTAGGCAGGAATTATGCTCAACAGATGAATTTTAGTAAAGTAGATTGCTTTTTTTGCATTGGGATATGAATGATAATTTAATATGCTTATATATCTGACTCACAGTTGTACAGTATGAAGAGCCCTTGTTTTGTTGACCTTTTGATTTGGCTTAAAAACCTTAATTCTAGGAAGAAGTTGTATTGTGTGTTTTAAGAATTTTTTCCTCACCAGGTACATTACAGCAGCATAACTGATGGCTTCTTTCCTGGTCCTTTGGTATATGTGGTAGACCTATGAATAATAATGATTAAAGCAAGCTTACAACTTACAGAAACTCCTTTTTTTGAACTACAAACCGAATATAACATCCTTTATTATGATTTCTGTGGTACTGTCATTCTTTTATTCTTTCATCCTACCTTTTAAAATATTTTGAAAATTTTAAAATCTTATCAAAAATAATCTGACTGCGTACAAAAATGCTAATACATTTAAGAGTATAAATCAAAAAAGATTTTTTGAGTATAGCATTGGTAGTAACTATACATTATGAAGTCTTCTGGGGGTTGGGTTTTTAAGCATTAACTGCCATGTGACAAGAGCTGTAACAGGAATCATCTTTTGTTCCTTGTGATATGTTACTTGGAAACTTTTATATAAAGTTGCCATTTTGTGCTCGAAGCATGAAGAAGGCCCATCATCTTTTAACTATTTCTTGTTTTTCTCAATATAGATTCTGAAGAGCCTCCATCTGTAAATCCTTCGAGTGTGGAAGGCAATGTTGATTCAGAAGCAGAAAAGGACCCTGCAGCCAATGACAGCAAACAAGTAGTCCCTAATAAGGCACCACCTCCAGCTGCTGTTGATGAGTATGAGTTTAAAGATGATGATGATGATGAAGTGAAAAAAATGATTGACAACAGACATATTCTTAGAAAAGATATAAGGAAAGAAGATGAGACTCAAACAGAAAAGAACAGCTTATTTGGGAAACAGGAAAAGGTTGTGTTTTCAAAATCTCTTAAAAACAAAAAGCAGAAATCATCTAGAGTTTTGTATTCAAGTTCTGAAAGTTCAGATGAAGAAGTACTTCAAGACAAAAAGATTGTCTCCTCCTGTTGTGTTTCAGAGACATCACATTCTGATGTAAGAGTGAAGAAAGAATATGTAGGTACAAATGAACACAAGCAAAAAGGCAAAGTTAAAAGGAAACTAAAAAATCAGAGCAAAAACAAAGAGAATCAAGAACTAAAGCAAGAAAAAGAAAACACTAGAGTCACAAGCGTAACCACTTCAGGGGTAGATTCCTTAGATAAAAGTAGAGAAGAAGAAACTTTTAAGAAATCTTTCAGCCCAAAAGAAGATTCTTCTATTCATCTGTTTCATATCACTGCTGGCAAATCTCCTAAACATCCTTGTGGATTAAGTGAAAAGCAGTCAACACCACTAAAGCAAGAAAACACTAAAACTTGCTCATCACCAGGAGGCTCAGAAATAACATTGCAGTCTGAATTGGTTCGGTATGATCACAACACTGATTCTGAATATCTATTAGAAAGTTCTAGTGGCAAATCTTCCAAGCACAAGGAAAAAAGCAAGCACCATCAGAAAGATTTTCACTTAGAATTTGGTGAAAAATCAAGTCCTAAAATTAGAGAGGAAGATAATAGCCCAACATTTGAGAATCCTGAGTATACTCTGAAAAAGACAGACAAGGAAGGTAAAACACTCAAAAAGCATAAATTAAAACACAAAGAAAGAGATAAGGATAAGCATAAAAAGGAGCATGATGTGGAAAAGGAAAAACATAAACATAAAGATAATGCAAAAGATGTCCAAAGAAGTATCGAGTTTGACAGAGAATTTTGGAAAGAAAACTTTTTCAAAAGTGATGAGACTGAAGATACATTGTTAAATATAGAACATGAATCTCTTTCTTCAGACAGAAAATCGAAGCTTGAAAGAACTGTGATAAAAGAAGATAAATTAGGTAAGCAGTTCCAGAAAGACAGAAATATTAAGGAGGAGAGAGAAAAGAACAAAAAGGAGAAAGAGAAGCTTCTCAAGGATGAAAAAATAAAAGAAGAAAAAGAAATCATACTTGCAGATAAAGAAATGGAATTGTTTTGCTTTGGTGTTAAAGATGAGGCAGCTAGCATGCATTCAACAGAAAAAGAAACAGAAACTGAAAAGTATGAAAAATATTTAAAGGAAAATAAAGAAAAGACTGAAAAACGAATCTCAGTCAAAGAAAAAGATGCTGAAAAGGTAGAAAGACAAAATGCAGAAAAAGAGAAAAGGGTAAAACATGAATACAAGTCAGAGAAAGAAAAAGCAGAACTAAATGAAAGTACAGAGAAAGTAAAGGAAAAACCCAATTTCCAGCAAGCAGAAAGATCCCATAAAGAAAATGATAAAATAAAAAGCCCTGGTACTTCTAAAAAGCTTGATGATAAAGAAAGAAATAAAGACAAGACTGATAAAAAGCATGACAAAGAAAAGATTGATAAAGACAGACATTTGACTGAAAGCAAAGAAAAACACTGTATTGAAAGGAAAGTCAAACAGGCTGAAAAAGAAACTGAATATAGTAAATCTGAAAAAAACAGAACTAAAGACAAAGAAAAGGAACCTGAGAAAAAAGACAAATCCAAAGATAAAGAGGGCTCAACAGTAGCAAGCTCAAAACATGTGCAAGAAGAAAGGAGATGCAGTATTACAGAAAGCAGTAAAACTGTGCATGACAAACTGTCATCTTTGAAAGAAAAACCTAAGGATGACTTGTTGAAAACTCCAGATGGTAGAGAAAAAGATAAAAAAGATAAAGATATAGACCGATACAAAGAAAGAGACAAGCATAAAGATAAACTGCATCACGCTAGTTTGCATAAACTAAAACTAGAACATGAGAAACTTAAGCCCAAGCCATCTCCTGCACCAAAGGATGCTCGACCTAAAGAAAAAAGATTAGTCAATGATGACTTAATGCAAACTAGTTTTGAAAGAATGCTAAGTCTTAAAGATTTGGAAATTGAGCAATGGCATAGAAAACACAAAGAAAAAATAAAACAGAAAGAGAAGGAACGTCTAAGAAATCGCAGTTGCTTAGAACTTAACAAGATGAAAGAAAAAGCAAAGCATTCATTAACAGAAGTAAAGAACAAAGAGCTGGTTCGTTCAAAAAGCTCAGAGTTGTCCGATGTTTGTATGAAGGAAAAACAGCAGAAGGAAGCTACAAGTAGTAGATCACTGTCAGTGGATACAAAGACTGTAAATGTAAAAACGTCACTGGTTTTAGATAATTTAAGTAGATCTCCGAAATCTGAAAGTGAAAAGACAGGTCTGAGCTCCAGGTCAGTGTCTATGGTTTCAGTTGCAAGCTCTGAGGATTCTTGCCATACCACGGTAACTACTCCAAGGCCTGTAATTGAGTATGATTCAGACTTTATGCTAGAAGGTTCTGATTCCCAAATGTCTTTTTCACAGTCACCATTTTTGGCAAGTGCCAAATCACCAGCCCTTCTTGAAAGGGAGACCGATAGCATCGCGGAACTGACAGATCGCATTAAGCCGCCTTTTGGAAACAGACCTCCCCCAGCCTATGTTAGATCAGCATCTGTTGAAGATGTTAAACTAGTTTTAAATGAGTGCAGACCCGTTGTAGAAGTGCGGAGATGCAGCATGCCTGCTGCTGTTCCTGAGCATAGCAAACAGGCTAGAATAGCTGAAGAAAATAATCAGAGTGCTCTACCATCGGTTCAGAGTTACGCTTGTACTTCGCCGAAGCCAGAGCTACCATGTAGCCAGAGCTATGTGCTTGAAAGAGACTTTCACAATAGTGTGTCTGCTCTGCAATCAAACTTTGCATTATCTCCAACTGGAACTGGTAGCAGCAACAAGCACGTAACAATGAGTACAAGCACTGTTAGAAATCCTGCTCAGACGAGCCCTTTGGAAGAATTTAACTTGCATTTGGAGCCATGTAGTCACAGTGGAGTGATTCAACAGACCAAACTGTGGGATGTGCCTTTTGACAACAGACTTAATTCATTGAACAATGAGTTTAACAGCTCAGGTTATGCTGTATCAGAGCAAGATACTAATAATGTTGTAGCAATGCATAACTCTGAAAACAGGACTTTAAAAGAGCAAAGATTACCTGAATTTTTGCCTCAGCATGCTGAAATCAAGGGAAATTTCAGCTTTCAGGAATCTATATCATATTTGCCTTCTCAGTCGCCTTGTTTGTTACCTATCCAGCCACTCTCAGATATATCTAAACACATTTCTCTACCAGGCACTAGTAGTCAAGATTCGTTATTTGTGCAACAACAAAGTCTAGTTCAGATGACGGCTTCCACCTTGGATACAGAGGTTAGCAGTACTGGAGAGATAGAAAATGCTTTCTTCCCTTCAAACATGAAGAAGCCTGATGCGCCTATTGCTGTATATTCTGAGAGTTCTCCTAAGGATAGTTCACAGAGTTATGAAAGGGTGAACGATTTGCGTACAGTACTGATAGGAAAAGATGCTACCGAGGGTGATCCCAGTTCACAGTTAAGTGCAAATGTGTATGCATTCAATAGAGTCGTTTGCAGGAATGCTCAAATTGAAGTTGGTAGTAACACAGTGGATCCTGTAGATGCTAGAAATGACAAAAGCCAACAAGAAACCTTGGTTTCACTGCGTCTTGTTAGTAATAAAGTGAACACTGATCTTTGTGAAATGAGTTCAGGAATGTCAAAGGAAATGATGAGCGAATCGGCTCATAAAAAAACCTGCACTGCAGATAGAGAAAATCTGTTGACAGATGATCCACCACAGTACCCTTTAGCTAATTTGGAAAGTAGTTCACAACAGATTATGCAGGAAGAGGTGCATAAATATAGCCAAATAGTTAAACTAGAAGGAGAAGAAATTGCTGAGGATCAGAAGGTGGAAGAGCAGGAAGTACCTCAAAGAATCACACGAAACAGAGCAAACTTGCTTGCTAACCAAGGTAAGCAGAATCCTCTTGGCTGCACACTGACATCAGAAAAAGAGTCTGAATCATCAGCATCTATGAAAGCAAGAATTAGATTAACTGAGGAAGATGATGCTCAGGTACATCATCCACGCAAAAGAAAAGTATCCCGTGTGCCTCAGCCTGTGCAAGTGAACCCTTCTTTATTGCAAGCTAAGGAGAAAACGCAGCAGTCTTTGGCAGCTATTGTGGATTCTCTGAAGCTCGAAGAAATTCAGCCATACAGTTCAGAGAGAGCAAATCCATATTTTGAATACCTACACATAAGAAAAAAAATAGAAGAGAAGCGTAAGATGCTGTGCAGTGTTATTCCTCAGGCACCTCAATATTATGATGAATATGTGACCTTCAACGGATCATACCTGCTGGATGGGAATCCCTTGAGCAAGATATGCATTCCCACCGTAAGTAACATGGTCTTTCAGTATCTGGTACAATGAAAGACAGATTTTGTTTCTATTTTATAATTTTCATGTTCTTTATACCTTCTGAAAAATCTTACTCTTGATCTTTATTAAGGATTCACTAGAATACTTGTGTTGAAAGTCATGAATTGACCCATATCAAATTAGTATTGAATTCAGTACCTAAAATAAACCATTACAAGACAAGCCAGTAGGAAACCAGTAAAAGATACATAAATACATTTTTCCTCATATTTCAGAATGTTTCTTACAGTAAAATCAACCTCTTAAAAAATAAGGACACTTTCAAGAGCTTCTCCATGTTTCTGGTGACACTAGCCTAGCTAAAACTAATTATTCAAAGCTGTGTTCTATTTGGAGAAGGATGGACGTGCTCTGCTGTAGGATTTTGTCACCTAAGTAAGAGTACCTGCTAACTATTTTACTTTCTCCTTCATACCCTCAAGAGCAGAAAATGTGATCTGCTGTGTCCCAGCTTTTGTAATTCATCAATTTAGAGTTCTGAATTGTATTTAATCATGTGAAATTGTTTTCCATTTCATTGAAGAACATCTGTAGTTCAGGGACATTTGTCTAGTTTTAAGATTGCTTAGATATCCTTAGCAATATGCCCATGTCAATGTTGTGAAAGAGGTCAGTAATTTGAGTGTCCTCTGGGTAGTGTAGCAAATAATTGGCAGAAGTGCAGTTAATACTGTTGGCTTTGGAGGTGCCCCTCATTTATCTTAAAGTAACTGTGACCACTGCCAAGCTCTGTTCTGAAGAACTGGCCAGTTACACAAATCAACACGATCTCTGTAGCCCTTGAATTTGCTCTTTGCTCTTGAGCACAACTGATTCTGCGATTATTGTTTTAAGAAGTAGAGACAGAGGAGTTAAAAAAAACATGACGTGTTGAGGGATTTTTGCAAGCCACCTCAAAATACCATTATTCCTGGACATAGAAAGAAGCTCTGTAAGTTTCCACCTATCATTTGTCCACTCTAACTGATGAGGCGTTCACACTTAAACTGCCCCAGTTGAAAGGTGAACATGCTAACCTAGACCTCTTGGAAAGATTTAAGTTAATGCACTTGGTAGTTGAAACAGGCAGAGACACAGTGTGTTTGATTTCCTGAAGTAGCTGTTTGGCTGGCACTGTAACTTGGAAATGTCAGAATTCAGTGGTATTTGGTATATGCCCATTACTTGTTGAGTTAAGGAAGCCTTGGGCTTTCGAAGGAATGGGGAGAATAACATAATCCTTCAGTGGCAAAAATGCCTGCTAGTCTGAACTGGTGCTTCATAAGAAATCTCATACACACAATCTAAACATCCAGTATTCAGTCTCCAGATTTGTGAATGGACTAGATATTGTGTTTGTGCCTGTAAGGTGACTTGCCCCTGCTTGAGATGCTGCCTTAGTTTTCTCTAATAGAACTGCAGATTCTCTTGGCTAAGTAATGAACACAAATTTAATGTATAAAAGTAAACATTTCTCCTTGCTTCATTCAGTAGTCATAATTCCCACATAAACTGTTTGCTCTGATTTTTCCACTCGGCTCCATGTGTGTCTGAAAGGTGTATATATATGCGAGTTTGGCAAATTCTCTTGGATCTGGTGGTGATCATGATTCTTTGCAAGAGAAATAAATAAAATTTAAAAGTTTAATTATAGTCTGAGGAGAGCTATAAGCAATATGACACATTTGCTTAGTCTGCAAATGGATGAGGATATACAGTAAGCTTTGTGCCAGACTGTCAGCCTTCCTGAGTCTAGATATATTTTCAGTAGCTGTTGCAGTTTCTATATGTTTCCAAGCTACAAGTTGCCATTTTGGCATTGCACTTAACTGCCTCCTTTTGGATAACTGGAGAGTAGAGAAATACGGCTTTTATTTTCCCTGGCCATTTTCTACCTGGGCAGTGCAGTTCGTTTCCTTGTCAGAAGTGGGAATGTGTGTAGGCACGAGAAGGTTACTCACTTGATATTTAAGAGTTACCTCATACTTCCTTCCCTTGTCTCTGGCTGTATGTAGTAAGGACTCTGTAGCTCATGAGAATAAATATAGGGAGTTGTGTAGTGCAAATTCTTGGGTAGCTTAAGTCCAGTAAATTTCAGAGATGAAATTCCTGATTTTTGTGACTTTTAATTACTTTTGGAGACTTTTTTTTTTTTAAACAAGTTGATAAAAATAACTTTTGAAGGATCACAGTTGCTCAGTTTTCTCTCTTAGATTTCTGAGTTGCTTCTCTTTGCATGAAAGCAGCCTTTAAAGTTACTGTTTTTTTTTTTTTTTGTCTGCTTGTGTGTCTGCATGTTTAGTCTTCCCCAGTTGTAAAGAATGCAAGAATGGGGAAATTTTCTTGCTGTACACTTCAGAGGGGGAAAAACATGCTGAGCAGCTACAATAAATGGTTATGAAAATAGTGTTTATTTCCATTGGGAGTAAGAATATAAGAAAGCAGAGAAAGCTAGAACCTAAGAGGAGATTAGCATTTATGCACAAACTGTTCCAAGTCTCAGAGTGTCAAAGCTAAATATATTGTTTTCATGTTGACATTCATATTTTAAATATAATAATAATTTAAGAAAAAATATCTACTTACCAGTAGCCTGTGTAAGTTTAATGAAGCAAAAATCAGATCACCAGAAAATCATTAAAAAACACCTAAGGAAATATTTTAAAACTCTCCAACATAAAGGTCATTTAACAGTTGCATGTTGTGTCATACATAATAGTAACACATGCATGTTATTCATCTTACATAATTGTTGAGAGTCCGGGCACAGCTCTTTATTTCACGTTTGTGTAAAATGCATACATCAATTTATAAACAAAACATTCATTTTTGAGTATAAAATCTTCATTTTAGTGATACTCCTCTTTATGGTATTTTGCAATTGTAACTATTGTGATTGTTAAAGTAATGACAAATTAAGATTATTAAGCAGTATGTACAAGGGAACTCTGCAATTCTGTTCTCCACGCAGTCTTTTTAATGATAATTTAATGATGTACGCTTGATAAGCTTAAAGCATCCTGCAGGTAGGAACCAGGCGGTGATGAGTTTAAATGTGAATTCCCCTGCCTTGTTTATATATTGTAATTTCTGACCCATATCACGTAAGGCCATAAGAGTACCTGCATATGAACTGTGACTTCCTTCTCACCAATGTAAATATAAAGATGGGTGATATAACGTCAGTTCCACAAATCTGGACCTTCTTCTAGCATAATCGCGGCCGGTTGTACTTACCTGTGCTGCCTTTCAGACTGAGGCATCAATATATTGTGTTGGGTTCATCCTTTATCTATCTACCAGAGGAAAGATACCAGGATTATTCATTTCCAGTTTTCGATGGCTTCCTGGCATAAATCTTTCTGGCAAAAGGGAATCTCTGCAAGCTCTTAAGCATTGTCCTTGAAACTTAAGTGGCAAAGGTTCATTTTGGCCATGTTACCAGAATTGTGCTCAATGTTTTAATGGGAACGCAGCCCAGCTGATGTGTTGATGGCAGCGATGTATGAAAATCATCAGAGAGGTTTGTTTATGTGCAAATCCAGGTTGGCTCCTGTCTCTGTTTTTAAAGCAGTCACGGCGGGGGGTTGAGGGCGAAGGGGAGAGGAGCGCTGGTCTCGCTGCTGTGGCTGTGATGGAGGATGTCGCTCGGTGCCGGTGCCTGGCCAGCCCCAGCCTCGGCCGCCGCCCAGCGGGGCTCCTTGCGGCACCAGGCTCGTGGCCGGGCACAGTGCAGGGCACGCGAGGGCCCTGCCCGGACTGCTCCTCGTGCCCGTGGCTCCTCCGGGCAGGACCGAGAAGGCGGAGGTCTTTTATTCAGGGTACTTAAGGAACCAGTCTGGATGGCCTCTGGGCTCCCAAGGAACCAGCCTGATAACTCTGGTTATAAAACAGGCTGAGGTCACTTTTTCCTTGTGGCGTGTTCGGTTTCATGCTCTGTTCCTGCCGTTCCGAATGTGCGTCAGGATTTTTCCTACCCGTATTACGTTGCCTCCTCAGTAGCCATCGCTCCGACCGGCACCCCCGGCCGTTCCTGCCGCCTGGAAGCCGTTTGTTTCCCTCCGCCCCGCATTGGTGGCGCCGCGGCGCCCCCTGCCGCCCGCGGCCCGGCCCGCGCGGCCGTTCGGCGGGGGTGGCGGCTGGCCGGGCCCGTGACCCGGAGCGGGGCCGAGACCCGGCAGCGGGGCCCTTCCGTCTCCCGACAGCGGCTGGAAGGCCCCGCGTGGCGCAGGCCGGCAGAAGCCGTCACCCGAGGCCGGCGCCACGTGGCTCCTCGCTCAGCCCGGCGGTAACGGCCGGCGGTAACGGCCCGCGGCGCAGCCCTCCCGCGCTCCCGCACGGGCACGAGGCCGCCGCGCCGCCCATCCTGCGCTGCTCCCTGCTAGTTCCCCTTTCCCCCGGGTAAACGCAAGGGAAGAAGCAGCATTTTATTTGTCCAGGCCATGTGGATGCTTGCTGCCCCTGAGCTTGCTGCAGCATCCCTTCTCTGCATCCCTTCAAGGAGGATCTACAGGCAGATTTATCCTCTGCTGCCGTGTGTTCCTCTGCTGAGAGAAGGGCTGAGATTTTTAAAAGAGCTTGCTTTATTATTATTATTCGTAAAACTGCTTTTTAAAAACAGTGTTGTTAAGAACATCCTATGTTAACTTATTGAAAGAGTATGACAGCGCTATTGGCGTGCCATCAATACAAAGTTTCCAGGCAAAGTCAGGCTCTAAAATATCTCAGCCTGACCTTGAACACATTGAAATCCACTGCATTTGAGAAAGTTTATTCCAGTAGCATTTTTTTTTTTAAATGTACTGATGACTTTGACGAAATGGCAAATGCCATAAACCTTACTCAGAGTTTGGGAAGCCAAGCCTTTTTGTTAAAAGAGCAGTGTATGTTGTTTAGCAGTTTGAAACTTTTTGTAGAGTTGTGTGTAGTTTTACAGCAAAAAATGACTTAATTCCTGCATAAATAATTAGTTATTAAGTATGATCTTTAATTCCAAAAATACTGGCAGACTTTCAAATGGAAAATAAACTATCCTGGAATAGTTTTTCAGGATAACAATAATTAAATAGTTTTCAGTAGATAAATCAGTTTGTTATTGCAGTGTCAAAAAAAAGCATTTACCCTTAAAGTTTGTACAATGGTAATGTGCAATATCTAGAGGTCCATCAACATTTTATAAACATTTTAATGCATTGACTCTATCAACACTTTCAAGTCTAGCAGTTACTACAGAGTATGCTGAACTGTAGAACATGCACAGAGAAAAGTAAACTTGGAGTAGAGCCTTAAAACTCTGTTTATTAGTTACTTCTCGAGAAACATCTAACATCTACATTTCTGTGGTTGTCATGAGGGCTGCAAGTATTTAGATATATATGATTGAGCATAATACCTGTTGTTCCCTATAACAGGCTATAAAAAAGGGAAATGTTTTAAGTGCAGCCAGGCATGCTTCAGTCTGCTTCATTCAGATAAGGCTATCTGAATTTTTTTTTTCTAAGAACAAACTGCAAGCTTTGTTTTTATTTTGAATATCTTATGGGAGGAATCTTTTCAAGCCACTACCTGGGATTCTAGTTACTTTGTGTGCTGGCTTATTTTTTTTTTTTCTCATTGTAAGATTAAGAATATGGCCTGTCATCTTGTGGGCAGTATAGGCTAGCAGTGACATTGTATAAATAATTTCTTCAATTTTTCTCACTGTGTTTTTGCATATAGATAGACATTTTTAACTTTTCAAAATGAGCATTTTGTGCTTTAAGAAGTCCTCAAAATTGGAAGTTTTATTTTTAAGGTCTTCTTATGTATAGGTCTTTTAAAGAATAGTTGTGGTATCCTGACAATGACTGGTTAAAAGTATTAAACAGTATGAAATGCCATTTTAATCAAGTTTATTAATTTTATGATAAACTTTGTAACTTTATATTGCAAATGGATTGAAATCCATTAATGTAAAGTAACAAAATTCTCAAATTTTCTCTGAAAAGTAATGTGTTATGTTTTCTTAAATGAATGCCCAATTCATAGAGGCCTTGTAAAACATATGTTAAACACATTCAACTGTACTATTTATATTTTTTTCCATAGATTACACCACCTCCCTCACTGTCAGATCCACTTAAGGAACTGTTTAAACAACAAGAGGTTGTAAGGATGAAACTACGTTTACAGCACAGTATTGAAAGGGTAAGACTAAAGTAAACTTGTTTTAATTCCCAACTTTAAACTTGGCAGGGGAAGAGTTTTGTTGTTGTTGTTGTTTTAATGGGTAGACTAGACTTTACTCAAAATCATAATGCCTTAGAAATAAAATCCTTCCAAATTTATGAATCAGACAAATACTACAAAAAGCTAACAATACAATTTCAGTGTTATGTGGTAATCTGGAGACCTCTTATTAGCATGTTGAAGGGTTGAAGCTTTTCCCTGTTAATTGCTATAAGATACAGCTCAGGTGTTTGTGTGAGAAGTGACAAGAAAGCTGCAGATTGTAGTTTTGAAGCTAATAATGGTTGTAAGTTTTAGAACCAATCTTTGAATTTAACACTTTTGTCTTTTTAAATAAATGAATTTAAGCTATGGTAAAACTCTGCAACTGACAGCTGTATTTGTAGTTTGTTTAAATCTGAAGACTCATGTAAGACTAAAATGTTACTATTTCCATATTCTGTTTGTAAAAATTACCTAAATTTGTGCTAGTAAATACCTCTGTATTTGTCACTGAATTTGAATACAGAATTGGAGAAAACATGCCTCATTCAAGATTTTTCTTTATTCATAGACATTTCTCCTCGGCAAGCTAGATTTTGATGTATAGTAAATGTTGTAGGCCAGATTGCTTGTGTCCACAAGCAGGCAGAACCCCTTTTTCATGCATAAAGTGCATTAAGAGCTTCCATATGGTTTCTACAAGCCGCTGGCTCATGAGAACTCAACATAGTGTTTTTTGGATTAAGGCATTTTTGATGGGGCTTAACAAAGCTGTAGAAGAAAGAGTTTTATTAAATTCAGTATTTTGGTCAAAGCTAGATATAAAATAAGTGCCAGAAATGTAAATATGTTTCAAGTTCTGACTGAAAATAAATTAGGTGATGACCGAATGAACGAAAGGCTACTTTTCTATCTTCACACCTGTTTTAAATCCATCTCTTTTTTAATGAAAATTAAAGCCACTGTGTTGCTGAATAGTACTATATATATAACTCCTTTTATGTTTTATAAAATTCTGTATTTTTTATTAGTCATTTTGCTCAAATACATTGTTCCATAGAACAAATTAGTCTAACTGAGACCCTTTTTTCTTGTCTTAAACAAGAATTTTCACATATCTGTGCATTTATCAAGTTTCTGCATGCTAGGTTCTTTTTTTTTTTTTTTTCTTTTTTTTCAAATGTTTAATTTGCTTGACCACTGTGCCTGACTTTACAAGCATATGACAAAAATCTTCATGCAGTTAAGAGTTACAAACCGTTATCTTAATTCTAGATGCTTTATCTCCTCCAAATTTTTTTTTATTCACCACCTTCATCAACTGGAACTTGTTTCAGCAGCTCTAGGTGGAAAATATGGGCCTAACTTTGACCAACAATGGAAAACATTTTTTCAGTTCAAAGATTCAGGAAACATTCTTGGCATCAGTAAATAACAAATTTGGAGTTGATTGGGTGAACCCCTTCCTCTTTCAGTTCTTTCAGGAACCTTACATTCAAAAATGTAAGGCAAAACCAGAAATATTTAAATGCATCAATATTTTTATGAATCAAGGTGAAATGCTAATTTATGGAATGTATATTCATATCTTGTTATTTTATTCCGTTAGGAAAAGCTTATCGTTTCTAACGAACAAGAAGTTTTACGTGTTCATTATCGAGCAGCAAGGACTCTAGCTAATCAAACACTACCATTCAGTGCCTGCACTGTTCTGCTGGATGCCGAGGTTTATAATGTGCCTCTGGATGCTCAGGTAGAGAGATACATTGCAGGGGTGGGGGGAAAAAAAGGCTTTGGTAATCTGACTCAAAAGGAGTGTTTGGGGAGAATGCTAGTCCTGTGGTGAAACTGTCATTGACTTAATACATTGCACGTTAGAGATTGTTTTTCACTTAGGTTTCTTTTGGATGTGTAGTGGAAAAAAAAAAACAGGTACACACATCCTGCTTTCCATTTTGTACTGTGTCTATTCATACATCACCTCACCTCCAAAACTGATGCAAAGGATGAGATGAGACTATTACTCTGGTCTTTTTTGTGGAATCCAATTTAAATTGTAAACACAAGAGGTTTTGGAAGCTCACAGACATAGATTCATCAAAAATTTTCAGAATGTCACTGCTTGTAACATCATCAGTCCAGAGAATTGAGATGTGCTAGCATGTGAAGTACTGAGATTGTTAAAGTTTCAAAATGTTTTGTAGAGATATTTGCATAGTGCTTTTCTGCTCTTCATAGTGTGATTAAACTGTTCTATAAATAACAGATTATTAGCAGTGAAGGTCTTGGACATGACCAGGTAGAAGGACTTTTTCCCAAACCTAGAAGCCTTGTGTTATTTACATGTTCCATGTTAGTATGTAGTTCCTAGTTAAAAATAACTAATAATAATAAAACAAGCAGTATTCTGTATAAATCTACGATTTGCTGCAGCCATATCTCAGAGAGAGTACAGTTTCATGGAATCAGGTCTGATAACGAGAGTGGAAAATGCATCATAACCCATTGTGGTGCCTGTAAGATACACATTCCAGAACTCAAAGTTTGCTATTATGGATGTAGTAACAGCAGTAATACATTGAACAGGGGACATTTTAAAATGAAACATACATTTCGGACGTAGCTGTAATTTTACTTTAGTTGGGCAACTTGTTGTTTCCCCCATCTGTGCTGTGTCATTCTATCTTTTAAAGAACTGGAGCTCTGCAGAACAAGGTGCTTCAGCAAGAGGTATCCCTCAGTTTTATGGACACTGTTTTATTCTTGTTTTCAGTATTGAACTGGCAGATTTTTAAATAATCGTTTCCTTAATAAGCCGAGTGGATAGGGCAAAAATGAGGCCTTTTCTTTTGTTAGCAATTAAAACATTGTCCTTAATTCTAAGGTTCAGAAGGTTCTTTGCTTTTTTTTTTTATGCCCTAACTTAAAAGCAGCTCAGAAGATTTTCAGAACTTTGAGACAAGGCAGAGTTAGGTGTACATCGGCATGAATTTTTTTACAATTGATTTTGAATAAGCTATTTTCCTATTCACATTTTACAGGAGAAAAGCAACTTTTATGAGAGAAGTCGTCATCTTTTTCCTCAATTATTGCTGCCATTTTTACTATCTTTACATTTAAAATAGTCTTTCCTTCCCTCTTACTGCCTTAGCAGTTTCATGTTTCAGGCTGTGTAGTCTTCCCTGGAAGAGATGATGATATTGCACATAATGTTCAGCATAGTAGTAATTTTTACTATCATTAAAGCCTCTATTTTAAACTTGCTTTAAAATTGCTTAAAAACAATGCTCTAATTAAAATTCATTTAATAGGAAGTATATGAGTGTATAAGAAATCTTTTTTTTATTATTTTTAGTAATTCATTCTAACAATTCCTTGTCCTTCTCTCAGCAAAATCCAATCGTGTTGTATAGTGAAAAAACATTGTTCTGATTATTTATTTTCTTCTTTGGGGGAAATAGTTGAGGAAGACGTGTAAGCAACGATCCCATGTCCTGGGCAGGAGACTGGCTGTCTCGGAAGTGCCCCTCGGGGGCTCCATGGCCTTGCCAGGCTCAAACTGATGCTGTTGCTCTGGGGACCACGTGGGCCAAGCCAAGATAGGGCAGGAGGGCCCTGGTGGAGGGATGGTCAGCGGGTCCCTCCCCTCCTGGTCCGAAATGCAGGACTAGGGGTTGTTGAGGGCTCCTTCTGAGCAAATCTGGTGAACTTTCATTTTGGGAATAAATGAGTCCTCAGACAGCTGCTTTCCAGAAACTTCTGTGTCTGGCCAGCATATGTGTGCATGTTTGTTTATTTATTTATTTTTCCTTCTGTTCTTGCCCATTGTTGAAGTTAACATGTTCCTGCAGTGTCCAAGACTTTTCTAGAAAGTAGCAGGACTTTGTGCTATCTGATGACTGTTATTTAAATGTTACATTGACATAGTCTAGCTTTAAGACCATCTGTAGAGTGTCAAATTTCTCACAGTGGACAAATGTGTTGCTCCAGACAGAGGGGAAGAAAGCAGAACCAAAAACACACAGCGATTTTATGGAAGATCTGCCTAGTTAAGATTTTAAAATCATAAATCTTGATGCCTCCTACTCTACATTTTAAAAATAGAGTATGAGAAATAGTTTTAGCTTCAGGCAATCTGAAAATGGCCATCTTTAATGAGGAGCTGGCTCATGGCGCAAGTAGCGGTCAGCATATATGCTTTTATGTAGCTTGATACGTAACAGCTTATTTTTCTTTTCATACCTTGTTCCTGAATATGCCACAAAACATGTTTTACAGTATAAAAGTGAATTATCAAATAAGTTTGGTTAAAAACAGGTTTTTGTTCCTTTGTAGGCTGATGACAGTAAAACGTCAGTGAGGGATCGATTTAATGCAAGACAATTTATGTCATGGTTACAGGACGTTGATGATAAATTTGACAAATTAAAGGTATATTTCTTTCCATTTTTTTTTTAAGTCTCTAATGTCACTACAAAGATGGTAGTAGATTTAAGTGCAATATAAATTATTGTAGCAGTTTTGAGACATAGAAAGGAAAGTCTAGCAATATTTAAAAAAAAAAATCTGTTGATGCCTAATTTAGTAGCATAAAGTGACTTGAATATTTAGGTGACTTCCTAAAAACATAGTGAAGAAACTACTTATTCAAATCTAAGTGTGTTTTCCACATTGCTAAAGAGATGCTTAGAATATTTTTTATTTCTTAAACTTTCATTATAATATGTTTTTTTAATATTGAAATAACCTATTTTAAAATGTTTAAATAGACATGCCTTTTGATGAGGCAGCAGCATGAAGCAGCAGCTTTAAATGCGGTACAGAGACTGGAGTGGCAGCTTAAACTACAAGAACTTGATCCTGCTACATACAAATCTCTCAGCATTTATGAAATTCAGGAGTTTTATGTTCCGCTTGTTGATGTTAATGATGACTTTGAATTGACGCCAATATGACAACTAGCATCACCTGACTCTTCCAGTTGGACAACTAAAGACTCTTGTGCAGTGATACACAAATGTACTTTCTTTTTAAGATAGAGCACTTAATTTTGTAGAATATGACCTTTTTCAGTAATTCAGAATTTCTTCAGAACAATGTTAAACGGGGTTTTGTTCAAATACAGAAGTTGGATGCTAATTTTAAAAATCAGTTCCCCAGTTAATACTGTTATCTGTATTTTAAAAGTTGCCTTTAGCTTTAGGGCTTATTGCTAAAAAAGATGACAAAACAAACGGTGAGTTAACAGCGCTGGAAGCTGTTAATAACTAAAACAGCCACCAAAAAACGAACAATACTTAGTCTGCTATAAAGCTTTGTTGTATTAAGAAACTTCAGTAACAGTTGAACTCCCACAGAAAAATAAAAAGGAAAAAGCCTGTGGAAGAAAATATAATATTTGGAGGAAAATAATCTATTAATCTTATTATATTTTGTAAATTATTGTACAGTTTTCTTTTTGGAGAAAGATGTAATATTGTCTTCATTTTTTAATAATTTATTTTATACATACTGTGCAAATGTAAATAGTCTTGTAATTAATGTTCAAAGCTGTATAAAATAGATATTTTAATTATAAAACTGTTTTTGTCTGATGTTTTATTGGACCAAAGTTGTAGGGGTTTTTTAGGTGTAGTGTGTTCCTGTTGGCAGTTCTTTTTAACACGGCATGTGCTTGATCTAGTTGCTTGTCTCATCAGCGTAAGTGTAAAACCTGCATCTGAACTGTGCTGCATGCTTCACAGAGCTCCAAACTCCTTTACACCCATAGCTGGTACCTAAACAACTGTAATATTTATAAGTCCATATTTCATATTAGTCTGTAATGCCATGCCCATGACTTACTATACTAAAAATATTTTTGTGTAAAACATTAAAAAAGAAAAAAAAATTCTATGGTGGTCTCGTAATAGAGCCTATTTTTGTCAACAAAATGCCTTTGAATGAAAATTCTTAAATTGTATATTGTCTATTTTAATATTAATCTATGGAAGAATATGTAAATAGTTGTAAATATAATGTTTAATAAATTTTATTGGTCATGTTATTAGTTGGAGTTTCTTAATATTGTAATTTGTGATGTATCGCGTTTTATCGTTACTATTACAGGGAATTTGTAAAGAGACTCAACTGAAAACAAAAAAAAAACAGGAATTCCATAACGCAGAATCTGTAATACAGAATTCTGCATTACAGAATTTAACTCTTTTTTAATCCTTAGTCCTGTTAATGAGGAGGCAGTTAATTATTTATTGGTGGAAGGTTATAGATATTCATGAAAAGAATTGTTACCATCTAGGCCATAAAATATTCAAGAATGCTTGGGATCTGATTTCGGTGAAATTACATGTGAGAGAAATAAGGCTTACACAAGAGACTTGGTTACCTGGAAAGGAGATGTAGAGCACTTGGTTTGAACTAATTTTTGATTATTTGGTGAACTCTTACATAAGAGCACTATTCCCTGGGCTGATGTGAAGGGCTGCGGCCGTGCAGAGCAAACAAGCATTAAATGGGAGAACTTGAGGGCAGCGCTGCCCTCCCATGTTCGCTTCATTGCTGGTTGCAGACAAGAATAGAGTCATAGCAATTCAAACATGTTAAAGGTGGATAAAGCACCAGTTAATACCCAATTCCTGCCCTTCTCTCGCCCACATACACAGGCTTTTAATTTGTTAGGTACTGGGGAAAGGAAAAGTTGATCCTGCTTTTACAAAGGAGTGTCCTACTGGTATCATTCAGGACTGAAAATGTATATAGGAACATACAGCTGTAATTTCCTTCTGAAAGGAAAATTTGGGAAGTAATACAAATATCTGTATTTGGGGAAGTTGGTTAAAAGGGGGGAAAAAAGATTGAGCTGACGCTACTAAGTAGTAAATGGGCACAACTTCTCTGTCTCCTAATATTTACAATAGTAAGAAGTAAACATGTACCAGAAGCGGAAGAACTTTATACAGACTTTTTGAAGCATTTCATTAAAATAAAATACTGAGTTGCAGGAGTATTGCTTGCGTTAGGCAACGGAGGTGGGGAGCGAGGGCAAAACCGTGGGAAGGAGGGGACAACCGGGTGTAGGTGGAACTTCAGGTTGGACGGGGTAACTGTGCAGCTCCCTCCACACGCAGAGGGAAGGGAGCCCGCAAAGAGCAGGGATGTGGGAATCTGCTGGAGCAGTGGCACAAAACCATGTCCCACGCGGGGCCTCGCAGCTCCTGACGGGCAGCCGGGTCCGAGCGCCGCGGCCGCCACAGCCAGCGCGGGGAAGGAAGCCCCTGCCCTAGGCCTAGCTGCGGAAACACCTAGTGTTGTCAACAAGAGTATTGGAAAATACCTCAGCGGGGTCCTGTGTTTAGCTAAGGAGATGGGAGGATGGGTGTTCGGCAGGTTTGGCCTGTGATTTCTCTACAAGGAGAGAAGATAGTCTCTGGTACAGGCTCTGTGCGCGGGCTTGGGTTTTTTCCAACAGGTCCATGAATAAGAACTTTGTTGCCCGGTGAAAGGGAATTTGGGCATTTCTGTGCCTTGGACATGCCCGGGCTTCTCTGAACCCAGGCTTTGTGCTTGTAACGTGTTTTCCCAGGCCTACTCCAGGAGCTGATACTGGATCCGTGTGCTTTCCTGTGTGTTTCCATCATCAGAGAGGGGCGAGGGAAGAGGCACAGGCTGAGACCAGCTGCTCGCCGGGGAGCTGCCACCTTTTGGGAAGCCGCCTGCACCCCTGGGCCCTGCCGGGGCTGGAACCCGCCGCCTTGGTCCCCGTGGGTCTGGCAGGGGGCAAGAGGCGGCACCAGCGCGAGGCCGCGTGCGGGCACCGAGCTCCAAGCGCCGGCGCCGCCCCGGCCCAGCACCTGCCGCCCGGCCCCGG
>VWPW01030072.1:614656-638474 GCA_013389825.1 Crypturellus undulatus
GGGGCGAGCGGGGCTTGTGGCGTGACTCGGGATCGGCCGCCGGCTCGGCCCGGGGGTCCGCGCTGCCGCGCTGCGCGGGGTCGGCCCCGGGGGACCCTGCGAAGCCGCAGGTGGCTGCGCGGGGCGACGGGAGCAGCCAGGTGAGCGGCGGGAGGGACAGGGGCTCGGCGATAGAAGGATAATAGTAATAAAGTCAGGGAGCGCGCGGGACGCGAGGGAGATGTTGTGGTGAGGAGCAGCGCCAAAACCTGCCCCGAGCACCGCGCGATGAGAGCAGGAGGCCCCCGCGGGCGCGAGGCGGCTCCGGCCTGGGCTGTGGAGCATCGCCCGCCCGGGTTTGCTCTGGGCCTTCTGCGCGTTTCGTCGCCTCTTGCGAGAGCCACGGCCGCTCGCCCGGGCACGGGCTGCCTCGCGCCGCGTGTTGGCCTAACGCGGCAGCGTCCTGTCCGCTCTGGACCGGGCAAAACTTCCCCTGCGAGAGGCACGTAGGAAGCGCCCGGCGCTGCGGGAGCCGGCGCGTTTGCAGCAAGCCCCACCTGCCGGGACGGGAGCCCTCGGCAGCGGGGAGCGCGACCGGCTTCGAGCAAGCCCCAGCCTTGGCTCCGCAGGGCCCCGTGCCTGCGGGCGCCCAGCGACTCCGGCCGCTCACGGGGCGCCCTGCGGTCCTGCTGTGCGTGAAGTCGCTCCGTTTATCCTGCGTTTTAAAAGTTCAGGGTCTGGGGACAGCTCTGTAGCTGATCTGAAAGCCCATGTGGCAGCTCTGGCAGCGTGAGAGCAGCCATGTGCTCAAGTCAAAGACGCCGCGCCATGGTGCAGAAGCAGCAGAAGTGTTGCGCGATAGCTTGGGCACACCTGCCTGTGGGCACCTTTAAACTCAGAGCATGTGCGTGAAAAATATACGTCTCCCCTACGCGTTTACGGAGTGGGGCCTTTAATATTAGGTCTTTGTGTGCAGAATTTAGGTCTTTTGTCAATGCTGGTAGGATATGATATTGCATATTGCAAACTCTACACTGTTCATCTTAGTTTATGGCAGTTTTAATCTGAATGTGTAAGAGCAGAAAATGTCAAATAAATGACTTTGCCGTGGGGAGGAGGGGGCAGGCTTGTTGTTAAGCACCTTGATTCTCCTTAACACTTCTGCCCAAAATGAGAGCCGAATGCTTTGAAGGAATTGCACGGGTTGGGGAAAGCCGGACTCACCTTTTGCTCCAACAGCCTTTTCAGCTGCCGTTTTGTGTTTCAGCGCGGACTGCAGGGCGTGCGGAAGCTGCTCGCGTGCCGGAAGCATGAGGTGGTGGTGGCGGCGCGCGGCGGCGCCCGCGCTCGCTGCCCTCCTCGTGCTGCTGTGGGCGCAGCCGTCGGCCGGCTGCAACAAGGCGCTCTGCGCCAGCGACGTCAGCAAGTGCCTCATCCAGGTACGGGACGCGGCTCCCCCCTGCTCTGCGCTCGGGCCCTGGGAAGGTCCAGTGATAGCGATAACCTGTGTTCTACGTTAAGTGGTGCCTCCCAAGAAGCTCGCTGGGCACCCCTGCACACGTCATGCGGGTCAACAGCCCGCATTATAGGTGATAATAACTAAGCGCATGTGCATATGTGTGGGGTTTTGGTCTTGTCTTTTTGCCATGGACGCAGTTTCAAGTCAAGGGCTATGATTTTTGGATTATTGTTAGAAGCCAGTGCGAATCGTGCTGTTAGATTTCAGTATTTTTATTCCTTACTGGTAATGTTGTGAATAGATCCTGTAATTTCAGATATACCTTTGACTGGAAAGCTTTATGTGGGACAAATAGTGTTCCTCAAAGATACCTGTAATACCATACCTTCAAATGTGCTTGTCTGTCAGCTCCTTAGCTTGCAATCTGTTCATTTTCCTAAACCTCTTCTTCCAGGTCAGTAGTTGGTATATGATGCTTCCGTAATACAGCACTTTCAAGGTAGATAGAAAAGATGCTTAAGAACTCATGTGAAAAAGGGTCGTGGAGTCTCACGGTGCATCTGGAAAAACACACATCTCCTTTTTGATTAGGCAGGACCTTTGATGTGACTGCTCACTCTAATTACCCAGCTCTGAAAGCACGAAGATTTACCTTTAGAAAGAAAAAAGGCTTTTTGTTTGAGCTACTAAGCTGTTGTGTCCAGCTGCTGCTTTTGATTCTCTGCGTGTTTGTCCATACAGTGAAAGAAACAGACTCGGGTATCTTACAGCATCGGTGAAGAGGCGCAGGGTGCAGACCAACAAAAGCCGCTTTTCTGAGCGGGACTGGGTATTGCCAAGTCTTTATTCGCCAAAGGTGCTTTGAGGTTGTTTTTTGACTACATGTTGAAGAAAGCAGCCTTCGCCTTGTCAGCTGCAGCCTCTTTAGTAGAAGCTGTTCCTGGCTGCCTCTCTGGATTGGGAACCCAAAAGCAGAAGCGTTGCAGATAAAAGGTTGCTGCCGTTGTCCATAGAGCCCACAGAGCAAGGGCAGATTTTATTTTTTCAAAGGTAGCGACAGCTTTTTAGCTAATGGATAGGGCATCGTGTGGTGCGATGAGCTAACACACTTTTCAGTTCCTTCCTACTGCATTTTTCCATATCACCAGAGCCTTGAAATCATTAACAAGTCAGATGCCAGATGTTGGTGTATGAAGGGCTTGAATAGCCAGTGCAGTGTCGCATGTGTCTAGGGAAGGAAGCGTTTGGTCTAGGGGATGTCTTGGAAGGGGATGAGGGACAAAGGGACAAATAGGGAAATTTTATATTCTCTCTTTTTTTTTTTTTCTTTCTCCTACCACTGGTGGAATCCACTATGTGGGAAAGGACAGATCTTCCATCCAAAGTATTCGCTTCCCATTTGCTGCATTTGAACTTTATTTTTATTGTCTGACCTGAGTATTGGAGTTGGGATGGGAACATGGAGCAAGATAGCAGAGGTTCGGTGCTGCGTAGAGGCAGCTACCACGACTGTGTTACGTTATGTATGGGTTCAGCTGGCATCTCTACTGCAACACTACCCTGTGCTTATGAAGAGACATCTCTGCTGCTTTGTCTGTTACAGATACTTCTCTCCTGCTGTTACACAGGTGTCATGGAATCTCTTTTTAGCGTATTTCTCCCCAAATCAGCAGTACATGCAGACCTCTAAGGCGCTGAGGGTGCATGCTCACCTTGTGCGTTGTGCACAGTTTTCTGGGAATGCTGGAGCTGCTCCTTTTCCCTGTCTGGCCCTCTGCTCGTGAGCAGGCCTGACGTACCAGTCTGCAGTCGTTCTCTGCAGAAGAGCAGAGCAGGTCAGACTAGTTTGATTGTGGATGCAGAGACTCCTACAGCCTTGCCTTAAAGGGGTTAAGCTGCTAGCATCATCTCTCTTCTTAACCTTTCAGTGTTGTAGCATAGGCTGCGCTGCTGTGTGAAGTATGTGGTATTTTTTCCATAGGTATACAGAGGGTATCTTTGTATTTTATTTTATTTTTTCCCCCCTAAACTCTTCGGGAGAACTATGAACCTGAAAATGAAATGCTGTGTTCAGTGAGTTTACTTGACTAAATCATCACAGTTTTTCCATAACCTATTTTTATAGCTGTTCTAGCTTGGCAAAATCCATGGCCTGAAACCAAAATAATGTCTCTCTAAGATTACTGGGGTAACTAACAGAATGTGAATGTTTGTCATCTGTGTGCAGAAAGCGAGGCTGCCTGTGTTGCAGAAATAACAAAACAAAAGACTTGGTCTCTCGAAAAGCATACAGTTAACATAAATATTTTCGCCAGCGTGGCTAAAAGTCAGTACAGTCATTGCTGCCACTCCTTATGAGCTGCTTTCTGCTTAAGGGTGGTCCCTACATAAATATTTATTTTGTTAGATCCAGAACAGAGCATGAGATCAACAACTTGCCTACACTCTGATTTCCTTTTGCATCTCAAGGGCTTCACTAACGCTCTTGTGCTCTAGGTTTTGTGTTTCTCCCAGAAAAGATCTATAAGAAAATGATTTGGGTATCTCTCTAAATGAGCTTAAGGTTCGCAAAAACTTGTGGCTTCCTGTAGCTATTAAGGAGTTGTGGATGAAGCTAGGAAGTGCAAGCAGAGTGGGCACACAATACGAGTTCCCTTCAGGGCTTTGGTGTAGCTCCTTCCGTGTGTCTGGAATTAGGGGGCTGAGGTCTACAGCACAGTCACACCTTGCTGCTTTGTGGGTAGGTTGCTGCATCTTGGTTGCACATGGCACGTGTTTTCCAGTGTTTGTTTCAAAACATCTGCTGTTGACTTGGAGCACATGGGTTGTTGCGGCGTTTCCGCATGTAGAGTGATGGGAATGGCAGCTGGGGGAGTGGACGTGGATTGTGTCCCTGCAACACGGAGGAAGTCTTTGAAAGCAGAAACTTCTGGCGTGGGATGTTCCCACGACTGCTCCTGGCAGGCAGGTTCAGGAGGCAAATCCCAGGCTGGCTCCTCGGGGGCAGCTGCAGCAGGAGCGTCGCCCGTGTCGTGCTGAGTCTTGCGCTGCAGTAGGCTCGTGACGTGCTGAGACCCTGGCTCTGTGGCCTGTTCTGCAACAAAGAACAGCCCCTTCCTGTCTGCCTCTGTGTTACAGCCACTGGTAGTGTGGAAGACGTACTTCATCGATACTTCTTTTGGTAAAGCCTGCCAAAGATTTAGCAGAAAACACATGGTTAATTAAACCCAGTGTTGGAACACAAGGCTCTTTAAATACTGCTGGGGGTAGGAGACAAACAGTGCTATAGTTCAGGCATGGATTTTGCAGCTTTCCAAAGAGGAGATTGCTCTAAAAACAGTGGGGATAAAATGCAGAGTTTTTTGTGCAGACGCTGCATGCTTGTAGTAGCCTTGGTAGGTGCTGCTTCGTTCTGTTCGAAATCCTTCATCTTTGTTTTCATATTTGAAAATTTTCAAGTTCACTTGAAAGGGTTTCCAAGACTTCTTTCAGCCTTGCGGTATGGAATAAACACTGCTTTTTTACTTTGGGACTTAGGTATCTAAAAATTACTTGCAGTGTGTATTTTGTAGCTCTCATACGTAACACAGTGGGTTTAACAAAATAAGTCTGTCTGGTTTGCTTCCAGGAGAGTTTGTGTTACTAAACTGTTCTAGGAAAAAACATTAGCTCTTTTTTTCTTCCACTCTCCGCTCTGTTTTGCAAAAGTGTTGCCAGTGCCTTCAGGTCATGTTTCTCATTGCACAAAGAAAATGGCCTGTGTCACTTCAAGAAAGCTTTGAAAAAATCCAGATGTTAAATACCTGGTAAAAATCTTTTATTTGCTTCTCTGGAGCAGAAATGTCTTTACTGTAGGAATGTGTCTGCTTCCTACTTAATGCTCTATATTTGGAGTAAGAGGCTTATTCTTGCCTGGCAAAATACGTTTCCTGATGCACCTTCAGTAGTTCATCTTGGGAGGTTGCCAGGTTCACTTATGAGTAATATTTTCTTCCACTGACGCCTCACCACCCCCAGCTATGACCAGGGATCTTTTCTCATTCTGCTCCTCTCTCCCACGTCCCGTGGAGGCATTCCTGTAAAAAGATGTATCCTGCGCAAGCATCCAGCGCGGATGAGTCACTCGGAAGAACTCAGAAGCGGTTAAGGAAACCATGTACGTATATGCGCATATACATGGAAAAACATACAGTTATTGCACTAAAGAGGCAGTCAAACTCGGAGAAGAGGGAGCTGAGCAACTGCACAAAAGGCTACTTGGGTTGCCCTCTTCCTTCCAGCCTCCTCTGCCAGCCCAGAGAGAAAAAGGCAAGTTGCGATGCTCATAAGCCCTTCGTATAAAAAAAGAGTTGTTACAACATTAGTAGGTATAGTGATGCCATCCCAAGATAGCACGTACATGTATAGGCACTGAGCAGAGTTTTTTTCCCTTACGCTGCAAGTGTGAAATTTAGGGTTGCATTTAGTTCTGTGCCAGTATTTTCCTGCCTTAGGCTCATATAGTGTAGCCTATAAAATGAGTCAGATTTAGTGAGTTTTCTGGCCTCAATTTGTATATTACATTTAATAGTTTATTAATAGGGAGGAATAGCCTCCTCCCACATAGGGGCTTGTTGGGGTCTTTATTACGTTCAAGGTTGTTTGCTCAGCTTTACTGTTGAAGAAATACATAGGAGATTTTTAATGTTAACACATATTCATATTATGCTCTGGGCAAGGTAAGAATATGTTGTGGTTGTTCTACAAGTTGTTTTATTTAGGATCTGTATTCTTAAGACTGACACAATCTGTTTATCAAGCAGTAAAATAAATATTTTAGAAATGCGTCATTCATTCACGTAAGTCATCTTGCTCACTTTGTGGTGTCTCCTCTTACGGAGCATTTTGTGCATCTTACTAATGAGCCTGTTTTTCATCTTTCACTTGGAAACAGCATAGCAATAGGTGGCTTTAAGAAACTTTGTGAAGTAAAAAGCAAAGAAGAATCTTGGTAGTTCAGCAGTCTGTAACGGGCCCTTATTTAGGGTTGTCGATGTGGCAGGATGGGTAGAGAAGGACAGTTTAAATGTACCCTGTACTCTGCCGTTAATAGCAAAAGTGCTGCTTGAGTTGGCTGTAGAAATGCTTCTTGTGATAACTTTCTTGTCTGCCTCATATTTCCTAGCAGTAAGAGGCAAAGGCTTGTTTATTGGGTCAGCTCCCAGCTTCTTTCCAGGATACGGGAGGAAGATTTCCCTTCCTTTAACTTAGCAGCTGAGGTCTGTGCTTGCCTCTCATGAGTGGTGTCTTCAGCCAGCTGTGGTTACATAAGATGGAGCCTTCAGTGGCTCTTCCAGGCAGGGAGAATTTCCTACTGAACCATCTTCCTTTCCTTCTCTCTGTCCTCACCCCTTCACACATGCAGGGAGTTTCCATGCTTCGAAGTTTGCAAGTGTCTGTCTGCAGCGGCTCTGCCAACGCCTCCAGGTGTGGGTAGTCGGAAGGAAGTTTGAACATTCCTGCTTCTGTGCTCTTTCTGGCACAGTAGCATAATAACTATTCAAGAAAAATACACACGCATCTGATTTCTCCTTTCTAGAGGCTACAGAAGCTTTGGAAGTGTCCCAGGACATTGTTTTTCTTAATAGCAAAAATGAATCAGCTGGACTGCTAAGGAAAAAAGTAGTCACTAATATTTAAAATACAGACCAATATGTAACAAGCTTTCAAAGTTATGCAAAATCTTGTGTTTCTGACTTCACCAAATAAGTTTCTTTTAGAATCTGTGAATAGGTGCAATGGTAGACATTGCATCTCTTCGTAAATATGCACATGTTGCTTACAGTAGCTGTTTTTTTAGCTAAATTATAACTTATGCGTACTATTTATGTATAAAGAAACATCCATCTTTAAACATCCTGTTGTGATAGCAAAAACACTCAAAGAACCTGTAGATCCAGGCATACAGAGGCGTGAACAGGTCTCACACAAGTAGGATTTTTTTTTTTTCGTTTTACATGCTTATTAGATGACTTCAGGTCTGTTTTTAGAACCTCAACTTTAGCAGAGCTTGCAAAGGGCTCTGTTGCACAGCAGGATTGATTCTGTGGCTGGGACTCCACAACCCTTCACTCGCTCTATGGGCATATTCGGCATTTTCCATGTGGTGTTTTGGGCGCCTGCTGTGGCGCGTTAGCGCTTCCCGTGCGGCCGCACCGCGCTCTAACGGGCCTGTGTTGTTTGCAGGAGCTGTGCCAGTGCCGCCCCGGCGAAGGGAACTGCTCCTGCTGCAAGGAGTGCATGCTGTGCCTGGGCACGCTGTGGGACGAGTGCTGCGACTGCGTGGGTAAGTCTGCCCGCGGCGCCCTCCGGCTGCGCGCCCGATCCCACCGCTGCTGGATCCGGCCTTCAGGCACCTCCTTGGAGCTCCTTGGGGTGCTAGATGAACTAGGGGGAGGAACAAAGTGGTAGGAGGACCTTTGTTTAATGGAGAGGGTGGTTGTGGTAGTCCACATTGCACTTGGTTGATGTCATGGTAACCAGCTCCTAATTTTGTCTCAAAGATATAAACTCCTTTCGAACTGTCACCTTAATGAAACTGTGTTGGGGACTGCATGGAGAGGTTCCTAGCCATGAAGTGCACCAGCAAATACCATGAGGAGGCAATTTGAGGCTTAAATTCCTTTGTGTTTGCTTGGAACTCGTGGTGGATATGCATGGCCCAGCTGTTTTCAACCGTTATTCTTAAAAAGAGCTCTCTCTGGAGGATAAGGAAGAGGCATACCAGTTATCCAGTCTGTCATCTGACCTCATGGCAACAAGAGGAGCTTTTGGAAGGGTTCCTCTGCTGCCATTCAAAGTCCTTCTGCCTTCCACGAGTGGATTCATCTCAGTTGCTGATCCTGTACCAGCTTCTCAGTCTACTTGCTGCTTCTTTGAATTTGCACCGCTGGTTAGCTTCAAAATATTCCTTTCCAAAGCAGGTCATTGCTTCTCCTGTTCCACAGCAATGTGCACATGTGGGCTGACATCCTGTTCTGACTAGTTTGCCTGTGTTTCTTCTCCCTGTCAGCGGTGGAGAGGTGAAGCCCTGTGCAGGTGTGATTCTTCCAGATGGCGTAAAGTGTTTCCAACCCCTGTGTTAGGTCTTAGAGGTCTTTTTCCTTTTTTTTTTTTTCTCTCTCCAATGGTCTCCTTGCAAAGTAAAATGTAAGTTTCTTTTTTCCCTATTTTCTTCCCTCTTCCAATGTCTGTTTGATATTTTTAATGTAATAGTAAAGCGTGCAGTTGCCATGTGGGGAAGGGAATGGAACAGCAAGTTGTTTCCCTCGCTCAGAACCATCCTCTGCTGGAGGAAGAAAACTTTATTGTGCAAATGTTCTGCGGGCAGAAGCAGTACTTGGTTCTTGCGATTATGAAAAAGAGAACCAAAGTCCAAACATAGGTTTAATTCTAAATCTGCACATTACTCCCTGTTCTGCAGCCATTTTGCTACAGAGTACGGAGAGGAGTTAACAGGACTTTGGTTTAAGTTTCCCAGCTTTAATTAATCTAAAACATCTCTTGATGGTTCTGCCACTGCCTCACTTCTTGTTGCTTCTGTTTCTCCTCGTGTGAATGTCAGTGAGGAGAACAGGCACTGGGAGAGCAGAAGTTCAGAAGCGATTTTTCTTTTCTTGATTGTGGAATCACGGAAGAGATTTCCCTGTGGTTCTTGCTGCAGCCAAATATGTCTTTACTCAGATAAAGCAACAGGAGTGCGAGGCATCCAGTGCTCCTTGGAAAAGAGATCTTTGCTAATACCTGCTCAGTTGATAAAACAACTTAGCTGACAGTTGAAGTGGACATGTTTGTTCCTTAGCAGTTGTTTGTATGCTGAGGTTTTGTTTTAATTTTATCCAAAGCTATGATGTTAAATACTGAACCATCTTTTAAATAGTCAGTGAAGGACATTTGTGCAATCAGTAGTTACCTGTTAAACTATGAGAAATGGTTTCTTGGTATTGGATTGGATGTTTCATTGCATTGATATGTACACAAAGTGTGCACATCCTGCAATATTTTGATCAACATTCCTAATAGGCATGTTGATCTTCTTTCTCCTCGTGTTTTTCATCAGTGAAAATCATACTTTGAATCCAAACTGACAGATGCATCCTCTAGAAAACCTCTCTGCTTTCCACTTCACAATATTTTTACAGTGACATCCAATGAACTTTGTTGATGTGTCTGAACCAAGCTCTTAACCAATTTGAGATCTTTCAAATGAAAATTATGATGGGCTTCCTTTAATAAGCTGTATTGTGAATATTCTAAGTGCATATTTTTTTTCTACCCAGTAGAATACCAAGAATGCCAAGTATTCTTCGCTCACCTTTCTAGGAATTGTCTGACTTGTGTTGTGAATGCTTTTAAATGCTGATAATGCTAAACTGTGTGCTTGAGATTTGGGAGATCTCATGCTGAAAGCATGATGGGCAAAATTCATTCTTGTTTTCTTCATCGCAAAAATCTCATCTACTTAAACCGAAAAGGCTTTTTTTTTTTGTATACAGTTCTAATTAAAACCACTCTCAGAAACTGTGTCTTAATGCATCTACAGGTCAGGAGATGGTTTTCTGATCTGCTGCATGTATATCTTGAACATGTCTATCCCCTATTGCTCTCATATAAGCCTGTCTGAGGACTGGTGTGCCTGGCAGCTGTAGCTACCTAAAACTGTGTCTGTGAAACTACTCAAAATCACATCTAGATACACGAGGAAAATGGATTACCCTTTTGTCAGGTGACTTCCAGTAGTGTTTTATCACTTCTGAGTTTAAATATCCATGGAGCCATAACTTTTAATTTTAAAATGGGTGGTTTCTATGTTCAGATTAAATGAAGGTACCTTTCAGTTTTGTTACTGGCTATAAATGGTAGCATTTATACTGCTAATGAAAGTCTGGCACCTGGGCTGCGTATCACAAACACTTTGCAGGAAGTGGCAAGGAGGATTAAAATAAAGGGCATTTGGTTTCAAAAAAGATACCACAAAAGATGGTGAAAAATGAGGAAGTGGTAACCTGAAATAAGCATTTTGCCTCTAGTGATCCTTCCAACCAAGTAGCAAAACTAGTGTCACCCCGGCTGCCTCCAGGAAGGCAAAGTAATTGACATTGTGCTCTCTCTCCTCCTGATACTGATCTTGGCACCTGGAAGACTAGTAACATCTACTGCATTCCTGAAGCAGATGAGCTCGAATACTTGAATTATGATCAAAAGTTTCATGTACCTCAGGATTTGTTGAGATGCTATCTTCTTTAGTCATAAGCTTTCGTTTCAGATTTATTCTGGTAGCATTTATACTGTGCTTTGTCTCTTTTCCTAGGGGGAACAAACCTTTCATTGAACTTTCCATACTCTCAACCAAAATGCTAGTGTAAAAAGGGAAGTGAAATGCTATACAGAAGAGGTTTTCTTGTGAGGTCTCTTTTCCCTGGATCTCACAGTTTGCCTGTGTGCTCTGTACAGTTCTGCAGAGATCTGGAAACTAGTCCAGCTGCGTTTGGTGGCTTCTGCTACTGAGTTCAGAGAGGAACTTACAATAGAGTGCTGTTTTGCTTAACGAGAAGCAATTTAGTTTTGTAAGTATTGTCGCATTTGAGGCAGAGTTCGAGCAGTTTTGTGTCACTTACCATTGTTCCATCCTTCTGCAGGCATGTGCAATCCTCGCAATTACAGCGATACACCTCCCACGTCCAAGAGCACTGTAGAGGAGTTGCACGAACCAATTCCTTCACTCTTCCGGGCACTCACAGAAGGGGATACTCAGCTGAACTGGAATATTGTGACCTTCCCTGTAGCAGAAGAACTATCACATCATGAGAATCTAGTGTCCTTTCTAGAAACAGTGAACCAGCCACAGCACCAGAACGTCTCCGTCCCAAGCAACAATGTCCATGCACCTTACTCTAGTGACAAAGGTAACAAGTGTGGTGTCTAAATCCCTAATGTTTTTTTCTGGTGTCTTTTAGGAGGAGCCCTTTCCGTGTATTTTCTTTGCTTACTCTTTCCTTTCCAGATAAGGTGTGTGAAAAGTGTGTACGTTTGAAGGTTGAAAAAAGATCAAACAAAAACGTGGAGGAGAAGGAAAGATGGTGTGGAAGTTTCTGGTGATCTTGGAGAGTACTGAAGTACATGAGTTTATCATCTCTTGAATTCTTCCTGCAGTATGTTGTAGTGTGTTTGTGTGTGTATTTCATGTGCACACAGTAACAGTAGATACTTCTGGAACCTGAAACAGTCATGGCCTGGGCCTTTGGAGACAGGACAGACCTGAAAGTGAATGCAGATCCCATGTAAGTGCAGAGCAAGGGAGCTGAAACGTGTGGCTTTAGGGACTTGAGAAAGAAACATCCCATAAGCCACTACCTCCAGAATAGGTGTTTAATTCTAGGGTCTGAGTTGGCATAATTTGAACTTGAGCGATGGCTTTAGGAAATCCAAGATTAGTAACAAATATCAGCAAGATGAGTAAGATCACTCCTGATATTTGGCGGGGGAGGAGGTGACAGAATCTTAAAATAAGTAATTTGGGGAGCATTTTTTTCAATATACAGACTCATTCCCCTTGTTCTCACTTTTAGTTCAGAGGACAGAATTAAACATATCATTAGTTGGAGAATAAAAGTGACATATTTGAGGTAGTGGCAACAATGAGATAAGGAAAGTTTTCTCTGCATGATTTCCATGCTAAACCTGAAATACTTTTCCTTTGAAAATCTTCACATCAGATTCATAAGGATCTCCTAAGTAGTTCTTAGTAAAACTGCAGCTTAACTGAAAAAAAAAAAGTAGCTGATTTGTTTTATTATAGTATAATTAATCCTGCGCTTCCCACACACTTTTAACACGAGTAACTCTATACGCTGCTGTTGTGGTGGCTTTTTTTTTTTTATCTTAACCATGAAAGATACCCTAAAGGATGGGTTTGTTGTTTTTCCGTACCATACCATTGTGAACCTTTGGCCTAGTTACATTTCAGAGCAAGACTGCTATTGATTACGTGGAACTGTAATGGCAACTTTTCTAATTTCCCTTGGTTAAAGCACGTTAGAAAAATAAATGAATTCCAGAGCCAGGAAACCAGATGGTCAGCAAACATCTCATTCACGTGTTTCTGACGTTTATTAAAATGCTTGCTCTCCATTCTGAGAATGATGCACAGAGCCATGTGAAATCGCAAGCCACAAAGAGCCATGTGTGCAAACAGTGCAGTATTTAAAGATGTAAATTATACTTAAAGAAGAATTATGCTTGGAAAGGTCTTGAATATATCCTAGTGTATTTGGGTACTACAGGCCAGATGGCAGTTCCCTGACAGTCCTTTATTACCATACCAACAGGATGGGTTAATGACAGTTTTCGATTTAACTTGGAATTTGAAATACAATTCAAGGGAGTGCAGAAGTTTTGAGTTTAGCAAAACAGAAAAATACATAACTTTGATTTTTTTTTTCTTACTAAAAGTCTCCTTCATTTTGTTTAGTGAGAATGTATTTGAGATTAGGTTCAGAGAGCTTTCATAGCAATGATGACATTCCAAAAATAACAGCTATATTTGGAAATAGTTACCAAGTGCCACTGGTGTTCAGACTTCAGTAGACAATCAGAGCAGAAATAAGTGTCAGATATTTTCTTGCAATTGCTCACTGTCAGTCCCCTCCATCTTAATAGTCAGCAAAGAACTATAAAGATAGAAAGTGGCTTTCAAAATCCTATGTTTTAAGTAGCTAACTAGGTAATCCTGCTGAGGAGTGTCACATCATCACAGTGTAGATGATTTATAGTGCTCTGCTTTTGCAGAAGTCCCATTAAAGTTTCCTCATAAAACACAGGTGTTTATTACAGATGTTCTGCCAGAGCACAAGAAGTTGCTGACTTCTCCCCGCACTGCACCCCAGCGTGGAGTAGGGGAGTCTGTGTGTGTGCATGCTCACTTGCAGCATGTTCAGGTTTAACCTGCAGGGGAAGAGACTGAAGATACAGGATCTTTACCCCTTCCTTCTCCTCAAACATTGTTCTCGGATTCATCTCGCCAAAGGAGATGTCCTTCAGACAGTAGACTAACTAGTGGGCTTCAAGGGCATCACATTCAGGGGTTTCAAAAAGTACCTCTAACAGGAACACGCATGCTTTAAGTTTACTTTACAGCGCGGTGCTTTCTCCGTGTCGTGGGCCGCCCGCGGGTGCTACCGTGCTTGGCTGTGGCGTGGTGTGCTGGCAGGAGACTCTCTTGTTGCCTGTAAGGAGAGAAGAGGCCAACGAGGGGTAGTTTTAGGGAAGGAGGCACTAAACTGTGTGCCATTTCATGGAAGGCATCCCAAAATTTTGGAAGGTTCCGTATAAAAATACCCCATGTCATGTTGTGTATGCAGTTCTGATTCTAATTTCAGCACAGATTCATGTAGGGATTGATGTTTAACTGGTCTAAGATGCCAGATTGTGCTGCATCCAAGTTGGGATGAGTGCCAGAAAAAGCAGTACTAGCCACAGGAACCCAACAGTTTGGCGTTTGAGATATCTGAAGCCACTGGGCCCTGACAGGACTGCTGTGGATCACTGAGGAGCTGGAATGTGATGGGATATAAAGCATTCCTTTCTAGCCCTGCCCTGCTGTGAGCTGTTAGACCTTGAACTTGCCCGTTATTATCTTAATGAGTGTCTTCCCTTTCTTCCTGTGAACTGGCTTTTGACGTTTTAGCAGCCAAAGTACGTGGAACTGCTGGAGCCAATGGAACTGCTGGAGCCAGTGGGTTTTTTTATTTTTGCACTCGAGTTGTTACTTCAGAAAGGTTTGCAAAGGTTATTATTTTAGGATTACTTTTATACTTTATTCTTATTTATTGCCTAACTTCTTGCTGCTTCCCTCGAAGCTCTGAACTGCAAGCTGAGATGTTTAACTGAGCTTAATTGTTTCGGATCATGACAGGATGTTGGCGAGGGAGCGGGAGGGAAGCAGAGAAGCTTTTGGCAGCTGATGAAACAAAATCTGCACTGGAGTTGAGGGCTTCTTACTTCAACCACTTGGTGACATTGTAGATGGTGTCAGCTCTGCACTTCCACTTCCTTTAAGTGCAGCTGGATAGAGAGGATCTGAAAATCCAGCGAAGGGCAACTACATCTGCAGGTGCCTTTGGAGCCTATTAATTTTTTTTTTTTTCTGACTGGCATAAAATGGCACAGTTGCCTGAGTAAAATGCCCGTTACCTAACTAAAATGCTCTTAGAGCTATGGATAAACAAATCAACAGACAAATTTTTTAGCACCTTTAATTTAAAAGATGTTTTGTGGGGAATTGCAGTTAACTGGGAAAGTTCTTTTTCATCTTCCAAAAAAAAAAAGTGTTTTTCCTTATTTTGCAGTGAGTTGTTGTTTTCTACCCTCTGACTTGCTAAATTCCGCTGTAGTGTGCCAGTATAAGTCTTGCTCACAGCACAAAGGGTAACGTGACAAAGTGCAGAGGAAACACGAGTCCATTTCTTCTGGTTGTTTTGAATTTGGACTTGATCCTACACCGTTCTTTCTCCCACGTAACCTTCATTCAGTACGGACGGAGAAGAGGTGAAAACCCTTCATGTCCTGATAAAAATGGCTATGTGTTTCCCCTGCTTCCCTCTTGCCGCCGGCCGAGGCCCTGTTTTGGAGGCCTTGCTGTGTGAAAGCTGCCGGAGCGCTGCCGAGCGGGGCAGCGCAGTAAGCGATACCCGTCCAGTCTGCAGCGAGGGAGCCCGGCGATGACTCTGTAATTGGGTTTCTGAAGCAACTTAAATACTCCCCAGCATCCCAGGGAGCCTGTGGATACCTTTGTCTTTGGGCTTGTTTCTGTAGATGAACGAGAGGGATTTTGTGCTTTACTTGAGGAACTGCTGTGGCCTGCAGTAAGTGAAGGGGGTCCTCAAAGGGGTGTGAAGGAGAAGGCCCGCGTGCAGAATCCGTGTGGCAGAGCGAGACCAGCCTGTGTCTGTGTCTCACGGCGCCCCAGCGCTGCTCCCACACCTGGATTTCGCTGCTGTGGAGCTGGCAGGCGCTGGCACTGGCCGCCTCGCGCTGTGGGGAGGCCGCGACGGGGAGGACAGCCATGGGGCACGGACGTGCCTGCTGCCCGGCTCTGCCGCGCCGGTTCCTGCGCTGGGTTTGGGGCCGGGCCGCTCGCCCCTGCGGGGGCAGCCTGCAGGCAGCCCAGCGCCACGGCAGCGGCTCCCGCCGGAGGGTTTCCTCAGCGGCTTCCCGCCGGCCGGGCGCTGCTGGGGACGTCTCCTCTGCGCCTTGGGGGACGTGTCTTTACTGAAGCTGCGAGGGCGCGGGCTGCTTTTAAGCAGGGGTTTTATTTCTCCAAGGACTCCCTTCCTCTGCTCGCTAAGGCCCCCGGCTTTATTAGAAAGCGTGCCAAAAGCGGGACAGGGTTTCTACGGCTCCGGTGGATTTTGTTGACGTTCCCAGCAGTGCCTCAGGATTACTTGGAAAGCTGCAGCTTTCCTCGCAGCACAGCTTTCCCGTTTGGTCCAGCTGGTTGCAAAAACAACGTGCTCCAGCCACGCACCTGCCCTTCCTCCTCAAGACCCGTGTTGCTTGTCGCGCAACGTGCAGTGTCTGCAAGAAGCACGCGTCAGTTCACAGCCCAGCGCAGAGGTTTAATATCTTGCTTTTCGTAGCCTGGCAGTACGTCGGGTGACCCTCCTGCAGCTCTTCCGTAGCTAAACGGTTGTATGGTGGTCAGGTTTCCCTCGGGTGTGCTTCCATAAGGGACAAGTCTAGAGGGTAGCAGCGTTTCCAGGTGTCCGGGAGGAGGAAGCAGCCACAGAAACGTGAGCAGCTTCGTTGCGCTCCCGTTCGGTACGTTGTGCTGGGCCGTGTGAGGCGCCTGGGAGCCCGGGCAGCACAGAGGTGTCTGTCTCCATGCAGCATTGCGCAGGTCTGGCGGTTTCTAGCACGACGAAGCTTCTTGCTGGCCTCCGCGTTGGGAGCGCGCCGTGAGAGCTGCGTCCCACGGAGGCCGCTGATAACCGCGCTCGGTGCAGGAGGCAGCCGCAGTGCCGTGCTGAAGGATCTCACTGCTCCCACAGCCCTGTGATCTCCTCCTCCTTCTCCAGAAGCAGTCAACAAAAATAAAACACTGACTTGGCAGCTCGGTTTGGATTACATTTTTCCAACCTGTCTTGGTCAGCATGCTTCCCCGGGGGACCTGTACCTTAAGCAAGTGTTAGTGCCTGGCTGGAAACTCGCTTGGCTTCTGCACACATGGGTCAGTCTGTGTGCAAGGGAGACATGTCTGTAGGCAGCCCTCAGCTGAGCTTTCCCCAAAGCTTCCCATGTTATGTGTGTGTGATACAACCGAGGTCCTCCGGGCGATGAACAGAGTTGCCATGTAATCACCCACTGTGCATGGGGGAAAATTGTTAGAATGCATCAGCTCTGAGAATTAAAAGTAGCCTTCGTTTTTGTGCTACTATTGTGGCGAATGCTCCAACTCCGACTTTGGGTTACGCCACCAAACTTTCATTTCACATAGTTGCATGGATCCTTGAGCAAGAAAGTCGGCCTTTTGAGAGAAAGGGGTTTTCAGTCTTGCTAGCAAGGTCGCGTTGCTTTGCAAACCAAAGTGTGCAGTTTCAAGTTGAAGAAAACAAGGTTCTCCAGCTCTGTGATTTAATATGGCATAAGAATACTGTCAAAATGCAGAGGGGAGAAGGCAATGTCTAAGTGCGTGTTTTTTTTTTTTATTAAATTTTGAAAACTAAGCTTTTCGTTATAGCATTTAATAACTGCTGGCAACTGTAAAACTGTTGACTTGGTGGTAAAGATTTTGCTTTCAGAGAACATTTGCTTGTTTGTTATTTTAGCCTGGCTCATTTTAAACATCTTTTTTCCCCCTTGTGGCTCAGTCTTAACAATTTGCACTCCTACTTCGAGGTGAATGTTTAATTTTTTTAACTATACTTTTAAAGTGTTTTGAAAATTTTTAAACCAAACTCTTTTTTTCCTCCCCCTGGTTTAGAGCACATGTGCACTGTGGTGTATTTTGATGACTGCATGTCGATACATCAGTGCAAGATCTCCTGCGAGTCCATGGGAGCATCCAAATACCGATGGTTTCACAACGCCTGCTGCGAGTGTATCGGGCCAGAATGCATCGACTATGGCAGCAAAACTGTAAAATGCATGAACTGCATGTTTTGAAGCAGGTAAACTGTAACATAGTAATACAGAGGCCAAAGTATTCTCTCTCAACTAATGAGATGGGGATTGGAAATGCTGCATTCTGGTGGAATACCCTGGTTGCGGTTAAATGTAGCTGGCTTGAGAAAAGATGTATAAAATTTGAAATAGTTTTTTTTTTCTTTTTTCTTTTTTCTTTTTTAATTTCATGTAAACAAGGCTAAGTAGTAGAGTTGCAACCATTATGTTTATCTTTATTTCTGCTCAAATGGTACGGCCACGCTCATACTCGCTGTCCTGATCGTTTAGCTTTGATTGGAATGTATTGACTATACTGTATATCTAGTAGGTAGAAACTTTAGGGTAGGGAAACCTTAATAATATGGTAACCAGATTCCCAGCTCCTGAGTCTGACAAGTAATCAAGTGGATACTGTTGTTTTTGGAGGGGAGAGGACAGGCTTATTTCCTGCTTTATTACCTTCTATTCTTGAGCTTAACTTTCTGTTGTGAAAAGGATATTTGGGGAAAGAAAATCTCTTTTAACTCATTCCTTCTCTTCAAGTGCAAAACATGGGCTGTCATGGATAAAATCCTAACTTCTTAGAAGGGCGGCCCAACAAAACGCTGTGTATGAAACACTGTCCCTCCCCAAACATTCAGTCCAGTAAAGGAAACATGAAAGGTCATTATGAAGTAAAAGACTGAATGCATAAAGAAAAACAAAACAGCATGAACTAGCAGGTGCCACAGGGTTATCAGTTGAGCAGCTGGTAGCAGGCCCGTGTCACGTGTAGTAGTTTGCTGTATTTATCCCAAAACCTACTTCTGTTTTTTTCCCCTGCGAAGTCACTGATGAGGGGAAGGTGAGTCTTGAAGCAAAACAAGGATTCTTGGAGTAGACAGTGTTCTGTCCATTTTGCTAAGTCAAGTTTTAATATGCTGGCTGTTACGGGGCAATTAATACGACCCCATTAGGTCGCCATTGGTAATGGTACTAAGTATAAAGTAGGAATAGTTGATGATCAGCTTTTGCTATTTATAATAATGTTGGTTTTAGCGCCTTTTTTTTTTATACCTATTTATGTATTATTTACAAAAACTGTTGGTTATTCATGTTTCTGCCACTAGCCTCAGCCTGGACAGACCAAACTGCCTTTGCACGCATCTCTTGGGCGCAAATGCAAGCAGTCATTTTAAAATTGTTTAATTCACTTTTGTGAAATAATGTTGCTCGCTCTCATTTCTTTAGTCTCTTTTTCAGCTATACAGAAGTACTTGAAAAATGATTGTTTGTTGTTCTGAACTAGTGGATAATGAAATAAATTCCTCCTTAAACTTGGGATGAAGTGGGGAAAAATCATAGATGGGAATAGAAAAACTTAACTTACGATGGAGGAGTTGGTCTTCCCTTGTTTGACAATATGTTATCTTTTATTCTACCTGAGTTTCTTTGAAATGACTGGAGAGGAAGAATGTGTAAGAGTAGCTTTGACTCCCTGCTTATAGCTGGAGCATTATTTTTGATCAAAATAGAAAGCATACAGTAAGTGTGCCTGCAGATCATACCTAAGATTTTGCCATGATAGACTACTTGAAAAAACTGAAATAAAATTAGACTTCAGAATCTTCTTGGGGAAGAAACAGGGCTGATGCTTTTGGAGAGGAGCCTGCTACCATGGATGTGTGACACGATGTTCATTTACATCATTATGATTTCACTATGAGGGCAAGGCAAAGGAATAGTGTGGGTGGATAACAGAAGGGCAGAAGAGACTATCCTAAAAAACGGCCAGGAAATATTGTGGAAAACGCGTTCAGAATTCGATGCATCTCTGTAATGGGCCTAAAAGTCGGTGGCGAGGATGCAAACTTTGAGGCTTGCCTTATTTTTGTAATTCTTGATGCTGTCTACGGTTTGCTGCCAGCGTTGTGTGTATGCAAATGTCATACCGCAACATCAAACGTATTTTATTACTATGAGTGTTTTAAGAGGTATTTTAATAAAAAGATATTACTGGTCCACCTGGTTCCTTTCTCATCACTTTTTCAAGGCAAAAGTTACCTGGAAGCATATTATAAAAGTACCATTGTTACTGTTCTAAACTGATAGAATAATATATCTGAGAAGGGATTGAATGTCTTTTGTTATTCTTTATCTCAAAGCAGACAAATCCATGGAAATTCTGTTTTCTTTACCTTTGCATTCTTAACTTAAGAAATGAGAGTGTAATTCCGGGAATACTGACGTAACGCAAGAGGGAATTGGCTGTCACTGGAGGGTGAAGTCAGAGGAACAGAGCCCAGGACAGGACTGGGCCATCCCAGCGGGCTGCAGTAGGAACGTGGTGGCAACCGGAGGGAGCTATAGGGAATGTCTCCCACTGCAGGCCAGGCCATCCTGCCTTCCTTACCATCAAGATGATGAGAAGACGATGAGATTTCTGGCAGAGATACAAACTAGAGTGCAATGTAGAGTCTCCTTTTTCTTTTTTGCCTTTAGGACAGGTTCTTTTTTAAGGTCTAAAAGAAGGCGAAGAAAATTCACCTGAACTGGAGCACTAGCTGCTGGGCTAAGCCTCTGTATCTGGCAGCATGAAATTGGGAATGGATTTGGATACAACAGATGCATCTTGAGATACTTCACCTTAACGCTAGGACCAGCCTTTTGGCTGATTGACCCAGGTGTACCTGACTGGCTGCTCCCCAGACTGTAGCGAGGCCCAGCAGCAGCCGAGGGTCGGATTCTGTGAGCCCGGGAATGATGCTGCTGTACGTCAGAGAGGACACGGGGATTTGGAAGCTCCTGTTGATCGTTTATTTGCCAGGGCCCAGCAACCCTGTGAGGATGTAAGCTTTGTAAATCCTGGAAACTCACCTTCCTGATGCTTTCTTGCAGCTGAACAGTTCTCTGAAGATTTTCTTTTCCTCATAAGCACTTGTTGGTCCCAAATTTCAGAAGCACTGATACCCTGCCATTGCTTTTATGGGATTTCTTGGGGCTTATACCATGCTTTTAATAAATCTAGGGGATTTCGCGTCTAGTATTTTGGAAATGATTGAAGGCACCCGCTCACATCTCTTAGCACCAGCGGAGTTTATTCAGCTACTGTCCTGCTCGCAGGTGCTTCCCATTGTTTTTTCCAGCTGCGTTGCTGCAATAGGGTTGTGCCAGCCCCGGCGGCTGGAGGAGGCCGTGGGGCCCAGCTCCAGAGGCTGAGCACACGTCCTGCGAGGCACGTGCACGGTGTAACCCCATCTTGTCCCTATTTTCCATATGGAGTGGGCCCTGTGGTTCCCCCAGGAGGTGGCTTGGGCCTCCTGCTGCCCGCGGGATCCCTCTGGGACCTTCCGGCCTCTCGTGGCCCCGCTGCGGCGGCGCTGGGGCCTCCGTGTCCGTGCAGAGCAGAGCTCCCTCGGGCGGGAAGGCAGCTGGACGTGGAGCTTAGTGCAGAAGCAGCCAGGACACGTGGACGACGGAGCACAGTGCCCGGAGCACAGTGCCCTTGAGCGTCCTCTTCTATCCCCTTGTCCTGCCAGTTTCCCATATGTGTTCCTTCCCAAGCTGCTTTGATCCTGCCTTTTCCCTGCCTCTGGTGCCTCCCCTAGGCATCCCCTCACTTGTACCTCTTCATGGCTGCTGTGTATCTCTTTATGAGTGATGAAGATTAAGCAGTACACCTACCTGTGGCTTATCCACAGAGGCATTAACGTGATGTACTAAAATAATCGGAACGTAGTACAGGCCCTTCACACTCCCATCTCTCCAGGGGTTTCCTGTGAACTTTCTTCATCCCATCCTCTCGCCACCCACGAGAAGTGGCTGTGCAGACAGGAGTGAGAGAAACAGAGGGCAGCGGGAGAGCGGACCCGTCTTCTTGCCAGCTCCGTCACACGCATTTTCTTCATCATTACGGGAACAGATATTTCCTTAGGATCTCCTCTCAGCCCAGATGTGGGCTCGGTCAGTGGAGGAAAACTGAGGGTTTCTGTAATGAAATGACTAGGTGTACTTTGGCCTCTAGTCATGAAGTAGAATGGGTCTCTGGAAGACACCTCATGTTTGCCGCTTTACATGTAGCTCTCTGGATTGTATAAGCAAGAAGGACCGGCCTCTCTTTCACGAGGAGCTCATCGGTGGTGCCAGTGGATCTGACCACATCCACGTGGCCAAAGGGGAAGATTTTTTTTAACTTTGAATAAACCTGGAAGTTGGGATATTAGAATGGCTTCTCTGCCATATTTCAGATTGCCAATTAGAAGCTGTACCCCTTATCATTAGTAAAAAGACAAGCTCAACCCCAAGACTCTCTTGCTTCAAGCAGTCTTTGAGCTGAGCAGCAACAGGAGGGAATTATTTGTTCACTTACGCAGTTCTGCTGCTTTTTCCCTTTTTCTAAAATGCCTTCCAGAACATCACTCCCATAATATTTTATTACATCTATGAGGCTCAGGTACAGCAGCAAGACAGAATTTCAAAGCCTCTCCTTGTCGTCGTAGAATCCTGGTGACTTTGCCCGTAGAACAGCGAGAAGCTCAAACGAGTGAATTTAAGGGGGTGCAGGATGCAAGAATGCGGCCCCCTCTGTATAAGCCTGCCCCCTCCCGTGTAAGGGAGGCTCTAGACTACAATGAGGTTTCTGAAGTTTAAAGTTACCCAATTATATTTCATACGGTGTCAAAGCGGTCTAGTTTTGCGCACAATTACTTGTTTGTTTTCAGGAAAAAAAAAGAAGAGAAAGAGAAAATGGGGAAAGATTCATTCCGTGTTCATTAACTGATGGGTCTATTGTTGCGCGCTCACATTAGCGGCTACCTCTGATAATACTTGGTCTGTGGAGCTGAGCGCCTCTGGTGACTGTCCCTTCAAGTGGAGGCCCTTCCAGGCTATGGTCTTACATTACTGTGGCTGTTACTGAAGTCACCGTTCCCTCCTCCCTTTGCCAAAAATAACAACTTTCGTGTAACAAAAAACATGAGCCACAATGTTAAATAAAACTTGTCTTTAAAACTGCTCCTTCTGGGGGGGAGGAGGGAAACCGGGCGCTGTGGGGTTATGTAACGTGCCGTGGAGACATTATCGCTGTGCTCCAACACTAATCAGAGTGTTTACAACCCTCCCCTTTGTATTTTCTACTGAATAGCACAAATTCCTGCAGGGACCTTTTGCTTTGCCGCAGAGGGTTGCACAAAGAGCCCATTTGACAGGGACTAAGGAGCATTGAGTCTCAAGCGAATAAACGAAGCAGGTGGCACCCTGCCACAGCGTTAATGTGCCCAACAGCTCAGGGATTATGTTTGGGGCTGTGGGAATGAACCGGCCTGCCTCTTACTGGAACAAATTCCCTCGTTGATGACGAACCCTGAAAAGGATTCAAGATACGCAGGTGCTTAATGTAATCAGAAACTCGCACGGCGAGAAACAAAGGCTACAAATTCCTCCAGTATCGGTATAAACAGGATGCCGGTCGGGCCGGCGCTGCGTTTCTTGGCAGGCGTCGCCTCCTCGAGCCGCAGCCGCCTGCGGAGCATTTCCTGCCGTCCCGCGCGCCGCGGGGCCGCGGGGGCGAGCGGCACCGGCGCCTGCTCCGACGGGCCGCACGGGCCCACGAGGGCTGCTCCCCTCCGCGCTGCGAGCGCCGAGGCGCCGCTCCACAGCTGCGGTGCCCTTGAACGCGACTCTCCGCCCGCAGGAATTTCAAGGGCTTTATCTCACAGCCAGTTTATTACAGGCTGCGCGGGGGACTGCGTTTCTCGTAAATCCGCTCGAGAAAGCAAACGTTTCTGCTCAGGGGGGTTTCGCTCGCCTTTATTGAAGCCCTTTCCCCGTCACCGAGGCGGGAGGGCCGAGGCAGGGGGCGCGCCCCGCGCCGCCCCGCAGCGCCCAGGTCTCCCCCGCCGCCCCCGGGGCTCCCGCTCGGCGGCTCCCCTGCTCCGCTCGGAGACTTCGCACCTCGCCAACGCCTCGCGCGCCGCACCCGCAGAGCCCGCTGGGAGTTGTAGTCCGGTTCCCGGAGAGCGGCCGCACAGCCCTTCCTGTCCGCCACGCCGGGGGAACTACAACGCCCGCCATGCCCCGCGCGCGGCGCTCGGCAGAGGGAGGGACCCCTTCCCCGCTCTCCTACTACGCGTGCGCAGAGCTGGCGCGCGTCCCCCAGCACTACAGCGCACGCGCCGCCCTTCTCCCCCCCCCCCCGGGCCG
>VWPW01030072.1:638887-697356 GCA_013389825.1 Crypturellus undulatus
CCGCCGCGAGAGGAGGCGCGACGAGACGCGACGCGACGCGACGCGACGAGAGGCGCCCGCCGGAGAGCGGACCCCGACGGTCAGTGCCCGCCGCGGCGCGGGGAGCTGCGGCGCGGCCGCCTTTGCCTGCCGGGGAAGGACGGGCAGGGAGCCACTTCCGGGCTGGTGTTGGCGGGTAACGGTCAACGGCTGCGGGGGGGAGGGGCGGCCTCGAGCCCCCAACGGCTGCGGGGGGAGGGGCGGCGGGGGCTCCTCCCCTAACGGAGGCGAAGGAGCGCGGCGGGTCCCCAGCTCGTCCCTCCCTCCCTCCCGCCTGGGCAGGGCGCCCGGCTCCAGCTTCCCTCTAGGGATGGTCCTCTCCGGGACCTGGGGGAGAGCGGGTCCCCCGGAGGAGCGGGGCCGCGGGTCGCAGCGCCGCCATGGGCCTGTCTCTCCCCCGTTAGGCGCTTTCTGTGCTCCTGGCGTGTTACTCGGTGTCTTTCTGGACGCCCGCGTCCCCGGCTGCGTGTGAGGCGCCTTCTGCAGCGTGTGCTGCTATCTTACGCTTCGGAGCACGTGTCAGCCTGACTGTCGCTCAGGCTGAGATTAGAGGTGCTCTGGGTTATGGTCTTGGTTTCTGCACGTTTTTAAAAATTATCATCTCTCATTTAGCTTCACCTGGAAGTTATGCCTCTAAAAACAGAAAGCTCTAGCCATCGTGCACACCACTGCAGCTTTGCACCTAGCATGTTTAGTAAGCCTCTCTAAGCCTGCTGTGTTTGCTGCCTGGCAGTGATGTTGAGAAAGCATGTGCATCGTATTGCCAGCGTGTGATACACAAATGAAAAAACAGGTCTTTCTGTACCAGGAAACAGCAGTGATAATTCAAAAGTGTCCATACCTGAGAATGGTTGGGTTGCAGTTTGTTTCCCACTGTTCATAAGGACAGTTTAAATGAAGGATAATAATAAATAACAGGTTAAGTTTTTTTTTTTTTACCAGATGCATAAAATAGATGGATGTGTTCAGTCTTTTCTAGTGCAGCAAAACATCAATATTTGCACACTCATACCTGTTTCTCACCTGGAAAGCTCTTGAAGTACTTACTATCATGAATGTTTAACATTGCTGTAATGCAGGGTAATTCAAGATGATATCAAGGCTATGCTTGCCATGATTGCAGATGGATATGAATTTATTAGCAAGTTTTAAAGAATACATTTGACTTCATTTTTGATGTAATTTGAAATGTTGCCTGCAGCTTCTGATGAATGATACAACAAAGGAATGTCTGCCTCAAAGTTTTAATAGTTGCAATAGCTGCAATTTTGACACCATTCTGCCTTAATTTAGTGTTTACTTTTTTTTCTTTTCCCTGGATTTGAAGGTTTGGTTTTGGGGTGGCTTCTTGATTTTTTTTTTTTCTTTTTTAAAAACATTATTACTTGTAGAATCTCATTATGATTTACATAGGTAAACGGATTTCTTTCATAGCATAGCTTATTTCCTTTCCTATATGTCGTATTCCATACTGGTCTTTGTTTTGCATTACCTGCATTCCTGCTTAATTCTGTGTGTACCATTAGAGGAAAATAGATGCGCATGTGTGCTGCACCTGATCTGAGTTATACCTTTCAGGCACTTCCCCGATATGGTTTATTTTCATATTTGTACAGTAAAGGCTTGACTGTTTTCTGAGTAAACAGTGCTATTTCTGACAAGGTATTTCACACTTAATATAAAATATGCTGCTATTCAAAAATATGAACAATTTTATTTCCATTGTTTAGAGGAAATACTATGTAACTGATATCTAAATGTCAAAATACAGTATGACATTTCTTCAGTTAGCTGTATGTCTAATATAGCCATGACTGCTTAATACAAGTCATGATTCTCTATGCAACTGCTTGATACTTGAAGAATTCATCAGCTGGGCTGCTTACCTCTACCTAGTGCACTATAGTTTGGAAATCTTTGCTTAAAAAAAAAAAAAGAATGATCCTATATCTGGGCTGGGCCTCACCAATGGGAGTCTTGCACTTTAGCTGCATCTTCAAAAGTGCTGGAGCTGAGAGGTGACTACTTGCAAGTAGCAATTGTCTCTGCCCACCGTGGTCCAAGCCAGAAAGGTGAGGATGCAGGTGCATTTAGAAAAAGGAAGGGTCTGGCTCTTTCCCCTGCTCCTCCTGCCCTCGTGGCCCAGCACACAGGGCTTGGGCAAGTGTAGATTTGGGTAAAGCTGTAAGGGACCGCAAAGTGAAAGAGTCCCTGGTGTTGGCAGCAGCGCCTGGCAGCCCCTCCTCTGTGTGTGTGAGCGAGGTAGGAGCTTATGGGGACTGCTGGCAAGGAGGGGGCCGTGCACCTGGGGAGCCTGCTGGAAGGGGGCATGAGGTCAGTCTGATTTATGATGTTAAATGCCCAAATGTGAGATGGTAATAACATTTAGCAGCAATCAGTTCACTGCCCACTAGCAGTGAACTGCTTTGGTAAGTAAATAAGGCTTATTTGAATAGAAGACATTGTTTGTTGTCCTTATGTAGCTTGGGTAACACTGAGCAAACAAAAATAGAGATAATGAGCATTTGTTGTCTTCAGCAATCCCTGCTTTCTTCCAGGAGCAGCTTGATATAACATCCTGAATAAAAAATAAGCACTAACAGTCTAATAAATAGGAATGAGTTCTCACCAAATAATAATAGTTATATCCATCGGAATAAGCTTGGGGAGCTATTTAACAGCTTGAATGAATGACGAGGGGATATACCCCCAGTCTCTACCCCGGTAGAGACAATGTTATATTCGTTTTTAAATAATCTTTTTTTTTGTGCAGAATTAAATCACCTCTTTCCATCATCATTGTATCAGAACAATTACCCGATTTAAGTGGCTTCATTCTCACTGGCATGTACCTAATAATTACCATTAATCATTTGTCTTGTTTTAAGTGCTAGGAAAAGTAGAAAGGAAAACAGACCTTAAACAATCAATTCAATATGAGATTTCTTAATCAGTTTTTACAGATTAATTCATAGTATGACCCTGTAGGCATCCTTGGCTTTCTTCCATCCAGGTCACTGTCTTTCCTGGAGGAAACAGAATGGTTTCATCATTCTCACTAACTTCAGCCTAACACAAAGAACAGAGATGGGGAAGATGATGTGTGTGTATGTGGACATGTGCTATTACATCTGCTCGGGAAGGTGCTGACCTCTACTTCAGTGCAATGGAAGGAGCAGATTTGGAATTGGTAGCAGTAGATTTCCCTTTGCCACACCGCCTTCCTATTATCCTTCCTGCTCACAAGAAGTGGAGCTTTTTTAGACTGGCTATTTTAGTCTCAGGAGGCATTGAGGGAGAGAAAAGGATGAGTGATGGCTGCTTGCATGAGATGGGAAGAGGCCAGATGGCTGCTGTAGAGTCAGCTGCGATAAGGTTTGAAATTCTGAATCAGAGTGCAGGTTTGAACCAAACTGAAAATCATTGCAGGTAAAATAAATTTAGGTGTAAGGTGTTTATTTTATAGCTACGATAGCAGTTTGTGAATAACCACTCATTTAAGTCAATTCATAGGTTTATACATAGATAAAATATAAGAAGGTTTCGCTTTTGTCCTCTCTAATGAGATTTCTGTGTGCATGGTCTAGCTTAAGCCAGTGTACAAACCTTACTTCCTCTTAAACAGCTTCAGTGGGATCACTGGGCTTTTGTTTGAAGAATAACAGAGCGTGCTGGAAAACAGACATCTGTCAGGAACAAATTCATCGGACCGATCATAGCGTTGTGGTACTGCCAGGGCTTGAGCCAGGTAAATATCTTTAAAAGAAACCACAGTATATTATAGTAGTACTGTTAACTGTGGGAAGAGAATTATGATAAAGACTTGCAGCTTCCCTTTTTCATAAAAATTGGATTAAGAATTCTCTAGGAACTTCAGTTGTCTTTAAAATCATGCCAAACTCTTTAGAATAGGAGTTACGTGCAAGTGTAAGAAACTCTAGTTTTAATGTGTTTTTCTGTAATCAGTTGTTGAACTTCAGCATTAACTTATCGTGGTTACATGGCTGATTGCAATCTTAACACTCTTAGCCCATCATTATGTGCTTTTAAATATGAACATCACTGTTCAAAAACAGAGATTTGTTGTATGTTCTGAGAGCTTGTGGGATCTCCTTCTCTCGAGCTGTTCCTGAACTGTCTGGACATATTTTCTTCATGGATATGTGTTTTCTTTAATGGTGTTTTGCTTTGAAGCTATAAGATTGCCAGAAATTGCTGCTGCTTTGGGCTACGTGTTGACTTGAAGCTTGATTTAGAAAATGTATGTGAACTTAATTTGAAATTCTAAAGAATATGTACATTTTTGTAGAAATCTAGTGTCTCATACAAATCTCCTTGTAAGGCCGTTTTGCTCTGTAAATTGGCACAAAGTTAAATATTGGAAACTTCTTGGTGCTTTAGGGTTCTTTTGTTATTTCGGTTTATCCCTTGTTAAATGATACTGCAAATTCTTCCAAAATATGCATCATATACTTTTTGCCCGTATTTAGTTTTATTCCTTCTGTCAGGAATTTAAATAGCTACCAAAAGTACCTAAGCTTAATGTTTCCTCTCCAAGCTTTATTACCAAGTTCTTCTCTAAAGTCTCCGTACCAGGGAGTCTCAGCCTCCTTTTCTCTCTGAGAAAGTTAAGGGAGTTCCCCACAGTGACTTAAGATGTGGAAATCGCTTGTGTTTACATTATCTTTAATTTGAAGAAAAACTAACAACCTCAAATCAGATAAGCTGTATAAAATTCCATTTACATTTTGCTGGTGCAGATCATTCTTTGTAAGACGAAATAAAATTGGAAGGGGAAGTCAGTAGGTTCAGTGCCTAATGTGACTGAGTAGTCCATTTTGTGTTTCCCTGGCAAAAAGTATTTGTTGGCTGGAGAGTGATTCCATCCTTTCTAGGTGTTCACTATAGAGGAAAACTATGGAGGAAACATGGCTGCTATGTGAAGCTGGATGATACCACACCTTGCCCTCTGTATTTGGGAATGTTTTCAGTGTTGGCACTCATGAAATTTTGCAACATCTCTGCCTTGGAGGTGGTAGTATTGATCATAATTAATAATCTACTGAGGTTATATATATTTAAATTAACTTTCCTTATGGGTATATAGTGAGTCTGAGGTTGAGGTGGAAAACAGAATTTACTATTTCCCAACTCTGTGAAGAAAAAAAAAAAATCAGAAATTTGCATAAAGATTAAGTTCTTTGTGTGGTCTTGATGAGGAGTTGCCACTGGTGTTACTGGAAAAAAGGCTAAACAGAAGAGATTACATAAGAGTCTTACCATTATATGCAGGCTCATAGCCCTTACGCAAAAGCAAATTTTGCAAATTCAAATGGTTTAGATATAGCTCGGACCAATAAAAGAATTATTGTTAACATGTAATGGATTTTATTCAGTGTGAACTTGATAAAAACTCCTGCATATTATTGAGTTACCATTAGTGGTTACTGAGGAAAAAACAGCCAGAGAGGTTCACTTTCTGCCTTCACCAGGTGTTTTATCTGCAGCATCTCCACTATGGCTATTATTAAATAATCATTGAAAGAAAAAAAATCTCGTAAGATCTGTTATACAATAACCAGTCTTTCTAGATCAGTCTGTCTTTACTGATCTGTTGCTCCTGTGGAATGGCGACCTCCATAGTTCTATTTTAATTTAACAAAATATTCTCTAAGAGTTGGGATATGATTCACCAGTGTTACAACGGATCCCAAGTTTTTTAAACTTGAAAAGGTCTTGCATTGAAACTGATCGTTTGTGTCATATATCACGCTGTGAAGCGATCCAAGCAAAGCTGTTTTTAGTTTCTCCATATGTTATGGAATTATCAGTTCAAGTGACAGCTTGTAATTTATACTACTCTTTATCTCCATTCAGTACATAGTGGCAAGAATTGAATGTAGAGCTCAAGAAATTCAGCTTCCACAATTTTAACTGTAAAGGCTTATTTAGCATTATTGGTGCTTTCAGAAGAAAAAAACCTGATGTATGAAGATCATAATGCTTTAGAATGAGATTTTCATTGGCTTTTGTAAGATAAACTAAATTGTTAATACAGACCTTATAGTTAAAAGACTGTGAGGTGAATTTATATAAAAGGGGCTTAATGCTGTTTGAAAACTGTATAAAAAATTAATGAGCAAAGTTCAATCACTTCAGTGAAGAAGTCTGCTGCTTCTAATTGATTTTTTTAGATAACCACTATGAAAGACAATATCTCAGTAATGGATTAGAAAGTGCCAGTGTGACTTCAGCATAGCAGTATGTGTTGCTGGCCTTTCCTCCCCACAATGAGGAAATCTGCTTAGTTGGTGGGCTTCATCTGTGCTGAGTTACATGCGTTTGTATGAGCTAGCAAATGGCTTTTACAGCACAAACCAACAAATGAAAATGAAGGCTTGTCTGTAGGGGGACACTTTGGCGTTATTGTAACTGGCAGAGAAGAGAAAGAGGCTGGTAATGCCATAGCACTGGCTTCTACTGGGGCAGGGAAACTGAGTGACTGTTCAAGGTGACTATGGCTTGAGCTGTTCCAGCTGCCAGGTGCCTCGGCGTACACTCTTGTGTCTCTGCTCCTCTCGCTTGTGCCAGGCTAGATCATTCTATCATGGGTATGCCACAGGATGTATTTATGTTCCATTACTTGTGCGTGTCCCAAATTTCCTGCAAGAGTTAAACAAAATATAGATTGTGCAGTGTCCTTAATATTTGCTCTTTACATTTTGGAATATCTTAGTGTGTCTTTTGGAATCGTGTGGCGTATGTTAGCTAATTCACTCTTCAAAGGGAAAAAAAAAAGCTTTAATGACATAAATGCTAGGTTATACATAGCCTAAGATATTTTTTGAGCCAGGTGACAGGACTGACTCTGCAGAGTTCTGGCCTCTTGATCTGAGCAGTTTCTAGTCCTTTGTTTTGTGGCTATTGTTTGTTCAGTGTTTTCAAGTTGGCCATGTTTTAATTTGAGGGACTGGAGTGTGACCACATGATAATTATAACTAATGCCATATTTAAATGTAGTAACTTGGGTGCTGCTACTTATTGGAAATTTCTTATTTTTGATACTTACTTTAGCACACTTAACTGTTCTTTTGCCTCTGTTGCTGGAGTTGTTTCTGAAGAACATATGTCTTGTTCCTACCTGACTTGAGCTGACACAGTTACCCACTCTGTTTAAAAAGAAGTTTTAATGTTATTACAGCATCTTCTATCTTATAAAATACTCCTTAAGGTTGGAAGCTGAATCTTGCTCTGCAATTTACATTTCATTCTCTTCATCCAAAAAATCTTGCAAAAGCCCTCCTGGAGGCTTTTATTATTGCTAATTATGGAGAGTGTGTGACTCACAAGGGAGTTGCTTAATGCTCTGTTTATGCCATTACTCTGACTTGTGAAATTTTAAACTTGCTTTACCTGTCTACATGATGCGTTTCCCATTTCCTTCTACTTCCATTGCTATGTTGTCTTATGAAAGAAAGAAAAGAGCACCTGGGTACTACTTGTTAAATAATATAGATGTTGTTCTGCTCTTTAACTACATGTAATTGAACTAACAAGGCAGACTTGCAGTTTAAGAAATGTCTGAGCAAAAGTAGTATATTTTTTATTAGACTTGCTCAATACAATGTGAAAATGGCATCTTTTTGCTTTTAAAAAGTGGCTATAAACTGTTGCTTTTTATTGCACTAATAGAACCTCAGCACATTTATCATTTGATGAGTAAAACAAATGATTTTTTTAGTTCTGAGCTCAGAGAACTTTGTTGTTTGTTTAAGCTGTTGCTGCAGTTGACAGGCAGCAGTAACTGTAAGAAGATTTATGTGTGGGTGTACGTATCAGCGTGCTGCTCTTGTAGAAGTACCGTGGTGCTAATGGCTCACACGCTGGGTAGTATTATTAGTCTGAGCTGGATGTAGCTACTTATACCCTTGCAAATAACTTCTTTCTAGGTCTATTTTCTCATCTTTGAGTCATGTTTTTAGCCTTCGCAGAAGCTGTATGGAAGATTATGGCTACTTCTGAAGTGCTTTAACATCTTCACACCGCAACGATGATAAAATCTTTATTAAAATTGTAATATAAACAAATCATTAAATGCAACTGTGATCTTAATCTGTTCCATTTACAAATATGTACTATTATCATCTTTGTTTTCTTAGTTTATCTACTTTAGTCAGAATAAGGAATGAATAGTAATCAGCTAAAATATATATCATGAGTATTTTGTTTCTCATAATTCCCTGTCTTACTGTATACTATTCAAATTTTGATTTGGGTGACTTTAGTTCCGTAAGCGCTTTGTGATTGTGAGAGACCTTTTCAAATACACGTGACTTTTTCACTGTGTTCAGCATACAGGGAACTGAAGGGTCGAAGTTGAGCAATAATAGTTATAACTTTAAAAACAGCCTACTTAGGTGGGTACAAATTTAAAATTATTGACCTGGGAAAATACAAATCCATGTCACATTTTTCAGTATGCTGCAAATCAGATCTCAGGAATTCAGTAACTGAGTAAAACAGTTACAGAACAGTGTGTAATGTGGTAAGGGATTTGACTGGCCTCGTCCCAGGGGCTCTGGCAGAGGCAAAGGATGTAGGTTCTTATTTTCCAGGGTTACGTTTATTTGCCTTTACAGTGACATGGTCCTTTTCTTAATCGTCTTGCTCACCCTAGACTGACTTATAGGTGTGGTCCATCCTGTTCTCAGAAAATGCTTATATGAAGTATTTTTAATTTAATTCCTTGAATTACTGTTTGAGTACCCTGTGCAGTTTTACAGCTTTTGAGTAGATTTTGAAGGTGATGTTTATTTTGTGGAAGGGACTGAATGAAAATAGATGTTGGGAAATAATTTTGCAGACCATTCAGATGCTCAGATAAGATGCAACGGTGTTGCCAATCACTGTCATTGGCAGTATTGAATGTGCCTCTCAATTGAAGTTTTGACCCACTTTGATCTCCATAAGCCTGAATCCTTAGTCATGTGGGCATTTCTATTAAAAATGTATTGCTTGAGCACACCAGGCACTGTCTGAGTTCATTAAGCTTAGCGAGGACTTGAGTACTACATAGTCCATAGGGTAGTTTGGAAGCCAGAGCTGTTATATCTGAATATATTTCTACCACAATTAAAGTTCTTGCAGAAATAGATTTCCTGTGGCTTTTTGCCTCGGTCGTGTCACGTCTGCCACGTGGCACCCCCTCACCCAGGCCAGTCCTCCTCATGCCCTCCCCAACCAGTGCGCTGTTCAATGGGGCAGGTTACAGAGCTGTTCCAGCTTAAAGTGAGCAAACAAGTAATTTTCTCCTGTGTTTGCCTTCTGCTTGCTCGGGTTCTTTGCTGCAACAGCACAGGCCTAAGTTGGGTTAAAATTACCATGTAACCAAGACGAGCTGTCACCTAAGTATGCTAGTGGGTGTGAAGATGGCTTTTTCTTTTCCTGTGGTATGCTCTATTTTTGTCTCTGTTCCTTCCCTTGAAAGAAGGACTCACATCTGAATGACTATGTAGACAGAAGAGGCCAAGTTCAGCAAAGCTTTTTCCATAGGTATCAAGTCCCTTGTGGCAGATCTGTTCCGGTATAAATTCAGACATTTATCTGTGCTGGAAAAAGGTCTTGCTTTGCTGAGGAGTTCTGTTGCTGAGAATTTATAATTTGGCTTTCTTATGCCGGTTTCCTCTGAGATTTTTTTTTTTTTTTTTTGCCATAGCTCCATTGTGAAAAATGTACCCGCTTCTTGATGCAGTTGGCCTGATAGAGTCTGTCCAAATATTGTTGTGCTTGTTGTATTCCAGAAAAACTGACCATTCTTCTTCTACCCCTTCAGTTTGCATTACCATGAATAGAAGATGAATTTGACTTTAGGTTTCCTCTTTTCTTACTGCAACAGGCTAGGCAGGTCCTTATTTGCATCTGTAAAATATACTTGGGAACATGAGCTTTGCATTAAATGCAGTGCTCACTCTGAGCTTTGAGAAAAGCCTATTTTACTTGGAAAATTTAAAGTTGTCTTGTTTGCCTGCTGGTGCCAGCAGGTCAAGGGAGGGGATCCTGCCCCTGTCCTCAGCTCTGGTGCAGCTGCAGCTGGGGCACTGTGTGCAGTTCTGGGTTTCTCAGCACAAGAGGATGTGGAGTTTCTGGAGAGGATCCAACATAGAGCAACAAAGATGATTAAGGGACTGGAGCATCTATCGTATGAGGAAAGACTAAGCGAGTTGGGCCTGTTTGGTCTGAAGAAGAGAAGATTGAAAGGGCATCTGATCAATATGTACAAATACCCGAGGCGAGAATATAAAGAGGATGGGACCAAACTCTTCTCCATGGTGGCCAGTGACAGGACAAGTTGAAACACAGGAAGTTCCATGTCCATGTGAGGAAGAACTTCTTTCCTGTGAAAGTGACAGAGCCCTGGAAGAGGCTGCCCAGAGAGGCTGTGGAGTCTCCTTCTCTGGAGATCTTCCAAAGCCGTCTGGATGCCACCCTGTGCCACGTGCTCTGGGTGTCCCTGCTGGAGCAGATAGGTTAGACTAGACGATCTCTAGAGGTCCCTTCCAACCTCAATCATTCTGTGATTCTGACCTCTTAGATATAAGTTGATTTTTATTAAAAGTATTAACAATCAGTATACAAATTCTGGAATTTTAGAAGAGCTATTTTAAACGTTAAATGTTATGATATTGAATGTGCAGTGTTTTGATCGGTATAAAGTAGAGAAGTTAAAATTGACAATTGGTCAATTGTGTTGTGGTCTTGCTGTGTTCATATGGCAAGATTAGCTTAGGAGTTAATGGGCAGAATCTGTGAGCACTAAGCCTAGTACATACTGTTACAAGCAGGCTCGCTGTCAATGGAGCTCTTCAATGTGGAATGAATTGCTCTTTCTTTTGTTTTCAGGATAGAGATCTAAGCAAGGTGCCCTAATACTCAGTTGTTCAAATTCTGTCTGTTTTTACTTGTTTTCCTCCCGCTGCAGGTGTGATGGACAGGTAGCAGAAGTTTTCTCTCTGATACCAGGAAATCAGAATGACTGAGTGCTTCCTGCCTCCCACTAGCAGCCCCAGCGAACACCGGCGGGTAGAGCACAGTGGGGGTCTTGCTCGTACTCCTAGCTCTGAAGAAATCAGTCCAACCAAGTTCCCTGGGTTGTACCGCACTGGTGAGCCCTCACCACCACATGACAGCTTGCACGAGCCTCCAGATATAGTATCGGATGATGAGAAGGAGCACGGGAAGAAGAAAGGAAAATTTAAGAAGAAGGAAAAGAGAAGTAAGTTGGCAGTTTCTTGTATTTCATGCTTATGATTCTGTGGCATTCACATTTATAATTCTGTGGCACTCACATTCTCATGAATGCTCTCTCATCTGCTATTAAAACCACGTCGAATTTCAATGCTATTTTACCTTGTTAGGTATGAAATAAGTGAGCTTATACAAACAGGCTTTGTGCAATAGCTGTTTCTCTTCCAAAATCCTTAAATAAGAAAATATTTTTTGTTTCTCAGATACAGGTGCCAAACCCATGCCCAGACTTACAAGTAAACATGCTTATCCTAAGTGTTAAATAGTCTTGGGCAATTTCCTGGCATGGAGTTCTTCTCATCCCATTATCTGCTCATATCAGTAGAGATATCCAAGTGTATTTCCAGATAAAGATTCTTTGATTATTATAGCTGGGAAACTAACTAAAATAAAACTGAAAGCTTGACCTGATTTACAGGTTTAATTTCTTCATAATTTCATAGTGCCTGTAATAAATTATAATCTTTTCCCTTTACTCTTGCACTCATAAAGTGTGTTATTGTCTGCCCTCTCAAACTTTCATGTGCAGTCTGCATTGTTACTTGAGGAGAAATAAAATCTGTGTACTTTTTTTTCTTGTTTCAGTATAATCATAAAGTTTCTTCCAGCAGTATACTAAGAGTCTAGAGTCCAAAAACGTCCAAGCCATCATCACAATCTGATTTACAGGAAATGTTAAGCTAAATGTCAGGAGCAAGTAAAGCTTTGACTATAAAATCCATTTTTTTGTCAGTATATTGGTGTCTAAACTTTCATTTCTGCAAAATATTATTACTATCCTCATCCAAAACCACAAAAGAGAAATCCTGCCTCTAGTCTTTTTACTTATGGGGAAAAAAAATGGAAATATGAAATAGTTTTTATTCAATATAATCTTCCTATATCTTTTGAAAGAATAAAAGGATTAAGAAGCACTGAGATGATACCAAGTGCTATTGGTATCAAAAAGGTTCTAACTGTCTCAGGTCTATGAGACGTAAACATCACAGGCTAAACATCAGTGCTTCTTTTTACTACTGTTTGTTTTACTAAAATTTCAATAATGTTCTATAGCTCCTGCCTATCTGGAGGTTGGATGCTCTGGATACCCTTTTGCCTTGCTACCCCCTACATGTCAATTTGGAAGATTAAAAACAAAAGAGACATGATGCGATATTCAGACTTGGTGGAATGCATATGGTAACTATCTGAAATATGCATGTATATATTTAATTAAATAATTACTCTTTATACACTTGCTGTTGCTGCACCATTTTTAATCAATCTTGGACTCCAAGAACTACATTGATTCTACCCCAGTTCAGGAGTCCTGTTAAAAGACTATCTAGTGGTTACCATAACTCAAAAGTGCATTAACCTCCAGTTAAGACCTATGTGAATTTAAACTGATGGTTTTAAGCAAATGCAAACCTTTTTTTCCTCTTAGAAATGCTATTGATACAGAATATTGGATTGATTTGACTGCTGCTGGAATTTCTGGGTTCACTGGACAGATAAAAATATACAAGCCATTAGTTGTCTTTTTCTTTTTTCCCCTCTTTGCAAATCAACTGTTTGCTATAACTCTGAATAGGATGCCTCTAAATTTAGTTCTTTTAGAGGTCAGCATTTTCCACGGTACGGCTTTCTCTGTGGTGCGATTTTGTGTCATACAGGAATGGTCTAACTGAGGCCTGAGAGGAAAATGCGTCTTCAGCAAATATGCGTAATGCTGTGCACATTAGCACTGCGACTGCTTTCTTCCTTAGGAGATCATAACACATTTTAGGGCTGATAGAAAGCAATTTTCTTTACTTAGCAGAAGCTTTAAAGATATGAAGTAAATCATCAAAAAGAAGGAAATGCAAAACGTAGGAAGAATCAAATTATTTCCTGCAGCTATAATGTAAAAACTGTGTTCCTCGCTTCTAAGTATGCCATATAGCTGCCATAACAGTAAGTTAAATGTGAAGCTTTCAGTATCCTCATGCGCTATCTAAATGTGGTCAGTATTGTAAATACATCCCAAGCAAACATTTTACTTACATAAAGGAACGAGAGTTGCTTGACATGGGTAACTTCCAGCTTTGCCATTTGTTATTTTCCTTTGCTTCTGTTTATCTTCAATTTATCCCATCTTTTAAATTGTGCCATGTGTTCAGATTGTTTCCTTTCACCAGCAGCCTTCGTGGCCACATGCAGCAGGCCACAAACAGCTAAGGTCAGATAATGAGGGTTGAAGGAGATAGCGTTGAATGTGGCCACATGTAGTAGGCCACAAACAGCTACGGTCGGGTAATGGGGGGTTGAAGGAGATAGCGTTGAATGTGTCATGAGAAAAGAAAACTTGATTGCATTAAATTATAACAGAATGTTTGCTGAACTTAAAATGTTAGAAAATTAATAACAATGTCATCCAAACTTCTCTGAAATTGCATGCAACTTTAATTCTACAAAGATCTTTGTTAGATATTTGATAATTCTCTAAATACAGACTTCAAAGGTGCTAGGAGGCAGGGTGCGCAGAGGGGGAATGATGAGCATTCCGAAGTTTCTCAGGATATTGTTTTATGTATATCTCATGTATTATGTGAATGGTGTACTCTTGGCACCATTATTATGGATTGTAAGGAAGCCTTTTTTTATATGCTAGCCAAGGAATCTTTTTTTCTTATGTAGATTTGATATTTTTCATGCTAATAGTAATAACCTAATACTATAAAGCATTTATTCTGGGAAAACTTAAACAACATGCTAAAAGTTTGGTGGGAATAGTAAGAAATGAAATTATTTGTTTGCATGTGCAGTATCAGCTGCTTAAGCAGTTTCAGTAGCCCCTCATTTTTATTCTCTCTGCAAGAGTATTAGTGTTGGTGAGTGCAGAGTGAGTTAGAGTAGGAGACTTGTCTGGGTTGCTTTCCTTTTTGCCTGAAATAGTTTTAACTGAGATCTTACCCTTGATTCAAAAAATGCATGTCCCTGCTTGCAGTGCAGCCGCATGGGAGTGAGGCAGGTTTTTTGAGTCAGTCATGGTTTATGGTCAGACTGCAACCAGAGCAATGGATTTTAAAAAAGAAATATAAGCTTCACCTCCTGTCATTTGTTGATAAAGTCATAGAACACACTGTTTCTTATAGAAAACGAAGACTGTAGGAAATGCTTAAAAAGAAAAAGCACTTCCATTCAGCAGTGTTTCTGTGGGAGATCAGCTTTACGCCAGGAGTCCGTGTTGTGCTTTTCTTGCTTTATTTCTGAGCTTGATGCCACTGGGCAGGATGGGTTCAGTGTGCACCTAGGATCTTTTATTTACCATTTTCTTTATTTAATTCGTGTGGAGAAAATGGAGGATTAGTTGAACTCCAATCTAAATTATCTTGTAAAAAAAGACAGCAGCATCATAGGTAGAGGCTCTTGAGAATTCTACAGGAAACCTTTTTGACAAGTGTGTTGCTGTTGTGTGGAGGCTTTTCTGCGTGCATTCTTGGGGGACGTAAGAGCTGAGCTGTTACTTCTGTTAGTTTGAGATGGGGGCAGAATCCTAAACCTGCTCTAAAAGAAATCCCTGGTCACCAAAAGGATGTCAGGCTTCATCCTCTTCCCTGTGTTGCTGTCCTGTGTGGGGGTCAACTGATGGGGATCTCGTTCCACTTGCTGCCACTAGGCAGAAGGTCTGAGCCTCTTCCCTTTCATCATCTTTTCTACTTACTGGAGGGTATAGTTACATCTGAAGGAAGTCAGACCACTGCAGAGGTCATGTGAGAGTTTCCCTGTGAACTGGAGAGTGTTAGATCTATTCCCGAACTTTGTTGACTTATGTTACTGAGACAAATTAAAATGGTTTGAGTCTGAATTTGACTTGCTTCTTCATGTCTGGTCAGGAGGTCAAGAAATACCTATTCCAGGAACACTGGTGTTAGGTTACCCTGGAGCAGGGCTTGTGGGAGGGTTCGTGTTGCAACTCTGGGCGTTGGGACGCGCAGCCCAGGTGCCTTGTTTGTCAGAGGCACCGAGCCCGGCTGTGTGCAGGGGTTGCCCCTGCTATGTTAGATGTGGAGCTGGTAAAGGTGATGGGAAATGCTGAGGACTCGTTGGTTGTGTTCTGTCTGCTGAAGATCGAGCTTTTGGTTCGGGAACTGCATCTGTGATCCCCATGTTAAAACCCAGTGCCAGACTCCTTTCAGTCCCACAAAGCATAAGGATAAAATTACCTTTTTTTTTTTTTTGCCCCAAGGTTGCTGTATTGGCAGTATTTTTCATGTCAGAATGAGGTGTGAATCCCTAGTTTACACTTGGCAGGAGATTTTTTTACCCATTTGCAATTTTAGGTCGCAAAACCAGCAATCATGGTATAGTCAGTAAACTGGGAGGACAGAGACTTGCTTGCTTCTTGATCTTGAGTTAAAATTTACATTTTTATATTGAAGATTCATTTGGGCAAGGTGAATGCTAAAATCTCCATTCTTCCCTGAAAAGTGCATGTGTCTGTCAAATTCAGGGAAGAATCCAGGACTGGAAAGGTGAACCAGTCAAATGACTATAATTATTCTACAAAGCCGACCAGGAAGCTTCAAAATTTGCTGAAATTTTCAATATTAGCTGAACTAATGCTGGGAAACTCTCCACCTCTTAGTGTATTCCAGAACTGGAAGACCGGAAGGCAGTTTCGAACGTGCCTTGCTTGCTTTGACGCAAGCTCTGTCACTTGTAAGAGCTGCAGCTGAGAGCCTCATCCTTGATGCTTTCCCTAAGTCATGAACTAATTTTCTACACCTCCAAACCGTTGGCTAAGAAATGACCCCTTGCTGCTTCGTTCAGCCGTGATGTCCAGTAATGGAGGAGCACGAGGGGCTTGGGAGCATCTAGAACTTAATATCCACTGGGTTGGGGCCCTCAGCTGTGTGAGATGTGAAACCTCCCCTGTGCAGCATCTGTGCTCGCTTTCCTCGCAGGGGGCACCGTGTGCATCAAATCCCCATTTCTTGCCTTGGAAGCTGTGCTTTGTTCTTTGGCTTTGTGCTGCCTTGCTTTTGTAATCCACCTTTACAGATTTCCTTGTTGTTGCCTGAGGGGTAGGCAGGGCTGGCTGCAGAGGTGTAGCTAATGAAGACACCAGTGGGTGGGAAGACACCAGAACTTGGTGTTCTGCAGCTGAAGAGCTCTCTGCCACCACGGCCTCTCTCAGGCTCTCGCACAGGCTCTTTGGGACAGACAGGCAGCTTTGTGGGCAGGTGTTGTGCTGGCCTTGCTCCCCTCATGGAAAAGTAAGTTTGCTTGGACTCATCTCGCCTTTTTGATATTTTTTTTTGAGGGTGAAACTTCATTAACTTCATGTTTATCTAAGAATTTGTGTAATTTTGGAACGCTATTGGGCAATTAAGGGACTGAAATTTAGTTTGTTTTTACTGCAATGTTGTTAGGGATGTGTGCTTGTAGTAGATGATCTTTAACAGCAATTCTTATACTGTTGATTACAGGAACATAGAAGTTGCCAGACAGTTGTTTTTATTTCCCTTTTCCTTGACTATTAAGTGGGAAAATAGCCTATAAGATGGACATTGTCATAATGAGTAAGTATATAAAGTATTAAATGTTTAGCTCATTCAGGAGATGTGTATTTTTGATGTGAATATGCAGCTTTGAACTAATCCTTGTCCACTTAATTGTGTAGCAAAAGAATGTTCTCAAGACTCGGGCAGGCTCTGTGTTTAATTCATATGGCTGCTTCTCTTTCCCCTGCTTTTTTTCTCCTACTTTCAAAATATAGATAAGGTAAATAAACTCACGTCTGTCCTCCTCTTGCTTCTCCCTCCACTGCCTAACAGCGGAAGGTTACGCTGCCTTTCAAGAGGACAGCTCTGGGGATGAAGCTGAAAGTCCTTCCAAGTTGAAGCGGTCCAAGGGCATACATGTCTTCAAGAAACCCAGCTTTTCCAAGAAAAAGGAAAAGGATTTTAAAATAAAAGAGAAACCCAAAGATGAAAAACACAAGGAGGACAAACACAAGGAAGACAAACATAAAGAGAAGAAGTCAAAAGACTTAACTGCAGCCGACGTTGTAAAACAATGGAAAGAGAAGAAGAAAAAGAAGAAGCCGATCCAGGAGCAGGAGCCGCCTGCCGTGGACGTGCCGCGGCACCGGCCTGTGTTTGGCGTCCCACTGCCCGATGCAGCTGACAGGACCATGATGTGCGACGGCATTCGCCTGCCCGCCGTCTTTCGTGAGTGTGTAGATTACGTTGAGAAGTACGGCATGAAATGTGAAGGCATCTACAGAGTTTCAGGTATTCCTGGCATGCTGAGGTGCAGGCTTCTCCCTTTCTTACTTGGAATTTTCTTAATGTTTTGTCATTTTTGACACGGCCACGTAGAGCTGCATTAATTTTAATTACTGGAAAGATAAGCAAGTAGCTGCAGTTAAGCAAATCCTTGAGTCCTAAATTCCAGAGAAGCTGTTAATATGGTGGTATTTTTTATTGTCAGTGCACATTCATTATATTGGCCTTTAGTGGTAGGAGGGTAGCTGTGGGTAAAGTGTGCTGGGGTGGCCAGCTTGTTTCTTCTGCGGTAGCCACGTGGTAGAGGGTGATGGACAAAGCAAATCTGAGAAATAAAACACTTCTTTCTGAAGCTTCCCACCAAGCTGTTTTTCCAACCACTTCCACTGCACAATTTTCTTCTTAAAACAGTCTTGCAGCGAATTAAATAAAGGGGGGAAAGCCCAAGGCTCAGTGTTTAAGCCCAGCAACCCCAGGATGATGAGCTGTGGTAGTTGTGTAACACCAGCTTGCGTAAGACGTCAGTGTGTTTATAAAGCACTGGGCTTAGTCATGTCAAGCACAGGGGCCATTCGGCTTGGGAGCACCACCTGTAACCACGTTTGAGTGCTTGTGCACTCGCTGAAGGAGCGAGAACAAGCGAGAGGAGGAGTTTGGGGAGAAGCATTTGGACACGTCACCATCTGGCAGTGCACAGCGGTGCTTTGAGCAGTGTGGAGGCCCTGCGGCAGCGACTCTCTGCCCGTGCCCTGGCTGTTTGCAGATGGGGCAGCAGCCTCAGCAGATGCTCAGTGGCTGCGCGTGTCCCAAGTGGGCTGTGGGGATTGCCCGGGAAAGTTTGTTTCCCAGAGCACATTCCTCTGTTTGTGCTTTCTGGATGTTCTGCAGGCCAATAGCACCCTCTGGTGTGCGCAGAACTGCTAAGACTGAGGGCTCAGGGACAAGCGCTGTGGCTTAGCGGGCAGTGCCAGGTGACCAGCTTGCTCAGAGTTTCCTCAAGGGGAGCTCCCTGAATCCCTTTTAGCTTGCGTCTACCTGGACTCTACAGCCAGTTCTGCTTATTGCACATGGCCAAGCAGTGGCAGCACATTAAGAAGGTGCAAATTGAGTGGCTATTTGAGCTTTAAGAAACGTGTTCTGATCGCTGAACCACTGTGAGATGTCAGCGAGTTATCAAATTGCCTTGCAGAAAGCATTAGGTGAGTGACTATGCAAGCATTTTGTCTTGAATGAAGAGTCTTGGGTGAAAGTTCTCCGAAGGAGAGCCAGCTGGAAATCTGGGGAATAAAAATCTGGTTTGATTTTGGCAAAGCAAGGCTGTCATATGTGGAACTTGTTGCACAATGTTTGTGTTGATATGAAAATATTTCCTTGCTGAGGTTGGGGCTATATGATTGAACAGCCTCAAAGAAACTGAATGCAGATATATGACTGATCTACTTATATTCCCCTCCCCACTCTCATCCTATTGTATAATTATTACAGATTTACAGTTCTGGATTTCTCTTAATTCTTCATCTGTGTGTTTTAAGGAATAAAGTCAAAAGTTGATGAGCTTAAGGCCGCCTATGACCGAGAGGAATCTCCCAACCTAGAAGAATACGAGCCCAACACAGTAGCCAGCTTGCTGAAGCAGTATCTCCGAGAGCTGCCTGAAAACCTGCTTACCAAAGAGCTCATGCCCCGCTTTGAGGATGCTTGCGCAAAGAGCACGGAGGCTGAGAAGGTGCAGGAGTGCCAGAGGCTGCTCAAGGAGCTGCCCGAGTGTAACCATCTCCTCATTTCCTGGCTGATTGTGCACATGGATCACGTTATTGCAAAAGAACTGGAAACAAAAATGAACATCCAGAATATCTCCATAGTGCTCAGCCCGACTGTCCAGGTATGTGCAGTGCACAGCAAGTGCCAGAGCAGAACTTCAGTCCTAGAAACACCTCCATATAGGTGTATATAGATGCAAACCATTTTACTTTATAAGATTAAGCTTAATTACAGCTTCTCTTTACTCGTTGGGAGCTTAAACCAATGGAGAAGGGGAAATGAAGCTTTCCAAACATGAGCTTCCGTAATGTTGGATGCTCTGGGCTCCAAATGCAGCTTGCTTACGAAAGCATCGTGCATGTTGCTGCCAGGATGTTAGTTTTGTTGCAAGCAGCAGTTACTGCACCGTGAATTCAGCTGCTAGCGGGTGCAGGCAGTACCGGGTGTCTGCTAGTCAGGGGTGGTTGGGTGAGTGCCGTGGTGCTGCCTGGCTGCCAAAAAGAGCCCATGCCACAAGCGGGTCACCCTGCTGCCATCCTGGCCAAAACGGCTCCGGTGGCTGCGCCCAGGGACCCACTGGCGTCACTGTCCAGACGGATTTTTAGTTTCCAGGAGTCGTTTCTTAACAAACATTGCTTTAATTTAAACAGGTTTCAGAACTAGTCCTGTGCATAATGAAAACACAGCACTGGGTGTAGGTTTTATTTCTCAAGCCTTGCTTGATAATTAAGAGTCTAGGTGAGAAGGGGTAGCAGGAGGGTTGGGTGTTGCTGTTTGGCTGTGCCAGGCGTTTCATGGCTAACAGAAGAGGCAGCAATTAATGTAAAACAGTGTGGGCTCAGTTGTGTTCTGTAGCTTACACTGACTTCAGCATGTAGGTGGTGATGCTACAGGACAGCAACAAAGAAAGGTAATGCGTGAATATAGGTGATTTATTTGAAATACCGTTTATAGCCTCTCCAGACACACTGAAATTTGGTTGAAACCTGAGCTCTGCTCATAGAGGTGCCTCCTGAAGGCCCTTTCCCTTCTGGACGAAGAGGCACTCGTAGGCCGTGACCTGCAATACTCACAAGATGATGTAAGGAAACCGTTCTCTCAACTGGTGTTTTGCCCGTCCTTCCTTGGCAGATCAGCAACCGTGTCCTGTATGTGTTTTTTACACACGTCCAAGAGTTCTTTGGGAACGTCTCCCTAAAGCCAGTGACGAAGCCTCTTCGCTGGTCCAACATGGCCACGATGCCGGCACTTCCAGAGACGCAGGAGAGCATTAAAGAGGAAATTAGGCGACAGGTTGGTCATCGCTTCAGCAGTTCGCTTTCTGTGCCTCTTTACTGTTTTTTTTTTTTTTTTTTTTAATATATATGTATATTCAATGGCAAATTCTCAAAAGCTTTTTGCTTTTTTTTTTTTTTTTTTTTCTTATTACATCATGAGTAGTTGTATTCCTGCTTATTTCATGTGTGGAAAGATATTTTTTGGTCTTATGATGATGAATGTGACCACATCTTTTCTGGACTGCTTTGCTAAATACTCAGTATTCCTGCGGTGAATACAGCTTGCATTTTCTCTGTTTTGTCCTCCTTCATCTTAAAGTAGGTGGTTTCTTGGTGAACTTGAAATGGTTCATCAAGTGATAGTATTGGATAAAGCTTTTCCAAAAATGCTTATTCTTCTTTTCTCAGTATGTAGCTTAAACCTAAGATTTTAATAGTTCCTGCAGTTATTTGTGAAACTTAAAATGCACACTGCGAATTAATTTGGAAATGTCAGAACCTGATCAGCTGCCATAGCCCAATGATCAGCAACTTCAAAGAGGCGAGAAACAGCGCAGCAAAGCAGCCGCTGTGCACATTGCTGTTCTGTAGGGGCAGCGTCACTTTGGCTGCTGCCTTGAGGGATTTCACTGGAAGGTGCCTTCAGGGCAGGTTACTGTAACGCAGGAAACAGCCTGGCCCTGGGGGTGACCCGAGCGGAGCAGCTCCGGGCTGGCAGCTGGGAGCAGACGCCGCTGCGAGAGTCATCGTCTCTGGTCACTTCGGGCTGTTTTTGCTCTTTCCTCCTTCAGGTTTGTCACGTTCACAATCACACAGACGTTTCTCAGTTGTGTTGTCCTCCCACAGTGAATTTCGCTGGTTAAAGACAAGGACAGGGACCGCGTGAAGTGACCGAATCTCGCTCTAGTTTTTGGCCCCCGGCTCCTGTAGCTCTGGTCAGTGAAAGACAGCTTTAAATAAGGAAGACCAAATAATTTACATCTTTCTATGACTGGCTGCTAGTGTTGCCAGGCTGTTCTCTTCAAAGATTTAATAAAATAAAATACCTGAGCATCATCTTAGCAAGCCCAGACACTTTTGACCACAAAGGATGATTCGGTTACTTTTAAAGTCAGGAAAGTTAACAGCGTGTGCAGGCCCTGCAGTGACTGTGATCTCTTTGGCAATATTTCCAGGAGTTCCTACTGAACTGTTTACACCGGGACTTGCAGGCAGGGATAAAAGACTTATCCAAAGAAGAGAGACTCTGGGAGGTGCAAAGAATTTTAACAGCTCTTAAAAGGAAATTAAGAGAAGCTAAGAGACAGGTGGGTAACTTTCTATTTATTAACCAAACAGCTGAATAATAGGTGAGACTTGAGGATATTCCCAACTTAAAATTTCTAGCAGTTCTTCCCAGAACTGCTTCCCAGAATTTATGGACACTGGTGATTCACCATCTCCCTCTGTTTCTTTTGGAGCATCATTCCACCTTATTGTTTAATTTTATAATTTATAATTTTTATCCATTTTATAATGGGCCATTGTTATAATGGGTTATCATTTAACCACTGCTTTCAGGGTATGGAATTTGGCTTCCCCTGCCTGTGCCCTCTTCAGGGGGAGCAACTGGCCTCCAGCTACACAAGTGAATATTCCTGCTCTTAAACAACCAGGAGAAGAACAGGATGAGCTCCCTGGTGTGAGACAGAGACAGGGCCAAGCCAGCACAGCTGGATCAAGCCCCCTATTAAATCTCTGCACTGCAGATCTTGCCAACCTGAGTGCCTGAGGAGCGCTCGTGTTTTCTCTCTCTCTCCTTAGGGATAGCAGGATTTGAGGCTCCAACTGGTTGTCAAACAAAAGCTGTGGTTAAAACTTAGTTGGATAGAGTGTGTATTTGTTGCCTACCTAAAACAATGTGTTTTGGAATAACAAAATGAGTAACTTCAAGGCTCAAAGGTGAACAGACTTCACCTCCATTTTTGAACTGTCTTCTCTGAGACAGGTGGACAAGCAGTGACTCCAGCACCCCCCCTATTCTGTTAAAAGCAGCCCTGCCCATAAGCATCCCGGGTAACTGAGTGATTCTAAATCTGAAGGATGATACAACCTAAGAATCTTTTTTTACGGTAGATTGGAGAAGTGGCTGGGGAGAGGAGCTGCCCATCTAACATTGTGTTCTGTTCCCTGGCAGGAGTGTGAAACAAAGATCGCACAAGAGATTGCCAGCCTTTCCAAGGAGGATGTCTCCAAAGAAGAAATGAATGAGAATGAAGAGGTGATAAATATTCTGCTTGCACAGGTAGGTGGCATTTCTCTCTGCTGTGTTTTAGAATTGTTAAACACAGTTGTGTTCTTTCCAACACTGTGAGAAAGGGAAAGGCTCTCTCTCTCTCTGTCCATAAAAATGAAGGTTGTGTTGGAGGGGTTGATGCAGGAGGGAAGGAGTGTCTGACTGCAGGGTGACCCCACAGCTTGCTAGAGTGTTTGCAGCAGAAAGCAGACACCTGTGCTACAAAAACACAGACCCTTTCCTGTTAACGGAGTTAGAAGGTACTTCCAAATGCAGCCAACGGAGTCCCTGCAGATGGGAGGAGTAAGGCAGCTATTTGGGCTTTTCTGCCTTCCTTCGTTTTCTTCAGGAGCTTTGATCTCCGCAGTTTTCCCTCATATTCCTCTTAAAAGACCTGTTTCAGAGGTCAGGTTTTCTAGTTATCCAGAACTTTCCCTATGACTTAGGGAAGGAGGCAGCCAAGCATGGCAGCTGTTGGCTCATCTGCACAGCGAGTCGGTAAAGGAGTAGGCTGAGGACCCAGAACGCGCAGAGGAGCCAGAACTGCCCTGTGCTTGTGAGGCAGGCTGGGCCCTCCTTCGGGGAGCATTTGGGAGAGCGAGCCATGTGCGCAGGGCTCTGCAGAGTAATCCTTGCGCTGTGTTCCCTGCAGGTCATTAAGGGGAGGCTTTTATTGTTTTTAAGGTGAACTTGTTGGTCTTTGCAGGAGAATGAGATTTTAACAGAGCAGGAGGAGCTGCTGGCCATGGAGCAGTTTCTGCGGAGACAGATTGCCTCGGAGAAGGAAGAAATAGAGCGGCTGCGCGCAGAAATAGCTGAAATACAAAGGTAAGAAAGAGGGAGCCGCTCACATCACATCCCCAGCCGGGCCTGTGCGCCTGGATTAAGAATATGTGTGTGTTCTACCCAGCAAGGGTTGTCTCATGAACACTAGTGTATTTGCAATCTGCTCCTTTCACTGACATTTCAGTAACTCTGCGCCTTTGAGGCTAATCTTTGCTCATGTCTCGATAGGAATGTCATCTAAAGGAGACTTTGTGCCCCAACCCCTCCATAGGCCATGATCCAGGGGGTGCAGGGTAACTGTTTACAGAACACCGTGCTGTAGTTCTGGCAAGCACGGAGGGGTTTGTTCACAGGGCTTGTCGCTGCTCTTTCAGTCGCCAGCAGCATGGGCGCAGCGAAACTGAAGAGTATTCGTCTGAGAGCGAGAGTGAGAGTGAAGATGAGGAGGAGCTGCAGGTCATCTTGGAAGATCTGCAGAGGCAGAATGAGGAGCTGGAGGTAATATCCAAATCCTTGCAGTAACTGGTACTTTGACTTATTTGACTCAGTCTAGTGGGAGGTGTCACTCCTCATTCCCCTTGCCCAAGGCCCTGTGTACAGGGCTATAGGGCGCTGGTTTCAGGTAGGGCAGGTTCAGAGCAGCGTGGGGCAAGAGGAGGGGGTTCATGAGCAGCACTTTACGCAAATGTTGTCCTCAAAATGAACTGGCCCTTGGTACAGCTGCAGCCCTTCCCAGGGGCTGGTCCTGGCAGGTGCTACAAGCACCTTGGAGCTCTGCGCATCAGCCAGGGAAAACTGAAGCCTGCAGGAAACCTGCTGCTCTTCCCTGCTCTCCTGGGGCAGGAGCTGCTGGAATGGAAAAGGCCACTGTCCTTCCCTGGCCCTGCTGTTATTAGCTGAGGTTCTGAAGAGGATTTATTATGGCCTTAGGGAGAGCCATTCTTTCCCTAGGGATGATTAGAAGACCCGCCCATAAGGTGTCTCTGCTGGCTCCTTGAGCCAGGCTGACCAACTGCCCAGGCGAGCTGAGGCTCCAGCTGATGGGCTGAGGTGCAGTATTGGTGCCCGGTTGTTCTAAAAGGCCGAGAGGCCCCCGAGCTCTGTGAGTTGCTGTTTAAGGTGGCGCCCTGACACGCACTGTCCTTGCTTAAAAGATCAAGAACAACCACCTGACGCAGGCGATCCACGAGGAGCGCGAGGCCATCATCGAGCTGCGCGTGCAGCTCCGGCTGCTGCAGCGCGCCAAGGCCGAGCAGCAGGACGAGGAGGAGCCCGACAAGCGCCCGGCCGCCTCCCAGCAGCCCAGGGACAGCAGCCTCGAGCCCAAAGCAGCCAAAGAGCAGCCCAAAGCAGGCAAGGAGCAGCCAGTGAAGCCATCGCCAAGCAAAGAGAGGAAGGAGACTCCCATTTGATCCATTGGGCTCCTGGGTAGTCGTAAAACCAACCGAACTGTGCAAATTACTGTAATTTTACTCAAACTGCACACATGATTGCTGGCTGTGTACATTATGTAAAGAAACTTTTCTTTTAAGCCCTGGAGACTTTGGGTCTCATACCTGTGGCTTCTACTCATCAGACTAAGGTGAGTTTGGAGAGGCCAGAAGGGTTTTCCAGCTAGTATTGGTTATTTCAAGACTGGTTTCCTTCAGGTGATTAAAATAATTCAGTAACAGTTTTATTTTAAACCAAAACCATTATTTGCATTCACTAGAGCAGATTTGGAAGATCCCATTTTCAGCAAATAAACAAAAACCCATCCCCCCACTTACTAATTATTTGCCTTGTGACTCTCTTCATTCTCATTCACACTATTTTTGCTTACCTAGTCACTTCTTGCTTGTGCCTTTGATACCTTTCTGATGCAGAGTATATATACAAGGGAGCTTTAACTTTATGTTGGGTTGGCTAAAGCGGTGGGAGGCCGCGGGTATCACGTTTCCCTAACAACTGCCCTCACTTCATGTATGGACAAGTGTGCGCCGTGACGGCGGGTACATGGGGCTCTGGGGGCTGGAGCCGGGCGCCCGCCCTGCTCTGTGCCCTGCCTGCCCTTCAGCCAGGCAGGCACTAGGGTGCAAAGCGGCCCCGTGCAGCACGGCGCAGGGAGGGCTCTGCTGGCTGCAGTCCCCGGTGCCGCTGCCTCGCGGGGGTCCATGTGCTCGAGAGCTCCGCTCGCCAAGCACCGGCCCCGCTGCTGCCTTCCCCAACCCTGGGGCTGCTGCCCCGGCAGGAGGGGCGGCTCAGCCGGAGATTTCTGTTGTGTTTGAAAAAATAATAATAGAGTTGTTAAGTAAGTCACTGGTTGGGCTCGGGTTAGTGCTTTTTAGCACTCAGAGCCTCCCGCTGGCTTTTAAGGGCCACCTCCTGTTTCAAATTTGTTCCTGAGACTTGTCACCCTCAGTGGCTATACAGACAGTAACTCCACAGAGTGCAGACAGGCTACCTTATTTTTTAATCTGGATATTTATTTTTCAGCACCTGTTGGATGTGGTTGTATTCCTTATCTATCTATTGCACTGTTGTGAATCATTGGCCATGATTTGATTTTGTACAAATAATGCTTTGATATGTTATAGAAAACAGCATAGTATTTTTTTAAAATTTGGAAAAAAAGTTTATAAAGACAGAAAATGTGATCAGATGACAAATGTAAAGCATTCTCCCATGCCTTCGTTACAAACATTTTATATTTGCTGGCAATATTTAAACTTTTTTTTGTTGTTTAATTCACACTAATTCCTATCAAATTGTCATGGATTTTTCTAATGTTCTTCAAACAAATCTCTTAATATTGGTTAACTTTTATTTTGTTAGGATTGTATTTATCAAGCAAATAAATTCAACAGCCATTTGAAGTGGTTTCTAATTTATCTACCTCACCCTGGCTCTTTCTCATGCAGCCTCTGGTCATTTTTCCTGTGTCACTACCTGCAGTCGGGAAGGTTGTAACAGAAGCCTGTCAGCTCAGTTCTCCTGAGGTGCCTGCAGCTGAATTTCAGAGAAAGCTTCTTAACTGAGCTGAAGATCTCTTTTAAATTGATCAAAGATTTGATTAAAAGGCTTTGAAGTCTGCATTGCCCTCCACCTACTAGAAACTGCAGCTGCAGTAGTGAAACCCAACCTCTTAATCCACCCTCCTAACTGCTCACATTCTTATTACCACACACAACCTCTGCGCTTCCTGCTGCACAAAGTGCCTAGCTCCCGCCAGGTCAGACCTGGAAGCTGAAGCCTCTGCACTCATGCAGCCATGATAGACGTGAGACACTGAAGGAATGCACATTATTTGCAATCTTTCAGATTTTATTAGAGCAGGCTCTACCCCTAGTGCCGCAGGCACTTACCAAGGCTGCAGGTGGTGGTCAGGTTTGAGCTGGTCACTGAGCCCAGGCAGACAGATTTCCTCCTCTTACCACGTTATTCTGAATGTCCTTAAAGCTGCCTACAGGAACACAGAGTTTCCAGTGACAAAAAGCAGGGCTTTTATTTCCTGGCTGCCCTGGCAGGAGCTGACTGCCTCACCTTTAACCCTCACAAAATGGATAAGCAGGCTGCAAAGTCCATTCTGGCACTCTGGATTTAATCAATCAGTTTAACATGGCTCAATTGCTTCCCTTCTGTGAGTGCTTCCACAGGGCGTTACTTCAGAAAAAGTTCCTCTTAAAGCAGCGGCAAAAGGACAATTATTTACCTCATCTGTTTGAACAGTCCTTTTCAGCACGTCTAGAACAGATTTTGTCAAATCAGCCCTTCACAAAGCACAAACAAGCAAGAAACAACATCTGAGCAGGCAGGACGTGGGGCATCAGGATGCCAGCCTGACTCTTTGGCAGCAGCGCTTTCCTGCACCTGAGCTGGCGGCTCACTGCAACAGCCACGTGCAGTGAATCACCTCCAGGCATTCTGCGCACAACAGGGCGCTCTGTCCCCACCCCAACAAACTGCTTTTACATTGGAAAGATAAACTTGAACAATCACCTAACAGTTAAGCAGGGAGCAATTCCTTTTCTCTTTTTTTTCCAAATCTGCATCCCAGAGCTCAGAACTTGTGTCTGACCCCTAAGGCTTTCTCTTTACAAGCAAATGAACAAATGCCCAGGCTGNCGACCCCTAAGGCTTTCTCTTTACAACAAGCAAATGAACAAATGCCCAGGCTGCAGCAGCTGCTAAAGGGAGCTTTGCTCAAGCTGCGAGGCACCCATGGTGGAAGGCAGCTCTGGAGAGCTCCTGGCCACCTCTGCACAAGGAACTTGGCCAGTCTTTCCCTGCTGGGCTGCTCCGCTGTGGGTGCTGCAGCGGGTCCTGGCGCAGAGGCTCTTGCGCTTCCTTCTGCAGAGCTCCACAGGGAGGGAGCTCCTCTGCAGCACAGGGTATCAGCCACCCCCGACTGCATCACCTGCAATACCAACAAGGAATTAAGACACTGCTGGCCCCATCAGAGAGCCCTCGGGGGCACTGATCTGTCCAGCACTTCAGCTCTGATTCGCTTTCTTGCCCTGCACAAGGTTTCCATTTCCTCTGCAGTCCCTGGGTGCAGGAGTTTCAGTTTAGGGGCTTGTGTTGTCGTTTATACCGGTGTTCAGGGAACGCAAAGCTCCCCGTGGGAAGAGAGCAGATCAGATCTGAAGTAAGTGCTCCCCAGATGGGTCTGTTGCCCCTTCTCTGCTCACTCAAATGAGCCACCTCTGAGCCCCACTCTGTGGCAAGAGGCAGCATGTGGGAACCCCCGCAAATAACTGAGGGAGACACCAGCTTTGGAGTCAGCACAGAAATCACCACGCCGAGACTCCCCCCTGCCCAGAAGAGCCACCTCTTCTCTTGCTGGGGTTCCCAAGCCCATTCAAACACTTTTTCCCCACTTGAAATTAGCCTGCAACCTTCCAGTCCTAATGCAAGTAGCATCGTATCCATAGGGCCAGGAGTTTAAGAAACAATTTTCTAGGGCATTCAAAACAAAACACATAGAAGTTTTCAAGTGTCAATCTTGCCTATCTAGGTTTATAACAAGGAATGGCCCTTCACGATGTTTCACACATTTGCCAGTTGTATGGGCAGGAAATCTCAACACAACAAAGTGTGGTGAGGAAATAAATACCCTACCAAACCCTGCCGGGTCTCTGGGCAGGAAATGGCAGCAGGCAGGAGAAGGGCAGAGTGCGCTGTGACCAAGACACAGAGGAAAAAAATCACGGAGAAAGGGATTAAACTGAAAAGAAGGACCATTTTAAAGAGGCTTAGTGTGCCATTTTACCTAGAAGACAGGGTGGATGCTTTTGGGAAACCATGGGCAATTCAGGGCTACCTCCCTTCTGCCCAAGAAACCCTGACCGACGAAGGCTGCAGCTGGAATCTCGATGTGAGTCAGGAAAGAGGCAACATCTTTTGCATCCTTCCCAGACACTACCCTCCACATTAAAAACAACCAAACAAAACCAACACCCTGTATTTTTTCACCACTCAGAACTGAGAAACATCTCCCCAAGCTCCACCTCCATTCTAAGTTCAAGCCTGGATTACTGACACTGCTAACAATGCCTGCGGGAGAAATTCTCCCACCAGATTTATGCGCAACAGACCCAGTTCCCCAGGCTGTAGATCAAATGGGCAATTTCGAGAACAAAGACAGTCTTTCCTCCCACCTCGTTTAGAAATTCCCAAGTAGAAAGGAAGAGGCAGGTTAAGTGACCTAGGAAGAGACTGGAGAAAGGCACCATTTCCCTTGTCCTTGCCCTGCAGATGGTCTTTATTTGTCAGGGCAGTTGCAGCACTCTGGAACTGAATCCACTCCGAGTCCTGAGGTGAAGGCAGGGTCCTGGGCAGCCTCTATCAGGGATCCTTCCCACGAGCTCACGGCTGCTGCAGAGCGGACCCAGCAGCCTGGAGCTGCTTCTAAGGGCGCCAATAGCACCTCCCGTGTGGCCTCCCGAGCTGTGACTGCCGTGAGCTGCTACTGACGGAACCTCTCGCAAACCCATGGGCCTACGACAGCGCTAAAGAAACACAGAATGGGGAGAAACAGAGCACCAGGAAGATCGGTCTTCAATTTTCAACTTTGAAGAGATCTTATCTCCTAAGCTTGGATAATGTCTGACAGGATCTGACATCCTGTATCATTCTACAGAATAAAGGGTTACCAGTATCAGAATCAGGCTGAGACATGACAACTCAGGGAGTGTTGTTCATTCTGGACCCCAAATGCTGAGAATTGGTCTAAAATCCCAATTCTCCCTCTGTGAACACTTCATTCACAATCTGAAGATCTGAAGCATCCCTTGGTTTGACAAACAACCATGATCCAAGCCACATCAGAGTTACATATGAACCAACAGCAAGTGTCATTACATGGACAAAAAGCAGACAAGGGATTCGCGTTCCCTGGAGAAAAATGCAGAAGTGATGGGACTTCCATGCATTTTTCTAAAGCAGGAGTCATGTGGCCTGGGAGGGGATCAGCGCTCCCAGCTGCTCTGTGGCAGCAGGGAGTTTTCGGGAGCCCTTGGCCTGAAGGGGACACTGTTCTTTGACAACCTGGCACTGCCTGGCACCTTACCTGGAAGCCGCTCCTCTGGGATTCGCAGAGCAGACTATTGCTGTCCAAGCCACACAACTTCTGCGCTAGCCATGTAGCCACATTTTCCAATTTTAAATTGATTTCAAGAGAAAAGGCACAAGTGAGGGAAAACAGAACAAAACAGAGGCCCTCAGCTCCCCTATCTGCACCAAACTTCAAGGCAGACAGGAATGACTTGGTATTTTAGCCTTCCATGGCCAGGAACGGGAGTAAGAACAGATGGTGTCTGAAAAGTAAATAGCAACACCCTATTTATTACAGAAAAAAAAAAAAAAAAGTTTTCCCAAGAAAACAGGGAAAAAGACACCTGCCTGAGGCTGAACTGTCAGGACACTGGCCCCCTGACCAACATACGGAGGAGTTCTGCAGAAATGCATCCAGGAGAAGTTGCCATGGCCATTTCTAACTCCTCAGGAAAAGCAACTTCACACACATCACGTTCCACAGATGAGATGCCCAAGCTGCCCCTGGAAGACACAGAAGTAAACACTGTATCAGCCACTTCAAAGGAGATGAAAACAAAGTGCTCAGAGGATGGAGCGCAGCTTAAGGGCAGTTTGGGCTCACAGCTTCCCCGCAAGTTGGGCTTGGGGTGCACACTCAAGATTCCCTGCAGCAAAGAGGCAGTTTCGCATAGGAGTGACTAGTTCCCAAGCACAGTAGGGCCTCAAGGAGAATCTAGAGACATCTCGGCACAAGGAAAGATCTCTCTGCTACAAATATACTCCATTTCAACACACAAGATTCCTCCCAGTCATTAGGAGTTCCCGCCCACCCAGGCATCCATACTGGTCAAGCATAAAGAATCAGAAAAGAAAGAGACACTTAGATTCCAAACTTTTTTTTTAATGTCTTCAAAAGGTCACAAGTTTTCTTTCAATCTTATTAATAAATTTTATTTGGACAAGTAGAGAACAACTTGTATCACAACAGCTTTAAACAACATGATTAAAGACTGCAGCACTCCAAAGAGGCTCATAGATATGTACAGTATATGAAGAAAAAAGTTGCACCTCAGAGCCGATCATGATCAAGTTAAAAATACCTGACTTAAAGTACATGTGCTAATAAATTTCCTTTAGGTCATGACCAGCATGAAAATAATTAGGACACAGGTACTCAGCAAAGTTTTCTGCTAATGAATACAGCAATATGCTGCATTTAAGGATTAAAATCAAATTCTAGTTTAGTGTTAGCACTGAGCCCTTAAGAGAAATCTGAACTTCTACTTCTCCCAATTTACACACACCAAAGCTATTCCCACTTAAGGGTGTGCCCAGCTGCACACAAATCAAGTCCTTGAATGATAAAAACGTTGAGCACTAATACTGGCGGTCTCACATCCTGGTATCAGTTTGCCTTTCTGCTATCTCACCTATCAGTTGCTACAGAAAATACTTGCTAAGTTAACTCCTCAGGAGAAACAACGCAGGTCTCTGGAAATCCCATCCTTTCTACAATGAAAATGATCTGCCAATTCAAGTTTCAGTTGTTCAGGAAGACAGAAGATTTAAGGCGTCGGTGGCAAAAACAATCCTCTGAGCAATGTTTTTTTTTTAAAGTCAAGATGACAGAGTTAATGTTTACTTTTTCTTGACTTAAAATCCCTGGTGTCAGGTTTAGATAACATCCACCTGTTAAGTCTGGCAAGAAATCTCTCCTTCCGAAGAGGCTGTCCTAGATCATCCATTTTAGGAGCATTTGAGGATAGTTTGTTTCAATTTTTTTTTTTTTTTTTAATTATAGCAACATTCAGGAACTTTTTAGTAAGTTGATGAAGCCGTGCTCATAGCATCATCTGCAATTTTGGTGCTGGCAGGGTGGATGCTTGCAAAGTACTTGACATCACTGTCGTCATCCATTTGAAGCGCCATAATTGTTTGCTCCACAGCTTCTTGATGAGAGTTGGCAGAATTTAGAAAATACTCTGTAAGAGAAAATAGAAGAGACTTACACAGAAGGAAAAAATAGCAGATACCTCAGGAGACAACTATTGCACATGTCTAGTTAAACTAGAATATTTGAGCAGGCACACACCACACTTCTAGATAGAGCTAAAAATTCACTTAAAAAAAAAAAATCACTGCATGTTTCAGATGATATAGTTGCTGTAACTGTGCTAACAGAGTACAAAACTTCTACGCTCCTTCAGTTTTAGCAGGAGTCACTCACACTCCATGAGCAAGGAGGAAAAAATATTCCTGCAAGAGACTCAGAAGGAGTATTCGTGTATTTGGGGTGGAGGAAATGTACCACCCTTGGATGGCCTATGCCATTCTGCTGGCAAGCCTGCCATATAGTTACCCAACAACAACATGAGGGCATTATGAAAGAACAGCGAAAGACAACCCGTCTTCTGACAACTACTCATGAACTACAGGACTAGTCATTATAATAGCACTGCTACAAAGAGCTTGTCAGAAGGGCAGTTGATTCTTTGAGGTTTAACAAATTCTAAACTTTTTTTTTTTTATATTTGCCTTTCCTAATCAATCCACTCCTAACGACATATAGAATCTTTTTGAGGCAGAGACTTGATCTTAAGCTTGAGAAGCAGCAAGGCAGAATGGAGCTGGACCATCTCGGTGGGAACAGACAAGTAGTATATGGTAACAGCAGCAACACTAAAGGCCTTGGCATAGGCAACAGAGGGTAATGACTTACTGCATGTTACTTGATTTGTGGTAACTGTCTAAAGGTTTACTCAGAACCTATATGCCTTGCATATATAAAAGGCAGCTATTGTTAATCGAGCTCTGATTAGGCATTCTTCACAGTTGTCTAATATTTTAAATATTTTTCATTTTTCTTCACACCATTTCTACATTTTCTATGCCAAAAACAGCAGTTTCCAGTCAGTGTATGTGTTTAAGAAAGTCACTCAAACTGAACAAAGTATTCCAAATGTGAGCATACTCTACTTGTTTACCAAACGGTGCAATATTTCTAGTGGTATTTTCCGTTACAGTGTTTTGGCATTTGACCTTCCTAGCATCTGCTAGGCTTAGGGAATGCTTTCCTAAGAAAAGCCTATGATTGGAAAGCAGCATGTCTACTTCTCCTGTAGAGTTCCTAAAGAAACCTTCTTCTTACTGTCATCAATCATAAAATATACGAAACAAACAAAAGCAGCTTCTTTTTCCCAATGAGAAATAAGATGCTGGATAAAGACAAGAACTAACCAGCTAACAAAGAAGATACACAGTCAGTGCCCTGCAACTATTTCTCACCACTAACCTTTCTCTAACAGTGTTTGCTTTAATGTCTTTGCAAGCAGGACTCGAACGTTTGGAACCCTATCAGATGCCAGGTGCAATAAGTGTGGCAACAGATGCACTGCAAACTGGTCCATGGGCAGGCAGTCATCTTCACTGATAGTCTGGCAAGAAGAGAAAAGTAAATTCATTAGATTTCAGCACAGAGGATAAAATTCCAACAGATCTCACAGCAGCAGCTGCCAGACCTTATTACTGTCAAAGAATGAACACAGGATCTACCACCGAAGTTCTGAAATGCATACAATACTTTCAAGCATGAAGCAAAACCTTAGTTACAAACCCATGTTGTTTTGCATGAGACCTAACAATTTCTTAAGTTCTTATCAATATAAGATTTAACAACAAGGAAGAAGCATAAGACATTCACAACACTTTTTCAAAGATTTGGTCTTTATTGTAACTGGGTATCAGCTTAAGACATAAATGTTCCATCCTAACAAATATCCACTGTATTCACACATTTCTCTAAACAAGCTAAAAAGCTCAAATTTCTCCAACTGCTTCAGTGCAAATTGTCTCACTTGGACATTGGTTCCCAGTCCGCCCCTCTGCTACTGTCTCCAAATTTGACCGCTTTCTACTCTCAAGTATTCTAACTCCAACTAGTTTCAACTCTTCTGTTGTTTCTCAAAAAGCTGTGCTAGCTGACTAAGGAGGGACAGGCAATTCCTAGCCCTTGACGTCTAAAGGATCATCAAAGAAAAGTAACAAGCAGTTGCAGAAGCATAAAATCGTTGCACAAAATCTCACATCATGCTGGGTCACAACTTGGCCATAGCTGGTACTGTTTTATTATATTTATTATATGTGTACTTTATGTGTTCAGTCTGTTCTGAAAATCTGAAGTTAATATATTAAACTAGAGGCTCGCACAAGACTGCTAGGCAATCAGCTAATAAACTAGCCGTCAGTACCATTTTTAGCCATAGCACCTATTTGCAGGTAAGCAGCAGATTTTGTTTTGCAGCATCTCCTCGGAAGCTCTACTGTAGAGCAACACTGAAAAAAACAGACTAGGAAGTCTATCCCCTTGGCAGGATGTTCTTAAATATTTGTGAAAAAGTATCAACAGTTAAAGAGTTCCAGCTGCTTGTGTTCCCTTCCAATAAGCAAAGGAGCTGAATGAAATGACGTTTTACCTGGCAGATAAAAACAAAAGTTTGACGACCAGACCACTTGTGGCATCTGCAGAACTTTTCAACAAGTTCATCCATCAGGTCTACCACAAAAGTTGACGTTGAAGCCACATACAATTTTTTCACCATTTCGCTCACCTTGAAGACAGGAATAAATATATTTTAAGAAACACTTCTGACTGACACCCTCTGAATTTAAAATCCTGAGTGTACTTAGATTGAGCTTTTCATTACCAGTTTGTAAGAAATCCAGCGGACAGAAGACACTTTGTCTGCACACAGGCTGAAAGCAATAGGCCGCAAGTAGTCATAGATGTCTCTGGCACTGTACAGATCTAAAAGTAAGATCAGCTGTCTACAAGAAAGACAAGAAAGCACAGAATACATTAGCAAATTGAGAAAGGTAATTTAAATGTGAAAATGATCATTTAGTTGGCCTTGTTTGTTGTGTAACAGAATATGGCCATAATAAAGTTATGGAAAAGTAAAATCTTCTGTCCTTCTACACCATCAGATCCACCGTGGATCACTTGTAGGTTTTAAATTGCCACTTATTCAGCATAATGATGAAATGCTGAGTGATCTCAAAGAAGGACCTACCTAGGAAAGAGGCCAAGGAAGTAACACTGCATTTACAACAAAGGGCTCCTGATAAAACATTCATGAAACACAGCAATGCAGCTGAATGACACTGCTGCTGGCATGTGCACTCTCATACCAGCTACAGACATCTTGCAGTGTGTATAAGGCAAATATTCTAAGCGACCAAAGAGACTTACTAAAATATGGATAGTTATTTATCGAATAAAATTCCTCTACTTCAGATAATTTCTGCTAGACAGTTGTCTAGCATATTCTGCTCTTTTCTTCACTTTGTAATGAGTTGCATAGAGCTTTATCCAACAGTCTTGAAAGAAGAGTCTTGATAAGTAGGATCCCTGGGCTTCAGGAGAGACTTTTCAGGGACCTATTCAGAGGTTAGTCAGCATGAAATCACCAAGGAGAAATCACTCTTAGCCAACCTGATGGCCTTCTATGATGGACTGACCGGCTGGATAGATAGGGGAGAGCAGTGCATGTTGAATACCTTGACTTCAGTGAGGCTTCTGGCACTGTCTCCCCTAACATCCTCATGGGGAAACTCAGGAAGTACAGAGTAGATGAGTGGAGACATAGGTGGATTGAGAATTGGCTGAAAGGCAGAGCTCAGAGAGTTGCACATCTCAGCCCTAGCCAAGCTTCATCTCATCATGCTACGTGCCAGAGCACAGAGCCTGAGCATTCCCAAATTCTTTGTTTCCAGTCTGCCTCCACTTCTCCCTCCTATGGGGCACCTTTTTGGTATTCAAGCTCAGCCAAGAGTTCTCCGCTTAGTCAGGCCACATTGTTGACAGGACTACTTCTTTTTCTAAATATCAAGATGAACCCTTCTTTTGTTTGGAAAATGCTGCTGTTAAAGAACTGTCAGCTTTCCTGAGCAGCTTTGCCCTTCCCCTGGGATCTCAGTTCCACAAAAAAAAAAAAAAAAAAAAAAAAGCCAAAGTCTGCTCATATGGAACCTAAGGCCTGTTCTCTGCTAATTGCTTTCTTTATTCCCCTGAGGATCTTGATATCATCTACTTTATGAACACAGCAGCCTGTTCACCAGGCTCAGCAACCTGAAGTCAAATTGCTAGAATACTACCAATTTAAAAAGGAACTGGACATGGTGCTCTCTTATGGCTTTTTTTTTTTTTAGGATAATTCACTAATTAAAAACAAAATAAAGCATGTCACTGCAAGATATTTGTTTTATCATTTTAGCATTTTAAAATGCTCACATGAAAAACAAACACTCAGGCAATCACTTACTCGGCCAGCTCTGCGCGGAAACGCCAGTTCCTGCTGTTATCCGTCACTAGGAATTCCTGGAGCTGATAAAGATACTCTCGCCTTTTGTCAAGATGGAGAAGCTGCAACAGTGAACAAGTTACAAGCAACAAGTAGATGGAACAAGAGGCTTAAACGAGAACTAATGCCACGCTTGCTTTGATTCAAAAAATTATCTTTAGCAATAGTGATGCTTTTCTCGGCTACACTGTACCATGCTTAAGTCACTGAAATCATACTACGTCCTGTTGTAGGTAAAAGCTCTGAAAGAGTTTTCTCTAGAAGAGAAACTCTTCCTATGCTTTCCCTAGAAAATAAGAAAGTTAAGCAGTAAACCTAGAACTGTTTTTAAAGATTTTGTGATTTTTTTCAGCTTAAAAAGGACAAGGTTGTAGAAAACTCCTAGAAGGTGGAAGAAGAGTATTTCTACCAAGAGGTTAATGATATCAAAAAGTTTAATACAATCCACTAGCACTTACACATTGAAAATTTATACATAGATCAAGTTCTTCAGAGAGAAGCAATAATCAGCACAGGCCTCCTACAAAAAATATTCCAGTATTCAACAGCCATGCTTATGCATTCTGAAAAGGGCTATACTGGTGTTATGTTAAAAAACAAGCGTAAACAAGGAAATGAAGCAAAATAGGCAATTTAAGCAGAGCCAAGTTGATGACAGACATACCTTCAGGAAGTCATGCAAGTGTTTAAGCACACCTATCCTGACTTCGTCTAGGTCTTTTAGAAAGCCATTGAAGACAGGAACCAAATCTCCAGCTGTGAGTTGGTCTCCAAGGATCACAGCAAGTTCATGTATAGAAAATGCTAGTGTCCGTCGAACTTTCCACTGTAAAGAAAAGAAAAAAAAATGCATATATATACACACACACTTTATTAGTGAATCATCTCAACTGCTCCAATTTAATCTGAGGATCGGTATCCATATCTGATTCTCAGAGGATTACAGTTGCATTTGAAGTTGTGTCCTATGTGAGAGAAGGCCACAATCTGCAGTTTTTACTGGCCCTAACTTGACTGAGCACTCTTTTAATGGATTAACTATTTAAACTAAGTACTCTTAAAAGAAAAAAAAAATAGCATCTCTTCTCCAACCAGCACTTTCCAGTTAACAGAGGTACTGTTTCTTCACCTGCCTTGATGACTCAGTTTTGGGTCAGATTAGACTGGAGATAAACTCAACAGTTTTAAATACAGACCAATTTATTTTAATTTATGCTTTAATTTATTATTTTGTTGTTTCTAATGGCTGCAAGACACTTTGGAAAGTACAAGCAATATCTGTCTATAAAATTACTCACTACATATCACCGAGAGCTGCTGCTGCGACATAGCAGCACCAAGTTCAAGGGAGGTGAAGGAGCCAGAGCATGCTTATGAAAGTGAGCATCTCCCAAAAAGGAAGACTGGAAACAACTATTAACCAACAGTGAAATGCACAAAGCTGCCTCCTTACCACCTAACAAAAACACTACTATTTCTAGGATTGGTTTTTAAAACAGCAGTGCTGTACTGTGGGAGTGATGTTACTCCTGCGTGACTAACTGGCTAGAGCACTAGAGGGCCAGCAGAGCCTGGTGTGAGGATGACTCAGAGATGCCTGTGGGGCACACGCTGCAGCATAGCCTCAGTGCTTGCACCTCCAAGAAACCCAATACTTCAAGTGAGCAGAGCAGACTGGAGACCTCTCCTCACAGTCTCACCACTGCACCTAAATCAGGCCCCTCGCTTGCTTACTGTCCGAGCACCACACACTTCCAGATTCCTCCAAGACAACAGCATGACTTTTCATTCACAGTGTGAATAACTAACAAAACAGAGTAACCCGACATCCCGTGTCCCAAAACTCCATTACATAAGCTCACAGCTTATTTACTTTCCACATTTTTTCACGCTACAGGAAATGTCCAGCATACCTGCATGTCAGATGCCAGCGTCTCGTAGGTGTCTTTCAGACAGTGCCAATTCTGCCTGCCTAGTGTGAGTGCCACCCCTGGCAGGCTGTAGGCACAGTGCTTGGCAATCTCGGTATCGACTGTTTGTGCGCGAGATGGATCCGTCATTGATAAATACTGATCCAACAAGGCTTGAGGTACAACATCCTGTAGCAAGAAAATGGGAAGTTTACATAATTTTCAATACATCTTTGCGGAGATGTTTATTTCAGGACACACAATCAGAATAACATTTTTCCCCTACAACTACAGAATATTATTCAACTAAAATCTCCTAGTAAGAATGTAGTTTTGTAATTCATGAAAATTCCACCAGTAGAAGAAACAATGACATTTGGGAGCTATCTGAAAGCAAACAGATTGATATAACAGATGAGTGGATGGATCACTGTCTACTTAGGCAGACCAAGAAAATAAGAAACTGCGTAATCTGCTTCTCCACAAACATTCAGATTTGTAGCCTATGTAAACTGAGCACAAAGTTTGCCCATTTTATTTCATTCATAAGATAAGCATGATTGCAAATGACAACACTTCCTCAAAAATCATTGAACTATTCTTTCCAAAATCTTGTCTTTTGGAGGAAGGGAGAGAAGAAGTCAAATTAAAATGTCTTGGGGAAGGAATGTAGAGGAAGAGGCTAAAGAGTGTATTAAACATTCAATACTGCTTCCAAACTCCCTAACTAGTCAGGGAGGAATAGGGAGCATCTAAAAAGCATCTAAAATAGTGACATGAATACCTTTTTGTTTTCACTTTTTTTTTTTTTAAAGGTGTGCTGAGGTATTTTCTTTGCCTCAGTTGTTGCCAGTTTATCTCAGGCACTAACTGTTCCCAGTGGGGTGCACAAGAACATTTCACTGACCCTGAGCTGCTGCATAGCACAGCTCACCTGAGCAGCAACAGGGACTGAAGTTCCCACTACTAGCATCATGGCAGCACAGTCAATACCGAACTAAGCAAAAAACAAAGTTCTCTATAAACTATAGATTGAGGCTACTGAAACACACTTCCATGCCTTTTCTTTAAGGAGTTTTCATGGGGGTAGCAGGAGTTTCACTCAAAATATTTACAAAATATCCTAATTCACGTCACAGGACAGTTTCCATAGAGAATTCAATTCAAAATCAGAGCTCTAAGTCTAGTTGCTTTCATGTTTAAAAAGGAAAGAAAAAGATGTTTTCATCTCTTACACACAATTAAAACAGAAGCAACTGCTGAATGAAGCCATTATCTCTAGAAACTCTCAAGACAGCATTTTAAAAGAGGTCTGTTTAAGAGGTTTTCCATATTGTATAGAGAATACACTACATTGAAAAAGAGTGGATAAAATGCAGAAAAAAATATTCCTATATATATTTAAAAATCCTGCCTATCTGGTCTATGCAGGCAAAACAAAAGTCATTGTCACTTACCTGTACTTTGGATTTTCTTTCTTCTTCAGGGCTGAAACTACTATTGGTGCTCAAATCCGAATCATTATGAATATAGTGAAGAGCAGAATCCATATTCTACTCAAGGGAAAGGAAGAAAAAAAAAAAAAAGTCATGTAAGAAACACTCAAGGATTAAATACAAGACAAACATCCAAATCATGAAATGCTGCCCTCACCTTAGGGTCTTTTTCTTAGCTTAAAAGGATATGTGTTTTAATATCAAATACATTTTTGCTATAGCGCTGAATCAAAAGGCCCCTTAGATAAATCTTTCTGTTTTAAATTTAAAACAAAAGTATCCTTTAGTCTGTGCCACTTTGGTTCTTAAAGAATTAAAATCACCATAGGAGATGAGCATCTTTGAGACTATGATACGGAAAATGCAACTAACATGTACCACATTGCTTCGTCCCTTATGGGAAAAATGAGAAAACATTTACAATGGGTTTAGCTGAATTTACTACTCTGGATTTGTGCTAGGAAAGGTCAAAACAAAGCCATCCTTGCACTTAGAGTGGGAATGAAGGAGATGCTCCTTTCCTAAAGGTGATTATCCATAAGGGTGATATCCATAATCTTCTCTGCAGATGATTTTCACCTTATTATGAAGAGCCCCAGTGGGCCATCACCATTGACATCACTCTTTGCCTCTCTCTGTAATTTTTTTTTCCCTTTTTAAATTTTGGCAATCATTCCAGCATCCTGAGTACATATCTGGGCTCCAAAGACTGGGAGGTTACTTTTGAGCTCTCCAGTGCAGCTGCTGCTTAATACACTGTGGCACACTGTGCTGCTGAGGGGATGCGGTGCCACTTCCTGCGCCAGAGGAGCTTCCCACACACAAAGGCCTTCACAGAAGCAGCTGCGAATTCTGGAAAATGCGCAATGAGTATCCAAGAAGTCCACTGGACTGCTGTCTGGCAGAACAACGCGAAGGCCTTTGCCAGGGATAATCCAAGACATCTATCCACAAATACTGCAGGGTGAGCTCTCCAGGTCCACATGCACTCTGAGAACGATCCTACTCTACTAACTGTGCAGATGAGCTTGACGACAACAGTTTTCAAGCAAATAAAACCACGAATATCTAGTAGAAGGTCTTCAGGTTCTCCTCTGCTTTGCTTGGTTTAACCTTAGGCAGTTACTTTTCTCCTCTTCCACGTACTGCTTTCCGCTAAGTACCAGGTTTTAACTTTAGTCGCTCAGCTACAGTTACACGTGCTAAAGAGGAGGCAGGGCTGCGAGGCAAACGTGTGGCTGGGCCTGCAGGCCGAGTACCCTGACTGCCTCACCTAGAGCAGCAAGGGGGGCTCCAAGGGCCAGAGAGAGGGAACAGACCCTCACGTGACTCTAGCTGAACGTGCCCAGCAGCACACAACTCCACCTATAAAACCTCTCCAAGGCCCTGAAAACATGTCTGCAGGGTTTGGGCTTGTTTTTTTACTTTGCTACTCTTCCATACAACACACACACACACACACACACAAACTGAGCATTACAGAAAGCCAGGACGTAAAAACTCAGCAGAAAAAAAAAATAGACTGAAAGTTTAAAGTGTACCGGTGAATGATCACTTTGAGATGCAAAATCTGTGCCATGACCTATTAGTATTTTCCACAAGGTTTCCTTCAGCCGCAGTGTATGAGAGCTCTGCTCCAGAGAGCCCTGCTCTGTGCCCTGCAGCCCAGGGGCACCGGGATGAGCCGCGCTGGTGCACCCTGACAAGCAGGGGCGGAGGCCACGACCCAAGTAAGCAGAGGCCAGTCTCGGGGTGCACGCACAGCACAGGCTCCTGCTGCCTCCCACTCTCATGTTCAGGGATAGGCACTGTACTTCAGACAGATGGGCTGGTTTCAGTCCAGTATCTTTTCTTTCTTTTCCTTCCCATCTCCCTCCACCTCCAGCAAAAACAAAACAAAAAACAAACTCTGAATTATCCCCACTCTTCACAGGGTACCTTGTAGAAAGCAGGCAACCTAACGAAAAAAAGACAGGTGGTTCTTGAGGAAAACGAAAAATCCAAATCCTCAAACAAGTTTCACCTATGTAGCAGAACCATCTCTGTTCATTTTATTCCATCAGGTATTTTCATTAACACAGAGAATGCTCTCTTTAACAGGCAGCATTAACTCCTTCAGGAGCCAATACAGCTGCAGAAGAACAAGCAGAAGTTGATTTTACTTTGTTATATGTATGTAAAATTGAGTGCTGCTTGCAAACCTAAAATACTGATAAGCCTGTTTTTTTCTAAAGTATCCAGTATCCATTTCAACTCTTTGCTACACTAAGAATTAAAAAAAAAAAAAAAAAAAAAAACACCTGTGAAAATCATAGCAGCTTTTTCTGCTAGAGGCAGCAATCTCCTTGCTCAACAGATCACAGCTTGGTTTCCAAATTCTAGGTCACCTCCATGACATCCTTCCACTTGTAAAATGAGGACTTGATTCAGTGCCAGTAATAATCTGCCAGTTCAGTGTCTGTTAAGGGCATTTCTTTAAAGAGCAAAGCCTACGCGTGTCAGGAAAGAATATAAACCAAGGATCTTTAGCTGTCTACTCTGCAAAGAAAGAAAATGCAGCAACAGACCCCACCACCCCACACAACCTCCAAGATTAGGAGAGCATAGGATTCACCCTATCCTGTTAAAGGTTAGAATTAGCAAGAAGCATTAGCTAGTGCTGTTTTAAAGTAACCATCTGGGTGTTGTAGGGATTTTGGCAGCCGTGAGGGAGAGAGAAGAAGCCTGCAATGCTAAATTATGCTTCTGTATAAACAGCAGTACCCAAGCAAAGGTCACATTTCACCTCCACCAAGCACTCTGGGGCTATAAGGTGGTTGAATAGCTTTAGTGCCGCATTAAAAATGATTGATCCTCACTCATTTTTTCATTCTAAGATCACCAAAAAAAAGCATCCACAGTTTTTTCAGACTTCTCAAAAAACATTTACCCTTACCAAGCTTTCTTCTTAAAATACTCTCCCTCTTGCTTCTCTCTATATAGGCAACATGGCTCAACATACTACTTGCTATGGTTACAGAGTAACCATAGGGAATCACTGCTTTCTACTTAACTACAGCTTTTAATACCACCAAAGCTTGTGGCACAACATGCCGTCAATAGTTTCTCACACCTAATACTCAGTAAGGAACAGAAAATAAGACCATGAAATGCCTTGCATGGGAGGGGAAAGGCTTGCATGGGAGGGGAAATGGGGAGAAACTGAAGGAATAGGCGCAACAAGCATTAAAAAATCTTACTGAGTGCTAGAACCCACCTTTCCTTTCCACAGTCTGCAAAACATCCTAGGTCACAGGTCCTAAAATCCTCCCATGCAGGCCAGTAAGCTACCATAAAACCCTTGCACTGGGAACAAAGTATCTCTTTCTCCAAAAAAAAAAAAAAAAAAAAGTGGGTTGGGGAGAGGGAGGTGTTGAGGAGGGAGGGATTAGTTTGCTTGTTATCAATAAGGCTCTGTTTTAAAGCACTGCAATTTCATAGTAGTAAACTGTAGTTGCATTCAAATGTCTTAAAATGTGATAGTCACAATGGAGGTTTCAACAGAAGCAGTTTCAAGAATTTAGCTGGACTGGAAAAACCAAAACCACCCAACACAGCTCATTGTACTTTAGGAGTCCAAGTGCAATGCCAGTCAACAAAACCCAACATCACACGAGAGGCAAATAGGAAGCTCTTGGCTGCAATTAGTGCAAGGCCACAGACTACTGGCCTATTCCTGGAGTTCTGAAAATCTACATGAAAAAAAAAAATCCAGCTTTCTTCTTACCTCAACAGTGTCACCAATTAAAGGCACAATATCACCCAGGATAGGCTTAAAATTCTGTTGGTCTTTGATACTTAGGTCACTCTGTGAGTCTGTTCCCTTGCCAGTGCCAACTGTTGTCTCTTCTTGAGGATCCAAATTGGATGCTCTGAGTGCAGCGGACAACACCTCCACTTGTGCTACATGTAAAAGAGAAAAATACAAGAGGCTGAAGTTTTTGCCAGACCACAAATTAACTTTCAGAAGTTCACTGATCAGCTGAAGAACTAAGTGGCAACAAATTTAGGAATACTACTAAATCCCACAACAGGGACAACTCACACAGAAGACAGAGAGACCTATGGTCCACCTTTTTTCTCTGGTACTCTAAAACACTACAGGTCAGTGAAATGCTGTCTTTAAAGCAGGAAAGCCATGAGTAAGAGTATTGCTGCAAACGTCCATGGAATGGAACATGTGAACACTAACTTACTGACAGTCTTCTGCAGGAGCAGGGGGAAAAAAGTGAAGGAGAAAGTAATTCAAGTAAAGGTTGATAACAGGTTTATTCATACAGGAAGCAGATGGAAATTTCAGTAGATGCATCTATATAACCATCTCTATGGTCATTAAAACATTTCACAAGAACTTTAAAGCAAGATTTATGTAGTAAGGTCTTAGACTGAAATAACTCATTTATAGACAGGACACTTTATACTCCTTGCATCCTCCATATGAATAATGAAGCCTGTACTACTTGATCTCTTCTTGCTCATCTAAAGAACTAGCTCTTCATTTGCTGCACTGCCATCCACTCTCTTCAAAAAAGTTCAACAGTTTTGGGACTGCTCTGCTTCCTGCTAATTAAAAAGAGCTGTGCAGAGCAATTTACCTTGGGTACGGCCTGATCTAAGCAGATCAGGTATTAGAGGCAATCTTAGCTGCAAGCAGCAGAGTGAATTCAGTGCAGAAGGATTCACTCCTTCTGCACTTCTTTCCAAGAAGGCAAGAAGCAGCAATTTTCTGACTTGTACAATTTACTTCAGCCATCCAGAAGTTCTGCTCCTCAGAGATGAATGGCTTTTCCAAGGTTTCCCAAATGGGAAATTGTGAAATCAAATGGCAAACAATATATTTGTATTTTTTATCTCACTTTGCCACACTCAGTTATAGAATAGGAATGTTACCCTCTAGTCTTTTTAATAGAGTGACTAACAAGTATTAGAATAAAAGGGGAAAGGCTGCTTATAGACTCACGTGTAGATAGCAGAAACAGATATGCAGTATATCCAAGAAACAAAACTGTAACTCAGCACAACCTTAGCTAGCTCATAAAACATCCTAAAGGTTACCTGGTTTCTGGGTGCAGTCTGATTAACAGAAGTAAAAATGAACATTTTCAGCATGCAAGGCTGGCTCTGTAACTGTGTCAAGCTTCTAATAAAATACACTAAAGATTCTCCTGCTGTAAAATTATTTTAATTCACCTCAGCAGGAAAAACATACAGTAAGTTAGTAATTTAAAAATTATCATAATAATTCTTCTATCATATGATGAATCCTTACATTAGAAAATATAATTTAGTTTGAACTTATATGCATAAATCACCTTACAATACTGATTAAAGTGTTACTAATTTCAGAGTTTTTAAATTTTTAAAATTCGTAAAATCTCAGTACAATTTAAGAGATTAATAAAAGCTTGCTCTGACTTCACTAGTCAAGTTTTACTTGACTAAGAAGAATAAGCCTTTAGAATTTCAGGTGTAAGAGATTAGCTAATATGCAAAACCTATGACTATTTCAGACCACCTACTAGGGCATGAAACGGTAACCCAGATTTCCAATTTATCTTTTAGAGAACTGAAACAACAAAAAAAATTAAACTGAACTATATCCCACTGCACATCAGGGCAGTATTTCATGAAAGGCAGCTTCATGAAAGTTCATTTCTTTCAGTTTCAGTTAAGTCAAGAACAAGTGTTACCCTGACTAAAAATGCATATTGCTTCACGACTGAATAGGTATTTTCTGAAAAATCCCTACAAAGCTCCAATTTCTATTTACAGTACTGAAGATACCTACTGTAGAATGTGGGAATTTTCAAAATGCTTTGCCCAGGAATGTCCTACTTTTAGCATGGACACCTTAAGCAGGCCACTTCCAGGCTTTTTCATCTTAAGAGGATGGAGGCCACACGGAGTCCACTTCCCTACATTTACCCTCAAGGAGATATGACCCAAATATGCATCTCCTTAGTTTCTTGGCATCTCTACAACCCCAAGGCATGGAGACGGAGAACAGGAGAGCTCTCCCCTGAGCTCTCAGGGTATCATTTACTGGCAAATGCCTTCTAACTTCAGTTACTCCACCATGGCTCCTGCCACCAAGGGTTACTCCAACGCAGCCATTCTCCAAAAAAATATATGTCCTTAGATATCTTCCAGTCCTAGCCAGAATACCAAATACAGTCCTTATATATGCGTGTGCGTGTGTGTGTGTGTGCGTGCGCACGCATGCACGTGCACCGGAACTGCTGCTCCTCCCCATCTTCCAGACATCCTCCCTATCACCTTAAAACAGGTAACGCTTTTGAAAGTACTTCAAAAGAACCAGCAAAAGGGCAAGGCTCTCCTTTCACTCACAAGACATGGAGATGCCTTAGAGTTCTTGGGAAACAAGGTTTTGGGGAGGAATACGAAAAGGGTATTTGCTGGCTAACTAGCTTCTACACCTAAATTCAGTAAAAGTTTAAGTTTAAAGGTGGGTGAGATACAGAACTCATATCACACTGGTAAGATAAGGTCAATATTTGCTAGATTTTAAGGCACATTAGCTCTATATTTCCTTTGACTTCTGCTTTAGCTGGAAAGTATTCTTCAGCAAGGAATTATTTGTCTTGCTGCCTATTGTACTTGCATCCAAAAATAACATTTAGGAGTTTTTAAAGTTTAAAACACACTTTCCCTGGAATATTCTGGTTCTCAGAAAAAGGCACCTGCAAGACTTAGGCATGCACTGAACAGACTGTACTCTGGGCTACACAGACTGACAATGATTCCCTGCTCTTCCCCTTTGCCAGGGCTTGCTGAGGTATAAGTATCTTCTAGCTCTCTGCTTCTGCTGTCTGTCTGTGCCTATCTGTATCTTTCTTCATGTATCTGCATCTCCCACACATATCTGTATCATTCAGCTATCAGTTCTTACTAAATCCACCACAACAGATGCAAGAAAGTGAGGAATGAAGCAACACAGCTCAACACAAAAGGGCAAGAATGGAGACTTGTGAACCAAAGGAATAGCAGAAGCCAGACAGGAAGGGAAATTAAAGCACGAAAAATAACCAGGACTGGAAATACCTATGGAAAACGAGATAAGAGTGCAAAGATACGGTATTTGCCACATGATACCAGCTGAACTCCAGTTCCAAAGCTTCCCCAGTCCTTCCAGGGACTGTCTGAGACAGCAGCTGGCAAGAGGGCAACTACCAACCTCTGCTGACTGTGCCACAAAAGACAACAGCTTATTACCATCACCAGATAATCCCAAGCGCTGCCATCAAAATCCAGACTTACTCTTCCAAAACCCTGCCAATAAGGCAGGCCAGTAGGGTTCCTCACAACACAGTTATTTTTGTCTTTAATTTGGAAAATACTTTCTAAAACAAAACACATTACAATGAACATGCTGAAGCTGCAAAATCAAATTCCGAGACATTAAGAGAGGCAAGAATTAAGCTTGTCTGAACAACTTAACCTTACTGACACATGCAGGTTGCATGCTGCAGTGTCATCCCCAAGCCTCACCTTTGCTAACTTCCCTCCCATCTCAGTTGAGGAGTACTCAAGGATGTCTGTCCCATCTGCTATGGGAAGAGAAGACCTGCAGCTGCAAGGGCTCTGCAGTCGGGCAGGTCTCTGCTCCACTAGCCCCAGGGCTGGGAAAGCCAGGCAGGCAGTCAACAATACTGCAGCCTTCTCATTGGGTAGCCCATTAAGCGGCTGTGGACCTGGGGATTTCAGATAAAACGGAGAGGAACAGCACCTAATCAAAACAGGTTTGTTGCAAAGTTCCTGCACCTCAAGCGTTCCAACAGAAAAATTAAAGCACAGCCAAGGAGGAGACGGGAAAAAAAAAAAAAAAAAAAAAGTAGGCAGGCAGTGAGTCCAGGCTCATGGTGCATGTTACATAGGTCTTCACTTAGTATGCCAGCTGAGCCAAGGTATAGGTTTTGAAGGAAAAACAAAGGTGATTAATTAAACACTTCCCTCGAACGAAACAAATCGAATGGCACTAGCGAACCTTTCAAATCTTTCCTAACTTCTTGCGGGCCCTTGGAATTGATGGCATTGACAGGGCAGTTTTCTTGAACTGGAATGCACATGTAAATGAACAACAGCCCAGAAAACCTCTTTACACCCACTGAAAGAGCAGCAAAATAACTGCTCTGAAACAAAACACACACGCAAAACTGAAGCAACCACACAGAACAGATCTGGATGTACAAATACTAACCTAAAAAGAAATATATCCCCCCAAAATGTTAAAGATATGAACAGAACAAGGTTTTAGAGACAAACCTGAATTGCAATGAGCATTTTCACAGTGGGTTTCAGAGACTCTGTATTTGAACAGTGGGATCATGAGCAAAACTGACATTTTTTCTCATCTCCTTTGGGAGAAAGAGTGCTCACCCAGTAATCTTGAGACAAAAGTAAGAGTTTTACCTGATAACTTTACAAGGGATTAACTAGAGGCATCCCAATATAGATTTATGATGCTTTTAGCATATCAGCCAGCTAACAGAGTAAAGAAAAGTTCAAAGCAGTATAATTTTATTCCAAAATGCCTGTTTTCAACACTTCACTCCCGTTTTTATTTCCTACTACAGAAGTTTGCTTTCTGTTGTCAATTCTCCAGCTCCCAAATAATACTGCTCTCTTCCTCAGCAGTAACTCTGACCTCGTGTCTGTCACCCTTGAGCTTGAGGTACCTAAAGACCTACACAGCATGAGTGCCAAGAGAAACATCGTGCCAGTAGGTAAGTATGAAACAGCCCAGGATGTGTCGCCAAGGTACTCCATCAGCTACTCTAGTGAGGCCTTTCTCCATGCTTCAAGGGATTTTAAAATGGAAGATCTACACTCACTTCAAGAACTCAGTTTGAATCATTTCTCATCAAAAAAAAAAAAAAATTCAAAGCTTACACCATTGAACTACCTATATGATTACAGCATCAACACAGGCAGCCAAAAGTTTACACACTAAAGTCTGACCAAATTGTATGTGCATCCAGTTAGATTCTTTATGGAAAGATTTTTATGGAAAAAATCATATTACTTTTAAAAAGCTTTGCCAAAATACAAGTTCCCTTTTGGTTCATCATCACTTTTTCTCAATCAAATCAAAGCAGATACAGTCTCTCTGGGGACCAGGAGAAAGTACTTTCACTGACTTCTGTTAAGAAAGCCAAAAGTTCAAGCTCAAACTGCTAAAGAAGCATACGTGAATCTCCAAATATTAAAAATGCTTCAGAATCTTTACTATACCTTTAACATCTGGATCATCTATATGGGGCTCCAAATTTTCTATCATTTCTTCCAATTCTTTCCTTGTTGCCATGGGAATGTTTGAGGACACTGGCATAGTGAGTTCCTGAATTTCTCTATTGAGTATTATCTCAGAAGTCTGCAGAAGCTCCAAGTCAATATCTATTTCAGGAAGTGGAGTCCTCCAGAAATGGAAAGAGTTATATAATTCCTGCTCTGAGAGAGAGGTTGCTTGCGAACTCACACCAACCTCCCGTAGTCCTGCTGTGCAATGGTGAGAATCCCGCTCGTTCTCATCAGCCATTTTCCCACAAGGCTCTGAAGTGCAATGAAAGGATGACTCGGTCTGGAAATCCGTTTCCCTCTGGGAGTTCTCCGTCACTGCATTTTGATCTTCCATGGCATTGTCAAGTTCTGGTGCAAATTTGTCATTACTGACATGTGAAGACAGATCCTCTGTCCTATTGTGCTCATCCTCTGTTGTGACTTCTTCTGAAGTCCTGTTCTGTTCACTGTTGAACCCAAAAGCAAATAGACCATTTAGAAGACAAGCATACAGCATATATACAAGTTGTAAACACAGATCACAGAATCATAGAATGCCTAAGGTTGGAAGGGACCTCTAGAGGTCATCTAGTCCAACCCTCCTGCACACGTAGGTCACCTAGAGCACGTGGCACAGGGCTGCATCCAAGCGGGTCTTGAAGATCTCCAGAGAAGGAGACTCCACAACCTCTCTGGGCAGCCTGTTCCAGTGCTCTGTCACCCTCACTATCAGGAATTTTTTCCTTAAGTTCCTGTGGAACTTTTGATGCTTAAGTTTGTGGCCATTTCCTCTTGTTCTGTCGGTGCTGTTTGTGAAAGTTCACACTCATGAGCTTTTTATTTATGGAACTAGACTTGCTCACAGCATATATCCTAAATTACTGAATAGTCCTGAATTTTTAATATGTCACTGAAAATTATAGTAGTCCTTTTAGAAAGACAAAGTTCCTGTCTTCCCGTTACCAAGATAGTCAACATATATAGGAAAACTGACTTTCTTAACTTGTAGTTCATATTGGGGGGGCGGGGGCAATCTGGGGGCGGGGCTAATTCCTTACCCATTCTCCTGTGCAGAACCAAGATCCTCTGGGTTTTTACCATCTTCTTCTTTAAAATACTGGCCACTGCTGGATGGGTTAGCAAAAGTTGATATGAAAGGTCCCAGGGACTGAAAGGCAGCTTGGCGTACCTAGTGGAAGAGATTCCATTAAAAACAAATCATATAAATACTGCTGTGTCCTAATGGACATGAATAACTGCTATTAGAATACAGAAGGGTCATGAGTCTACTGAAGAAAGCAAGAGCAGAAACGTCTCTGGAAACAAGTCAGCCACACAAACTACATAAACACATATAAACTACACATAAAGCACAGGCTGCAACCAAAGACACCATTTCTATTTCTGATTAATTCTGCTTGATTCTGACTTGCATGACTTTGCAGCACCCAAGAGCTCAAATGCTCCTATGCAACCATCTTTTGATTCTAGGACGCAGGATGCTTGCTAATAAACATAGTGTTTAAAAGACAGATTTTCAAGGCAAGCAAAGGAGGTGGTAGAGAATCTACAGAAGTACAAATAAATCGGATCTAATTTTCACTTGCTTTGATGACTTTTAGTCAGTTACAGGCAGTTTTAAGCTAAGAAAAATTGTCCCAGTAACACAGATATTTGTTTTCATGTGCAACAGTGTCAAGAAACCCTTCTGCACACCGACAAACCTATCATTCTGACAATAATCTTGCATCAGGTACACGAAACAAGTTATGTTCTGCATACCCACGGGGAAAGTTCCAAACGTAGTACCACAGTAATATCCTCACACTACAACGGCTATTTAAGAAACAGAAAGCAATTCTTACCCATCGTGACGGATCACTAATTAAATTAATAAAAAGCGTTGACAATTTTGTGCGCCGGACTTCCTGCGATGTTGCACAAGACACTGCCATGAAGCACTCGGCACAGGCTTTTCGAACTCCCCACACATTATCAGAACAGAGCTGGAAAAACCTCGGCAGCTGTTCAGAACACAGTGAGTAAGTCTGCAAGTCTTAACAGGTAGCACTTGTTCCAGAGCAAGTGCTTTTCTCACATTTATTTCCTTCATCAAGTTCCCTGCTGTCAGTCACAGACACGTTAGCTTAACACTTACAAGACAAAGAACACACATTCAACAGTACCACCCTTTTAATTAGTTGTCCTCATATGACTTATGGATAGAGGCAAGAACGAGCACCTGTCTGAAGAACAGCCAGAAAATTCCTCACCTGATTTACTTAAATAAATAATTGGGACATAAACCATAGGAATGCATTAACATTAATTATACCTATCAGAGAACACTCTCCTAGCTCCAGGATTGAGCGCCCACTAGTTCCAATTTGTGCGACTTGGTAAGAGTTCTGCATTCACTTTAGTCTTCTAAAAGATTTTTTAAGCTTCATTGTAACCAAAATTGAAGATATTTGTACTAAACTGAAGAGTCGCAGCAATTTTGTCTTGCCTTGTTAGGCGAATGTAGCCGTTGCCTAATCATTTTAGCAGCCCTTCTCTCTACCTTGTGCAAACCCATTACTGACTTGTATTAGAAAAGAATCATGTAAGAAACTGCTTACCAGCATTTCTTCAGTGGCTTGCTGCCCAACCACACTGCAGATATCCCCAAAATTGGCTGCACATACCTTGTAGAGGAAAAGCAAGAAATAAACTGTTAAGATCATAGTTTTACAAAAGCAAACAAAGTTAGAGGAAAAAATAAACAGTTTTTCAAGCCAAACAAAGTAATTTCTGGGGCTAACTCAGAATCAGCCACTTCCTCATTCCAAAATCTTCTATGATTAAGAATTTTTTTTTTAATATATCTTTAATGCTTCATCAGCCTTTTTTAATCATGAAGGAACCACCCCAACAACTAGGGGAAAGGCAAGGAAGATAAAACACAATGAAAGTGCTGTCAAATGAAACAACACAAATATTTTTAAAGCAGTAAGGTTCACAATGGCACCATGAAAACAGAACACACAACACCTAAATTCCATGATGGTCTAATATTTTATTTCATCTTAATGAACATCTTTACATCTGCACACAGAGCTATGAGTTCAGGTAGCTGGTATTCTATCAATTAGAGATGGCATACATTTTCACAGCTACTTCCACAACCATAAGGATCAAGAGCTTTCTAAAAATATAATAAAAGGACTACAGCATCAAATATAAAATCTGCAGAAACGTGAACCACAAAGAAACTCTGCAGCTTTCACTTAACAGTTGCCACAGATGATAGCCAAGAGGAAAGAGGAAAAAAAACACTTCAGACATATGCAAGTTTTAAGCTGATGACACTTCTGGCACAGCTGATCTGAACCAGACGGTGATAATTCATACCTTACGAACATGAAACATTCTGCAGTCACAGCACATCTCACAAAACCTAGGAAGAACAAGTCTTTCCGTGATGTCCTTTCCCACCATAGAGGCCATTTTGCACATTATCTAATGGCAAGACAGACACTAGTTAGGAATACCTGCGCAACACAATGTCAAGTCAGTTTTAAAGGATTACACAGAGGATTTTTACATTTACTTTGCATTCCGATATATATTAATTTTATTCAAAAATGTGAAAACCACATCCAGAATCCAGAGTTTTAATCGAAAAGATTCTGTTCTGTAAAAAGTATTTCTTTTTACCTTCCTGCTGTTACAACTGCCTTTTGTCAAATGAACTAAGCCAAAATCCTAACAAATGAATCTGAGCTTTCAGAAATTACTGTCACATTATCCAGATAGACTTAGAGGTAACCAGCAAATAATTGAGTACATTATCTCATCATTCCAACCCCGAAGTAATTATTTATTGACAGTTAACAGAAAATTAACAACGATGAAAGTTGCTGAGTTACTTCTACAACTTCTGTGCTACTTAAAATTATTTTACACTTACACTCATCCAAGATTCCCTAAAATAAAATTACTGAAAGAGTAGATGATACTAAAAATAGCGAAAACTTTTACTTCTAAGTGCTCTTTCATTATCATTTTACTAACACTTTTTTTAAAGGGCAGGTAATCAAACAATTTTATGACACAGTCGCATTGGTAATAGCTATTCAAATTTATTTTCCTATAATAATAAATCATCTTTTTCTAACCTCTGTAAAACAGTGAAGATTGGTAACTTTCTACTCTGATTCTCTTAGGTACTTTTACATCTGTGAGCTTCTTACAGAAAGTACTGTGCCAACGTGAGGCCACATGCAATACTATGCGGTCTGCTGGTTGTCTATAAGTAGGGCCTTCTTACAAAGTAAAATATTAGTGAGGTCCCTCCCTTTACCCCTGGTCCACCCAGCCTAAAAGCATCCATGCAAACTGCCGAATTCCCAGGGAACGTAAGGAAACACATCACCTTGGGCATTTTTCTTTTATAAATTAACTCATTAATTTGCTTACTATTTTAATTCCATGTATAAGAACTTTAAGTTACCAAAGTTGTATGTAAGGCAAACAAGCTGCTTATTACGTTTTTCAATAGTAAAGAAAAAAAAAAAAAATCAATAAAGAAAACATATATAAAGCACAGGCCAATAACGCTCAAGCTTTAAGGATGTTCCACTGATGGAAATTTTCCATTCATTCAATTTAAATCCCACCAGTAATAAATAAACAAGCAAAAAAACACAAAAATTCAGCAGCAGTGCTTTGACAGTAAATAACGTTTTTCTCTTGTGCTGTCCTGTCCAGATGGTTTCTTTTTTGTTGTTTTGGGGCGGGGAGGGGGTTTCTATCCCTCAGGGCAAACATAAGTTATTTAATTCAAATCCAACCTTGGCTGATTGTAAAACAGCATGGAAAAGTCTTCAGATTACTTATGGACAGCCATACAAATTATCTTCTCTTTCTAACACTACATTGAGGAGGTTGTTGGAGACACGTAAGCATTAAGTTCAAATAAACTTCAGACTGTGTAATTTGGTATCACTTTTACTTACTGCCACAGCTTCCGTCTTCACATCATCATTGCTGTCTGGAGCTGTCAGTTCTATGAGAACAGGACATACTTTTGTCTCCACATCGTATCTCTCTATGAGTTCTTGCTCCAATAGAACTAGCAATGCAGCCTGGCTTGTTTTTCTTACCTATGATAAAAAAGACGAAATTTGATTGAGGAGTTTAAGGAGACTTGGGAATATGGGGAGAGGAAGAAATACGTGTCCTAGCATTTTGAAGTTTTGCTTATGCATTGCCACACACCTACACAAATGGGATTGAGAGTGCACATATGTTCTTAAAATACTTTTTCAAATATTTTGTATTCAGAAAAAAAAAAAAAAGATTAAGGAACATGTGTATATTGTAAATTAACACAATGCTATTATAAAAGTGTTTGCCTACATATTTCCTAAAAGACAGGACAGCAGTGCCAAGAAAAAGTAGTCACAGAAAAGCTAATGCAATACATAAAGAAAAGCTACACAGCAAACAGGGAACAACACATTGCTATGGAGACAATTTTGCTCTATCTCACATGACATATATATATATATATATACACACACATATATACAAAATTGATGTAATCATTTTTTAAATTAACTTTGTACTGGCTAACTACTACCTCTCAAAAAGTAATGCAGAGGTAAGAATTATCAATGCGATTGTTTCTAGACCTCAGTATTATTCATTATCTGTATTTCTAGAAGTGACAAATGCAAGCTCATGCATCTGCTTAACATTTGGAAGGAATTCCAAAGTTAGCATCTGATTCAAGTTGGTGGAGTTATGGAGAACAATCTATGTAAATTGAAAATACAGGCTTATTTGTACTACACAAACTTATCATTGACAAATCTAGGTCATGGATCTTGGAAGGAAAAAACATTACATAAGCTAAGGGACTAGACTGTATCCTGCAATGCAGCAATTTTGAAAAGACACTCTGAAATCACTATTTGTAAGCAAACAAGCCAAATGAGCTATGAAGTGTCAACAGTGGTTAAGATGATGAACGGAATCACTGAATATGTAAGCAATACATCAAGCAGAAGTATGGTAGTTATATTACAAATGAATTAGCAAAACCACTACTTGAAAAATATGCCTGGGTTTGGTACCTGTTCTTAAATACTGAAAACCTGGAAAGTAGTAAGAAGAAAAGTAACTCGAATTCAGAGGCCTAAGATACACATCCTTCAAGTAACATACTAGACAGGATTAATTTACTCCGTATTCACTGAAATGACTTGGGAAAGTCTACAGAAAGCTTTAGGCAAGCCAATTCAGATATGCAGGGACACAAACCATACATTAGTCAGTGCAAAACTGAGCTTTCAAAACCAGAATTGTTGGATTGATACACAAATAATTGGCCTTGCAGGCAGGTAATGGCCTTAAAAGTCAAATTATACCAAGAAATGAGTTTTTTTTTTTAGTTATCTTTTTATTTATTTACAAAGAACATAGCACATGAGCTTAGGAAATTAACTGTTTTTTATAGACAAATAATTCACACAATTTAGAACAGATCACATAACTATCAAAAAAAATCCAACATTTTTCAACTAAGTTAAAAGTGCAATGTATTTGAAGTCATTCATAACTTAATCTACTCCAATATATTAAACACTTGCCTGATCCTAAATTATTTAACTTCAAAAGTGCACACTGAGTATTTTCAACTCGCTATCTCTGAAAGACACTCACCTGGTTATTCTGGTCTGCGAGGTACCGTACTACAATAGGCAGTAAGTATTTGGAAAAAGCGTATGGGATTGAAGGTCTATTTTCTTGACAAAACATAGCAATATGAGGTACCTGTTCCATCAGTTCTGCCCGCACGGTTGGTTCTGTCAAGTGGGCGACGGGGAGAAGAAAAAAAAAAAGGGGGGGGAGAGATGTTACCAAGTGAACTGTCAGAATAAACTTTGTACAGCCCTATATGTACAAACCATATTTTGAAGTTTTTATGGTAGTATTTTTATACAGTTTCATATTTATAGGAATCACCTTTCTACAGACCCAGGTACAGGGACATTACATATGGCTGAACTGCTACAAGAGGTCCACACACTCAGTAAAAATTAATTTTTAAATTTTAAATTAAAGAACAACTTACTGAGAATTATGAAAGTCAGAATCTTTGTTGAAACTCCCTACAGCCACCACCTACTTCCAGGAGAGCTGTTAAGCAGAAGGGTCAACCCATCACCAATACTGTTCTGAAAAGGACTGATGAAACCCCTCACCACAGCCTGTCTTATAGGCAAGTCCTTTGCTTTTTAAGGCTACTGATATTTTTGTCAGATTGAAACAGTCATATCTTTCTGACAGATTCTGGAAAACTTTTTAGGGTTCTTTTTCATCACGAAGTTGGCGACCACTTCAAAAATACTGATTTTTTTTTTTTTTAATTGAGAAAATGGTACACTACTTGATAGAATCTTGATCCCTGCAGAATGAGCACATCTGTTTGGAAGATGAGAGGGGGGACAAAAAAGCGTGATTAAACTAAATCCCAGTTCAATATTAAAAGCATCTTCAGTTTAAGCACTGGGTAATCACAGGCCTACAATCCATTTGTAGAAGGAGGAGAAAAATAAAAAAAAAGGAGGTGGAGAGGAAGAAGAAAAAAGGTGTTGGAAGAAAAAAAAAAAAGAGAGAAGAAAAAACAACAAAACTCCTTTCCAACTAAAAAGGTGGTATTTTCGTCCTTACAAATTCTGCTGACATCTGTAGTCACTATCAGAGAATGGATGCAATGAAAAGCCATCAATTACTCTCAAGTTACAGTAACCTAATTTACAATATTAGTACACACATGACATTAAGTTTTCTGAAGTAGATGAGCTCTAGACCAAAGTTGGTAAACTTACTACTTTTCCTATGCTAAATTCTGGTCCTCTTACACAGCAAGGTGTAGTCTATTCGCTTTTGGAAAAATGGTTTTGAAATGCACAAAGGAGGGATGGTTGGGTTTTTCTGTTTGTTCATTTTTTTGGCATCAGGAAGGTGCTTTTTCAATTTCCATAAAAACTTGCTCAAAGGTGGCTCACCTAAAAAACCCTGAAACACCCTCTGTTTCCAGTTGCTCAGCACCTGACACATTACAGCACCTACAATTTGAAAGTCTATTTCGCAGAGCACATTTTGGGCTCAAGAAAGCATCGCCACTGTGGAGAGACTAACCCTTCTCCCAGGAACAACTCTCTCAGTTGAACTGTGGATGAGCCATGTTGGAGGGGTTATTCCAGCACTACCAGACTAAGCTGATCACTCTCCCCTCCACCAAGGAACCAAAAATATCAAGCAGCTAGGATAGACAGGCATCCTGTAACTAGCTACCTACTAGCCAGACAAATCAACAGAGAGAACGTGTCCAACTCAAAGGTAGAGGACACAAAAGCTACAGAAGGTGCCAGGAAGGGAAACAGCGTAACCAGGAATGAGCAGGCTGGACGAGGAGGGAGGGAAGGCTGAGCAGCAACCGACAACAAGGTAAGATCCACAACTAAAGGGAAGAAAGGCTGGAACTTGCACAAGGCAGAGCTCAATGCCAGGACTGCAGGGATTTGTCACTACCTTTCCCATAAGGCTGCTATTTCCAAACATGCCCAGGATGTGAGGGTGCAGGAGCTTGTGTCACTAGAGTCTCTTTCTCATTTCTTCAGAGCCCTGTTTCATTCCCTGCAGCAGGAGTAAAACAACTGCTATCTACTGAGAGGGGGAGATGGGATGGGAGAAGCGAGGGCACATGTGAGGAAGAGCTTGCAAGAAGTTTGGCCAGGCTACATCTGGCAGCAACACTTCTTAAATTGCTTCTGAACTTGCTTCTGGCAGTTCCCAGCCTCCCAAAACCCAAGCTCGCAGCTGTCTTTTCCATCATGCCAAAGCAACTGCCTGAGCAGCCAGTCAGCAAACCATATCAAAGAACTGATGGGGCTGACGCAGCTCCTGCTCCACACCCGTAGCACCACTAGTAGTGAGAACAGGTTCTTAGATTGGCTCCTGGGTGCAGTCACACATCTGCCAAGTAGCACAACTCTGATGGTAGAAGCAAGGGCTGCTACAACAGGGAGCAGAGGCTACTTACCTATTTATTCTGATACTACCATCAAAGTAGAGCAAAAAAAAAAAAAAAAAAAAAAAAAA
>VWPW01030072.1:697370-724530 GCA_013389825.1 Crypturellus undulatus
CAAAGCAAAGTATTGTTGAGTGGGAAACGTGATCTACTCCTTTTCCCTGTGTGAAGCAGTGTAAAATGCTTAAACCAAACACTTCAGACTGATATCCTAATATCAAACTCTGCCTGCTGAGCTACTAAGCCCAAGCAGCCCACGCAATTAAAGATCTGTAAAACTCACACACAGAAATGACCCAGGGCAGTAGCTCTTTCCTTTCTCAGCTTTGAAGAACATGGAAACTCTGTAGTCTGGGTAAGGTCAATTAAAAGCAAACACACATTGCCTTTGTAATGAAACACTATACTTCGCTATCAAAAAAAAGCACTTATGCTGTTCTGGGAAATTACTGTTGCAACATAAGAATTTGAACTTTAACTTTTCCAATTTAATTAAGAGCTCAATTCTTCCAAATACTGAAGTAAACGCCCAAGTGTGCATTGAATAGAGTCTAATCCTCTGGTCAGATGGGATTACAGTAGAGGTTTTTTGCCTTGTGTCTCCTAAAGACCCCAGCAGAAATGCCAGAGACTTTCCCTAATGATACAGCCTTCTTGCGTTCCTGTTACTTATTCCTCAGCTTTCTCTTGAGGAGTTCAGCAACTCTAATACAGATTCCAGCAGGCTTCAGTGCCTGACACTGTACATGACAGTACAGTTTAATTTTTTATGTTTTTAAGAACCAGATTTATGGCTCAGTCATCAACACAGGGAACTGTCAGAAGTATCAGTTAAACTTATTACACAAAGTTTCTATAAGCACAGGCTCATCCAACTGGAGAACACATCTGTATTTTTGCATGGCAAAATGCAGTTGGGACCAGGTTTTCCACACAATATAAACAAAATTTGGGTGGAAAAATTCACATTATGATTAGAAGTTCCTACATTAGGCTCTCTGGAAAAAAATACCGTGTATGATTTGGTTTTCCATAACATTTGCCTGGAGCAATAATTTTCCATTTTGGCTCAGTATGTATTTTTAAATGGTCTTTTCAGACTTTATCTCCTGAGTGTACAAGTCTGTGCCTTAAAGCAGCAGGCTACTAGAAAGAAACTGCAATTTGTCAAACACAAATACTTTTGAAAGAAAAAAAAAAAAAGAGAAGCAGACAAACTTTATAAAATAATAGAATAAAACGGGCATCCAGTTCTCCTCTTTGAGAATTAAAAGGAGTTTCCAGAAAGCAATGATCCCTCTCTCCATCTCTAGATCACCTGACACCAATCATTTCCTCCAACATCTCAAAAACTCGGGCAGACTTTGCTCTGCTAATGTCAACTTTCAGTTTCTACTGTTTCACCAACCATCGTTTAAGTCAATAAACCAAACTGACTCCAAAAGTGCTGAAGTCATCATCTGCTCCCTCCTCACCCCTGTAAAGCAGCACATGACACAACCTCTCACATAAGCAAACACGCCAACAGGGCCATATAACTGCTCCTGTGCTTGGATTTTACACGCACGGTGTGTATTTCAGCCCTGCAAAGGCATCACTGTATTCTACTTTCACCATGTTGAAACACCAGAAAGCACCATGGTGAGCTGGAAATGGATTGGGATTTCCTGAAGAGCTGCACAGAATAATACCAGCTAATTACTCCAGAACAGTTATTTGTAAGTTAAATGATTACGCCAGGGCAAAGCTCTCAACTATAGAATTATTCCACAATAGTTTATTCTACAGTACACACAGGGCGTGCAGGAAAGCCTGCATTTCATTATCTCCCAATGACCATTCTGGAATACGAGCAGCACTATTTCCTCTGCATTTGTGAGAGTCGGAAAGGTTCATGGGACAGTGACAACGTATGTGGAAAGTAACTAATGATAGTGTTAATTCTGCTTTAACAGATAACTTTGCTGGATGTTTTAAGTACATCCAAATATCAACTTTGTTCTAAGAAGTTAAGAAGAGTTAAGAGTAAGGAGTAAACAGACAAATGCATAGCTTTACATTTACTCTTCTACCATTAAAAAAATACCGTATTCTGGTGAAGCACAAGTGAAAATATTGATTTATACGTGCTATAGAAAAATAAGTACTATGGGAAGCTTACATGGTGACTGACACACTCCAGTCCCCACTAGGGATGGGGGCTTCTATACTCAGCCTGAATAATATGAAGCCTACAGCACATTAAAAAACACTGTCTGTTAGCCGTATGGCTACACTATTGGGTTAGCAAAATTATCTGAAAATAGGTAGCATTTGCATGGTCAAAGATAAAACTTAATTTAAATAAATTCCACAGTTTGTCTACTAAAATTCTATCTCCTCTTCCAAATATCATTTTTCCCTTCTTTTTCCTCTAGGAACATCCACCTTTTTCCCTCTCAATTACTCTCATTTCCTATTATATCTATCACTCCAACTTTCCTACTTCAGTAGACACAAGAAAATCTGGACTAGGAAAAAAATAAAAATAAACTGTAATCAGAGTCTTTCCCTTTTCACACAGAAGTCCATCAAACAGAGCAGTCTTCTCATACTCCTTCAGTAGCCAGGACTTTTTTCCATCTTACTAGCCAGAAATGGATTTCCATACTGACCGGCAGAGCAAGAAGTGAAATACAGAATAACTAATTAGGGGAAAATATACCATTAATTGCCAGCCAGAAGCATAAGGTGACAAAGGCTGGGGTCACATATGCTAGGGGAAAAAAATGCATTTATCTATCTCAGGAGGTGGGGCAAGAAGTATGAACATCCTTGAAACATTGAAGATGGAACAAAAACTAGGTGGAGCTCCTGGCAGACTGGAAGGCGATATATCAGCATGCTCATTAATATTTTTAAATCTGAAGTTTTTCTTAAATTATTGGTGTTATATTAGTGTTACGGGGCAGGTAACACTATTAGCACTACAGCAACAGCAATGACAAAAGAAGTGTTACTACTACTGCTTAATCCATATTAAGCACACTATTGAGGAATTACCGCTGTGAGACTTGATTACACAGCTTCAAAACTTACTAAATAGTCTATTTTTTAATTAGTTTTTCAAACTGCATTCACCACGGTTCCTATATGGAAAAAAAGGACTACTTTTTCATTCAGAAAAATTTCTAGTAAGCTGTATTCAAGTAAATAAGCACTGGTCTTCCAGAAAGTTATTTTCTTTTTACCCATCATTTCTTTAAAACAATACTTATATGTACCTATTTTCGCTACAAACATAACCTTTCAAGTACTAACAAAATTAGCTTTTCTCACACACTGAGGCTCTGCGGGTTAAAGGATACCATAAAAATACTAAATTGTTCAAATTCATTTTCAAAAAGAGGGTTCAAAAATATTTAATTGGTAAAAATTCAAGGATACAAGCCATACTTGTATTTCTGAAGAAGCAAAAAGAACCCCAAGTAATTATTCAAATTTAAAACTAATCAGTACAAGGTAGCTCCTTTCTTAAGGCAGCTGTACCTATGGAAGGGAACTCAGTATCAAAGACAGCATGAAAGTCCAGAGTTTGACAGGATGAAAAGAAAACAAATTCCACAACAAAAATCACAAGACTAAGCAGTAACACCCAACTTCAGCAGTGGAAATAAATGCTGAAAAGCACAAACTCTCCAAACAACCGAGATGTGGAAAAGAGGTTTCTTTAGGAAGGCAAAGGGTGAGGGGAAGCTGATTACTTCTCAGCTGCCATGGATGAGCTTCCTCCCAGACACTATTATTTCCTGCCCAGGGCAGCAGAGTGTGATACTGGAGTGAAGAAATTCTTGTGTTCCCCCAGCACATCAAAATCGGCCGTGTCTCTTCTTTCGCACCATCTGAAGCAAGTATTTTTGCAAATGGAGCTGTATTAATCATCTCCAGGCTGCAAAAATCACATTAGACAATGTAACCTGGCACCAGTGTGTTAGAAAAAAAACAGAAGGCCTCTTGTCCTGTCTGGAGGGGACTCGTTTCACGCAACTTGTATGTGTCATTATAAAACTGCAGACAGAGCTCTTCTTCACACATGACACCACTGCAATTAACTAGCTGTCCACATGCAGCCCATACACTGGCAGCTCACAGAAAGATGCTATCACATCCCATTGTATTCTTTATATATGCAGTACTTTGATTTCTTTTCCCCTTCATAAAGAAACCTTCACAAATCAGTGAAATTAATACAAGATGACTGGAACAGTCCATAATGTTTGCCATAAAAAACTATTCTTTGGAAATTTGTCAAAGAGAGGGAAGGGAAGTATCAGGTAAGAGAACACTTAAAACCAATTTTAGCAATAGCAATCCTAAATAAAATATAAATTTTAAATGCCTTTACAGTGAATTTTCACTATTAGTCAAGCACATACATTAGAAATATACAAAGCAGTTCTAGTTCCCTAATAAATTATCATATGGTTTAAGACATAAGGATTATTCTAGTTACCTGTCTTACAGAAACAGCCTAAGTCCAATCCTGGAATTGCTCCAGGCATGAAACTCAAAGTTAAGTTTGCAGAAATTTAATTTGTGGGGCACCTACAGAATCCAGTGCTACTAGTTTGGCAGATCTGAGACAACTTCTACAATGCAGGAGAAGCCTGAAAAGTTGTTTTTACTGACGCTGAGAAAATATCAACCCTGACTAAAAATGTACTCCACCCTTGTTAAAGGAAATGAATTGGACTTAGCTCAACTCTTGGTTTTTGTTCCCTTTCTTACCTAAGCAAATCTGGGTTTGACACACTCAGTCGGTCACAAATGAAAGCCTACAGCTACAAAGTTCCTGTTTGAGAACATTTTCCTCTGGACGCGTTTGTCCTATTTTTCAGGACTCAGACACTGATCAACACAGATCCAATCGACACTGTTAAAAACATCACACAAACCAACACTATACAACATTGATTCCGCTACCTGCCCAACACGAGAGTCCCCCACCCCCCCCCCGTCCCCCTTCCCACCNAGAGAGGTTGGCCAGAAAAGGGCTAGAAACACTGACACTGTTTTTGACTAAAAACACTATTTTAAATGAACAGGGATTCTCTTATTTTAAAATAGTCACTGGAGATGTACTCAAAACAACTGTATGATGTTATCTTTCCTCTCTAAGCAAGGGTATTTGCTGACAAAAATCGAAATGCATATTTTAAATAAAGACAGTAGCTTCTTACAGAATACTTTATCCTTTCATTAAGGCCTGCAACTCTGGCTAAAGGAAAAAAACAACTAAAAGACCTTAACAGAAGAAATCAATGTTCTTAATACATAAGAGTTAATATAAGTTTCTCCTACTCTCCATAGCATTCCCTAAAACAAGAGAAGAATGAGTTTAGATCTCCCTCTATTTTGCTGCTAGTCTTTTTTTCCTCCTTTTGGTACTTCAATGATACCAAATCAAGTCCTTCAACTTCTTCAAAATCCTCTTTAACCCAGAATTTAGTTAGCTGTCTACATGAAAAAGTGGGAAAAATCATCTCCCACATTTTTTTTAAAAGCACTCTCACATTTGTTTTCCATTCTGCTCATTTTACCTTTTATCCCAAAACAACTCAATGGTGTCAAAATATTCATTGGCAAACCTACACCCCCAAGAAATTCCTTTTCATTATTTAAACATATCTGTACCTTTTCTACTAATTCCTCCCACCTCTTATCTTCACATTGGGTTGTTAAAAAAAAAAAAAAAAAAAAAAGCTTCCCCAGCTGGAACCAGGATGAATGTTGCCCAAAAGTAACAAGTCTTGAACAATTTCAGCAGTCAAATTCTAACAAAACTAACAGCAATTTTGCGTGACTCTCTGAGGCAAGAAATTCATCTTTACTTATAAATTGTAGAATAATCCTTCAGATTTACTCACCAGCCAGATACTCATCAGTACATAATAAAAAGCTATTCAAAAATGCACTGATGGAAAGCGTTAATCCTGTATTCCAAGGTGTTAATGGTGTTGAGGAAATTAGCAAGGAAGAATGTCATCTTTAGTAGGATGATTCAGGGAAAGGAAATTTTACAACATTTTATTGGAATCTGTAAGAAACGTATGTTATTTACGGAAGAAGACAAAAGAGAGCATACTGATCCAAGTTCAGTAGCTCCAGCTTCCCTCCAGCTTCAATGCAATAAGGTGTTTAATACTACCCACCTGAATCATCAGCTAATCTGCTGATTCTCTCCAAAACAGCAATACAATCTCTCTCGTCATCACTGACTTCCTTCAAAGTGTCCAGCAAACTTCGAGCCACCATTTGCCTAGTTTACAATAAAAAAAAAATTAAAAAGAGCATTATTTGTGTTCAGAAATCTGTCTAAACCAAACAGTTATGCAATCATACAAGTTTCTTAAAACAAACAGTAAAATTGTACATAGGATCCTTTTTAACTCAGTAACTTCGGTTATTTCTACTTTCAGAACACTTAATTGTGACATTCGACATAATCTCAGAGAACTTCCATGTAGCCCTGGAAGGATCCCTTCAGTTTACCAGCCACATAGCTAACAAGTGGTAACTGCTTGTCGAATGCATACTGGAAAGTGGGCATCAGCCTTCCATCCTCGCTTCCAAATCCCCTAACTCAGGGCATACAGAGCCAGGCAACATCACAACTTTTTTAAATAGAATTAGGAGCTTATTTTCATAAGTTTAAGCATGAGCACCCAAGCTGAAGATTTTCAAACCAATACATTTAAAAAAGCACCCTTCACTCAATGCTATACAGAGCAATACATACACACTGTGAAAATAAACAGAACACATGTACAAATGTGTGTTTATGGCAAATGTATTTGAAAAAGTAGCAAACGAAACCTAAGTAAATATGAAATAAGTCAGAATCACTTGACTTATCAAGTCACAAGTTTTTAAGGGTTGTCCATGACAAGATACAATAAGATCTGGATTTCTGTCCTGTTACTACTGCAGCCTATCATAGAAATACATACCCATCAGTTACCTGAAGAGCCCTAAACACTCAATTCTTAAACACCACAGAAGACAACATATGTCAACCAACCTTTCTTCTCAACAACAACTTGCAATGGCCTATGGCCGCTCATGCTATCTTTCACCCTTGGGTGCAGTGCAAGTTGAATACCCACTCACTGGTCCAAAGAGCTCTCAAGGTTACACTGCAGCAGTTGGATGGACCAAGGAACGCTGTCCCACAAGCTGGTAACTCTTATGCTGTCCCTAAGCAGGTTGTCAAGATGCTGAAGCTGCACAGGACCAGTGCCAGATTATTTCCAGAACTGGCCAATGGAAACACTATTAGGGGGTAGCCTAGATATCTCACTGCTGACTAACAGAAAGCCTTTAAGCAGCAGATTCACAAGCTCTCACACTGACAACAGATAGGGGATGTAAAACACCACCACAAAATCGTAACAGAGAGTTACAAGACTGGTATACAGGGGTCCATGTGAACTCTGCAATTCTATATGGCTAAAGAAATTCAGTGAGTTTTTATGATTATCCAAAATTAAGCACTTAAGTTTTCTCAAACTGGAAATCAGTAATTATTTTAAATGCAATTGTTTTAACATACAGATGAAAATATCTAAAACAAAGAAACTGCAAAAAATCTTTGCCTTTAAGAAATTTTCCTCACAGTATTTTATTTTCAACTTGGTAAAATGCAATGTTTCCAGACTGAGAACTTAATTTTCAGTTCGAAGCTCAGCCAATGAAACACACTATGGGACACACTAACCTAGAGGCAGAGCTGACTTGGTCTTTTAAGGGACTGGACACCTTTGCAAAGAGGAAATGAAGTGTATTTCATACACACCAGGTTGACTGGAAGCACATCTCCTGTACGTACCGAATACACTTTTGCAAAGAGAGAGAAGCCAGCTGGCCTGCAGAGTTGGAACTTTGAGACCATTGATGCAGATGCAACAATCTTGACTAGGCAATGGAGGAAGCTTAATGTAGCTGCAAGAGGTGGTGTTCACCAATTCCTTGCACAAATGAATCATGACCACCAGCCAAATATTGATGCAAACTGAGACTGGAAACAGAACCAACTTCTGGAATTATATACTTCAAGCTAAATACATTGCCTACCACCTCTTCTCCTCAAAACTCCACAAGAGCTGTAAATGCTAAATAATAATATCAAGCACTGACATCATCAGGAACACTAAAGAGAAGTGATGTCTCTCACCTCAGCCATGTGATACTCCTCTCTGGCATTTAAAGGAATCAATGTGTGTCTGACATCTGTCCATCTGTTGTAGTAGATTCTTATAAAAAACCCTAAGAATGCAACAGTGCATCCTAGACTTATTTGTAAAAAAAACCCACAACTGACTAAGTAGAGAGTGATGACAGGGCAATCTATAACTACACATGCCCTGCATTCTGGGAGACAGGAGCCCACTTCTGTTCTCTAAATACTACTGATCTAGGTCTGCCAACAATCTGTCATTTTTTTTTTTCTTTTTGTATACCTGCAAGGTGCAAACATAGGACTGAGAGGCAAACCTACCTTGCACTTGCCAAAGTCTGAGAGCTGGTGTTTAAACAATTAGGCACTGCAAGTTCCTACTTCAAAATGCTCTGCTTATGGGAGAACAGAGAGTAAAGAAGGTTCCCTGGTACTCTGTCTAGCAGTCCAATACATCTTCTCATGTAAGCACTAGCGGTCTGGCCATAAAAAGCACACTACAGAGGCCTGCACCGAAATATTAATGCACGGCAGCGTAACAGGCTGGTGGTAGCTTGCCCAGGAACCACAAGGTGACCACCAGCATTTGTGTAATTGTAAGAATTGAAAGGATGAGTGTTCTGGTCTAGACACAGATTTGAGGCGAGGAAGACCTGGTACCCAACTCCTCCAGGTCCAAACATGTTTTCACTCAAATCAGAACCTCTGGAGCTGTGAACTCTCCATGAAAATGATTTACCATATATACTTTTAGAATACAACTACCACCTAAGCAGGTATGCAACTACTTGTACATTATACAGACTAGTAGTAAAAGAGTAGGGGCTGAAGGCTGGAGTGCAGTAAACATCAAAAACATATTAGCTATTATATGCAGAAATTAAAGATTATTAATAAAGTCTTAATTTTCCATGAGCAAGCATGAAAAGACCCTGTCCAAAGCTAAAAAACTGATGGATTGGCAGCTAGGGCATCTTAAAGGCACAACTTCAGTGGTGTTAGCAGCAGGAGAAAATGGATATAGATTATAAACACACTGCCTTTTTGTCCACATCCAGATATTGGAAAGACTGCACACAAGGACATAATTGGGATTTACAATGATATACCCAGAGAAGAGCTATAAATACCTTTGCTTGACTCATTCAAGCTCTTTTTACACAGTGGCCTTATTTGGAATCTGTACTAAGACTTCTAAATGCCATAACTGCTGCATACCGGAGGTCTCCCAGTCACCACTCTTAACTCTTTCTTTAATAAGTTTCTACTATAAAATATAAACATCAGAGAGTTCATTGTGCAAAAGGTGCATTTAGCAAATAGGCATACAAAAAAGAGAAGAAAAGAAGGCATTATTTTTTTCTTTTCACATTTATGCCTAAGTTCTAAATCAAGATATGAAGTCCTTTCAAAGTTACAGAAGCATTACCATTATAAACTTCACACTTGCTTCCCCGAACAACCTCAGAAGATATTGTGAATCAATTCCCAATTTCAAAATACACATCTTTGCACCCTTATTAAGGGTTAAATTCATACAAAGATGTACATACCCTTTAGCTTTTATAAACATTAGGAATATTTTTTGAAATAAGACTAGTGGCTTGGGAAACTATCATACTTCCAAATTTGATATTTGACAGTTCCATCTTATATTAACATAATTTTAACAGAGATTTCTAAAGTAAACTTAATTTTATTAAAATTTAAACATGAATAATTTGTATGTGGTAGGTTTGTAACTATAATTTTGAGGAAAAAAGTGTACTTTGGAATTTTGTTTAATTTTTACTGAATTTATTCTGACATACAATGCAGTGAGGGAGACTGGAAAATTGGAAAGGAAAAGTTAGAAAAGAGGAGAAAGGACTTAATTTTTGTTAAATCAAATTATTTGAGAAATACAATCAGACTTAATTCTGCTCCAGTTTCACTTGTACCACTTCATCTTAATTTTGGCATTTTCTTATCATCAATGTCCACTGAATATCTCAAAGAGACAAGGCTTACACTGGCCTTATGGCATAAAATGGAAGGAAAAGGAGCAGGGAGGAAAACATAAATAAATAAAAATGATAATCAAATTCTGGATCAACTTGTTGACTATAATCTGATTAGACTTAGGTAAAAATGAGGCATGGTATTTTCTTAAGCATAAGGATGGTCTTGATATGGTTATCAGTATCTCACCAAACACACTTTCCTAATTAGGCAGAGAAGTTCTTGATAGGCAGTGCATAACAGAGGGATGAAAACAGCATTCTCCTGTTATGGTGGAAGGATTTCCTATACAAACCCTAGGTGTCACATACAGAGTAAAATGAGGGTCCTGTCTCTGCTGACCAGAACTGGGAAGAAAGGCTTAGAATGCAGTCCTGACACATTACTTCCACGTCCTTGGACAAAAAAGGCGTTTGTGATAATTGATTTAAAAAAAATCTCTGTAATTATTCACTGTCACATGTGTAGTATGTGTCATCCATTTAAGTAATAATAATAAAAATATCTTACTCTGATTTACTCAAATTCAATGATTATGTTTCAAGCATTTGTATATGCTTTTAAAAATTAAAAATGCCATATGCATGTAGGTCAGAAAAATATGATTTTATCATTTACATCATAATAAAAAATAATCTTAATTCTACTTACATGTAATTGGATGCATCAACATTTTAATCTAAAAAAAAACCCACAAATTAAATCTGTTTCTTCTGAACTTACATTTATAATAAACTCCAATTTATCTCCATCTAGCAAAAGTTTCTGCCATTTCCTCAGAATTAATTGTTTGATATAACCTGTCTTCCTTTACAGGAAGTTCCATTTCATGTGAAGAAGAAATTCTTTCCTGTGAGAGTGACAGAGCACTGGAACAGGCTGCCCAGACAGGCTGTGGAGTCTCCTTCTCTGGAGATCTTCAAAACCTGCCTGCATGCAATCCTGTGCCACATGCTCTATGTGTCTCTGCTTGGCCAAGGGGGCTGGACTAGATGATCTCTACTGTCTTCCTTTACAGGAAGTTCCATTTCATGTGAAGAAGAAATTCTTTCCTGTGAGAGTGACAGAGCACTGGAACAGGCTGCCCAGACAGGCTGTGGAGTCTCCTTCTCTGGAGATCTTCAAAACCTGCCTGGATGCAATCCTGTGCCACATGCTCTGTGTGTCTCTGCTTGGCCAAGAGGGCTGGACTAGATGATCTCTAGAGATCTCTTCCAACCTCAACCATTCTGTGATTCTGTGTAATAGTCACATTGAGATTTAACTGCTATGCACAGTCTCATCACTAATTGTTATCTCATACTATTTCCTGTATTATCTAGGGCTAAGCAACAGAACTAGGTCTACAAAAAGAGCTAGGATTAAACAACAGGTCTACAAAGGCAAAAAAATAAAATACAAAGACAACACACATACATGGACAACTAGCTACTCCAAGCATTTTCAACCCCCCACAGAGAAACACAAGTGAGCATGGGATGCATGAAAATGGACACTGTCAGCAAAAAGATTTCAAGTTCATGCGTGCGCCATACTGGTGACCCGCACCAACAGATTTGTGCAGTTTTTTCTTAGATGGGCAAGTACAACATTAGGATAAATATTCTTGTTCAAAGTTCAAGTTACACAACATGAGATTCTCAGAAAATTGTTCTCTTTCTTACAGGTTTTTATTACATAATTGCCACAAATTGAACACTGATAAGTCTTAAGGCTCTATCTTCTTCCCTCTCTCCTCGTGAAAACTCAAGAACCAGCACCAGAAAACTCAAGCACCACCACTTGCACTGCTTGGCAAATTGCTGACTTTACCTTAAAGGGCAAAATAACACAAACTTTGCTTTTCAAAAATGGTTGAATCAAGCATTTCAGAACTAAATTACGCATACACATTTATACAGGTTCATATACTAATATGAACACATTGGCCTTGCAAGGTATGTTAATATATTTAATATAGTATTTTAAGTACACACCAGATGATTAGGTTAAACACATGGCTAAATCAATTCAGAACTGTAGTCATGCAAACAAAATAAATACTCTAGAGTGCAGTTGATTATAGACCTATTTTCTACGTACTCCTGAATTAAGAATGCAACATAAAAGCAAGTACACTTTCTTAAAGATACACCTGGAGCTCTAGTCAAACTGTTAAATAAAACTCCAGAAATCTCAACAATAAGGCGGCTCTAGGATCTAGTAACTACCTACAGTTGCAATCAAAATAAATGTTGTTTTTGAACATCTTCTTTCCCTTGCAGAGTATGTATGCATGTTTGTATGTGCGTGTAGTGTTTTACACTACATATGCAACCAGCTCAGGGGCTTTAGAGAAATACAAAATGGAAAACCTAAAGTAAAGCAACTAAACAGGATAAGGTAAGATTTTCTTCTTAGCATGTCTTTTATTTGCAAAAAACAGAAGCAGCTTACTCAAGCTGTTGTATACAGATTAATATGAATCTGCAGAACACATGTATTCCTCTGGTAAGCTGTTCCTTATTTTCTCCTGACCTTTTATTACATATTTTCTTAATGTCACTTTCTACAGACATATGGATAGTTAACAATTATCTACTAGTCCTTGGTGAACAGGATGTGGTCCATCTCATGAAAAAGTTCAGGAGTCCTGAAGTACAGTTACTTAACAGGTAAGCAAACTTTTTTAACATGAATATTTTGTTCTCTGTAAGTAGAGGGTGCATCAACAAGGAGGAGGAGGAAAAGTAGAAACTGAATAATTTTGTAATTTTTAAAATTATTTCTATTTCATGCAAATTAACTTGAGTCAGATTTGAATCTCATGAATAGTGTGTACACTGTTCTCCAGAGAAGACATTTAAAAAGCATACCTGTTAAATATGTTCTCACTTGCAGCGTACTTGTCCAGTCTTCCCAAAGGCGTCAACATTTCATCTTGTGAGACAAAGTCCAGGGCTGAAGGTATAATAATCACATCAGACTCTGAGCTGTAGTCATCCACACCAACTATCAGAGACATCAGAAATATTCCTTATAATCACAATAGTTTAACACTAAAATGATGTCTGTTGAGGGTTTGAGATATAGAAGTCTAATTAAGGCCCCGTTTACAATGTATTCACTAAATTCTGCACTGCAGCCTGTCTGATAATTTCCTCTAGCTTTCCCTGACCCACCCCCAGATCATTTTTATACAAGACTACCTGTAAATTGGACTAAATGTCTCTTGAGTCATTTCCTCTAGATTTCCAAATATGATGTTTCATTAAACACCTGAGGCTCATGACATTTGTCTGTAAAAGGCAAATGACTTTTAAGCTAATCCTAAAGTCAGCTTTTTGAAGACGCCCATGCAATGACCTACAGATAAAAATTTAATACATTATCTAACAGAACAATGAGGAAGTTTAAAAAACCTAAACAAAAGTACAACAGAAAGTTCAGAGTGTTGCTACATCCAACTATCAAACAGAATAGGAAAAATTCATCTATTACAAAATTAACAATGAGTAATTACACAAATCCATATGTAAATACGCAAGTTCATATGAACAGACACCTTTATCTACTGAAATCCACAATGAAGCAGATAAAGAGTCCATCCTACCCCTGCACGGTTGTTTGAAGGGTGAGGATTTGAACTACCACCTGTTAGCTTCCATTTGTCCTCTAGTCTACTTGAAAAAAACACAATCACTTATTTGCAAAAACCTGCAAATACACTTATTTGCAAGAACTATTTCAGGTTACCTCCTTTACTCCTGAAAACACCAACACTACAGTAAAACTGTTCTTTGTCCAAAATCTGGCCAAATTTATCATCTGAAAAGTCTTTTGAGAACCAGCAAACAAATACAAAAGTCTAACAATGAACTGCAGAAGGCAAAAAATATGGTGAAAAGATCATTCTCCCCTTTCATGCAGATATACTATATTATATAAATTGGTACTATATTATGTAAATCAGACATATTATATCATTTTCTTCATTATTCAACATTCAAAGCACATAAGCAGATACAATTTTCTAGCTTCTTCCTTACATTTCAAATGTCAAAGTGCATACACCAAACTTCTCAAAAACAAACAAAGAGAGCAGTATTTTCAAAGTTAAGCTAACAGCATTTCTTTACCTACAAAGTTATGCTGTTTCTAGCTGAAGAATGAATGGATGTGGCGCAAATGGTCATAAATAAACCCTATCCTTGGAGGAGGATCCAAATGCAAGAAGGATCCAAGTTGTTGGGAGTACGTGGAGTTCTTCAGAGAACTCAAGGAGGTAATGGGAAAAAAAGACCATTACACATTAACAGAAAGGTGCAAGAACCACCAGGGCGGCTGGGGCAAGGAAGATGAAGGTTATCAGCAGCTGGGAGAGAATGAAGGTGGAAGGGCAGCTAGCAGGACAGAAACTGGTGCACTTGGACATGCTTAAAGTAGAAGATAACAAACAGGGAGGAGCACAGGGAGCAGGAAGGCTCAAGAAAAGGTCAGTTGCATAGAAGTATTGCAGCCCATAGAGAAAGCACTTAGCAACTTGCCGTTTGCACAACAGTTTGAACTTGTGTTTGCACAGACCTGAGGAGACACAGGGACAAGGTTTTTGTTTTGCTCAAAATTCAGTTTTGTTTTCACAGGAAGAGGACAAAGAGGGTAAGGCAAAGATTCACTCTGAATGCAAGTTAAGATTTTGTGCCAAGTAAGTTAAAAAAGAGCAGCCTACTTTCTTTCACATCCCTTTAATTCAAGCTATCAGTTGATCCAAATTTTTTTTCTGCAAATATGCCAAGTCAGCACCTTTATCACAGAAGTCTTGTTGTTGGGTGGGAGATCCTGGTTTCTTGGGGCTGCTATACTTCAAAAGCCAACGAACACATTCTTGCAGCATCCAGATGTACTCCTCATTTCAGGAAATGGATTGCATTATAACTATATCCTACAGCAGGAAAGTAGACGACTGCACTCCAATCTACTTCTAAACTACAGAATTTAAACTGTGCCATAATCAACTGCATGGCGTGAAAAAAAAAAAGTCACTCTAATGTTGAATGAAATTAATTCTATGATAGGGTCTAAATCCTATTTTAAAATTTGTAGTTCAAACTACACATTTAAAAGCATAAAAAAATGTAAAGATATAGTCACTGATATAGTAATTGCTATTTAGCTAAAATTCATTATTCCTAATGATGCTGAAAGCAATACTAACCACTATACCAACCACCACTACATTTTTTACTCCTCTACTTCTCTCCTCTCAACCTCAGCTTTACACTGAATGTTCCTATTCTTTTTTTCCTCCCCTTCTACATTAATTCGACCGAAGACATCTTAACACAGAACACAGACAGCACAGAATATCATGATTTCATGCATGCTCGATATGTCCCTAAACACCTAAACGTACACAGACTTAAGCTGCCTTTTCTGTAGTTAATAATTTTTGATAATTTTTGCCTTATGAAAACAGCTAAGTGAACCAAACTGCTATACATGTTCTATATGATACTTAATATCAGTAACAGAAATATGAGTAGCTGTTTAAGATTTACCTATTTTAGGTCTCACACTGGTTCAAGTAGAAAATAAGCTGTATGGATTTGGTTCTGCTCTGTGTGTGCCTTGTAAAATTAAGTTTAGCACTGCAGTAAACTTGACTTGCCTCTTACTGATGCCGAGCAGTATTCATTACTTAAACTATCACAGCATCTCAGGTCTTAGTTACAGAAGAGATCATTCAAGTGGTGGTATCATAAAAAGATCACAAAAAAACAACAGGGAAGAGAGGTGATAAAAGTCAATCAGTATATGACCACTTTATAATGACAAAAAGTACTATTCCACAGTAAATACACCCACTTTCACTTGCATCATCAAGACACTGATCTAAGGTGAAGGGAGCATCAGTCCTGCAGGATTCTCATACTAACAAAATCCCTTCAGTAGCTGTTCATATTTAACTCGCACCAAACATGACCCACCAATACTCTAACCTCTTCCTAGCCAGAAGAAAATATACTTTATGTTACTCAGTAAGCCAAGTTAGCCCTGATATTCCCTGCACTTCATGCTTATTCCAAGACAGCTAGCACTCAAAGCTGGACAAGGGAAGTATGTTCGCAAAGGTTGACTGAGGACTCTTCAGTCATCTCTGCTTTCCACTCATACTTGAGTACTCCCATCTGAGAACCTTTTTGCAATGTAAGCTTTGCAAAAGAATGAATGCAAGAAGACCTTTGAATACAGAACTTGGCTTTTGTGGAAATTCTCATTTCAGAACGTAGCCCAAGAAACAGAGCTACATGTTACTCATATCTCCTGCTGCAGAAAAAGTTTAGATCACTTTCCCTACCTCCTAGCTCCTGTCCATGTGTTTTTGTTTTTTTCTCCTTCCCTTCTTCAAATCTGCACAGGTTAGTCAAGACCAAATGCTCAGAAGGTATTAAATTCCATTAGACGTTATTGAAGTTAACACTAGTTCAATGCCCAAGTACACTGCAATACAGGCATACATTTTTACACTAACATGCAAAAGAAGCAGAGTTGAACAGATTTTCTGTAAAACTATCTTGCAAATGCAAAATTGTTAATGCGGTTGGATGAAGAATAATAATGGAACAGCAGTGTAAAAAGCAATCACAGTGCGCTATTTTCTGTTCCACATAAACACCAAAGTAGAGCAAAGTGAATAAAAGCATTCATTTAGTCAGATTGCTTGGGTTTGTACTCAGTAGTTTGCAATTTTCTCTTCAAGCATCTATGCTACTTCCAGAACCTCCAAGCAGTAGAACATAACAAATAAGCATCAGACCGGTAGTTAAATTTCATTCAACATCCAATTCTAACACTGACCTTTGCTCACCAGCCAGGTCACTTCTTCTCTCCATACTTTTGCATTCCTGTCCGGTCATTTGTCTGTCTTGACTGTTTTTAGTACAAGTTCTTCAAGGTTGCCTCTCTGGCATCTGTTCCTTACAGCACCAAGAACATGTTAACACAGGTATACTCCCCCACCCTTATATTTTCCTATTATGGCAAGGATGCAACAACGACTTGCCACAGTTATTAGCTCATATGGACCATGCAGCCATCTGCTGAAGCAGCCTATGCTGGGGGCACTTAGTCAAGCAGTGATAAGCCTAACTGAGAAGGCAAACAACAACAAAGCAGAAGTCCACTTAAAACTCCAGCCACGTAAAAAGCTATAGCCTACAAGTCAATTTTCAAGGGAGCTAATTCTTATACTAAAGGTCTCATCTTGACAGTATCTTTCAAAAAAGAAAAAAAAGTCTTCATCAGATTGCACCTTCACCACAAAGAAGCACAAGATCATGTTTGTAAAAATAATTACAAATTTTCTTTTATTTAATAACACATGAAAGACTTTCTTACCATAGACTGTTAGCAAGGACAGACAGGCACTTTTTTGAGTTCGTCTATATCTGTTATGGGCTCCATGGCAGAAACATAACATGCCTCATTTTAATGAGCAATTTTTCATTTCTCAAAACTGAGCAACAAACAATATTAAGCATTCAAGATCTCAAATTTGCATTAAGTTCCCTCACTTTATACTCTACATTCCCAAAGCAGCCTTAAGATTTAAGTAAGAAGTCTCTACAACAATCACTACAGGTACATTTAGCAAAACAGACTATGTTTTATTCAACTGCAGTATAGGCTATTTGCTACACTCTACGCTGACTGTTGCCGTAAGAACGCCTGGGCTAATACAGCACTCCGATGTACAAATCACCTAGCTTTGTTCTGTTGCCCAAGTAAGTAATTCTTCTGTTTAATTAGTTCTACAAGCAAAAACATTTGATTTCATATCGCAAAGTAATAGCACCAAGTTTTATTCCAAATTACCATCCTCTAGGCTATGTAAGAATAAATTCACCTTGCATGTGGATTTCTTTAGAACATAAGAAGTCTTCTCAGCGCTTCACTGTTGTAAACACATTATTTTTTATTTCATATTCTGCAAGAGATGTCATTTTGCATCTTGATATTCTGTGATGGGAAATCCACAGCAGCAACAATAAAAATTTTGCAAAGCATGGAAGCTAAGCACCTATATTTGTCCACAGCTAGAAATTCATTACTCTCTCTTTTGCTGTGCCCTTTATTCTACCTGCAGTTCCGCAAAGTGACATCACAGGTCAAGTACCATTCATGCCACTTCAGCCTCATTTGCTACAAGTTTACTGTACTGTTTCAATAATATTAGCCAAACACTAGTGCAATGTGATATACACATATCATAAACTATATCTGCAATGCTGAGTTCCACCACTTCATGTCTGATCCAGGCATCGTTCACTGGCAATCACTGACCACACTATCAGAAATCGAGAGATGATTTTTCCAAGAGACATTTAAAACCTGTCTCTGCCTTCCTGCTGCGTCTAAGAACAAAAACGCAAGCGTGATGCCACAAATTTACCATGGTAGTGTAAGTGTTTATGGTAAAAGCTACAAGTTTTAACAATGTATGATTTTACTTGCCAAAAGCACCAGACAGGCAGCAGAAGTATAAAAAAGATCAGAAAGTGATAATCTTAGATTCCAGTCTGGCCAGCAATTAGCTCAACACACTCTCCTGCAGCCCAGCTCTGATGCAAAACTGCTTGCTAATAGCTGAGTTTAGCCACATGACACTCTCGTGTAGCACCTTCATAGCAGAATTTGCTAACGGTTTGAAGGAAAGGGAAGTAAATAAAAGAAAAAGCAGTGAGATTCAGAATCTGCAGTTACTTATACAGAGAAATTACAAGTCTGGCATGGCAAAACTAAATGAGTGCAAGACTAAACATTACGGACCAAAAAAACACTTTCACTTAGCAAAAACTTCTTTAAAAAAGGAAAAAAAAAAAAAAAGGATGCAGTTACAAAGCATGCCAAAAGAACTGCATTTCTCATCCACACATCAGATGAAACAGAGTAATAGCAGATGCTTTAAGCAACAAGAACAGGCGTAGCTATAGCTACATCTGCCTCTTCAAGGCATACACAGGCATCACTGAGAAGTCCAGATTTGCTCTGAAACAAAGGAAAAGTTTTTCCACCTCATACTGTTCACCAGTCATTAATTTGCACAACATGGAACATTACCTTCTACTGGTTAATAGTCTGATCTGCAGCAAAATGGGGTCCAAAGGAAATTGAAACAAAGAGAAGGACATCCAAGCTAGCAGTTAAAACAATCAACAACTTATATTTTGTCGACCAGTTTCCTGCAGGGAGCATGTCACGCCCATCACCACAGTATCCTAGTCCCCTGCTATTGAAATCTTTTTCTTTTATCCCTTCCAACCAAACTGTGCACAGTTAAGAATCCTGCAACAAGGTTGGAATTTGGTTTTAAGTCAGACAATACTAGCAGGAAGTATTCTAGGGTAGTCGGGGGTCTTTTTCCTCCTCTCTAAGTTTCTATCAGGCTGTGGAATACTGCAACTTCTCTTTCACTGCTCCTGGACTATTTGACCATTTTGCAGCTTTGTACTTTTTGCTTGCTGCAACAGAACATTCGTGCTCCCAACACTGGGGGCAACACTCCAGTTCTGCCCCAACTCTGTGTCTCTCCTACATAAAAACATCAAATTCCAGCTTTGAACTTGGACTAAACAAGAGGGAGAGTATTATGAAGCAAGCAAAACTCAAATGCTCCAAGATCTTGTGCTAGCTTTGCAATGGTGATGTGACACTTTAAGTTAGAGCTCATCAACTGTTTAATCTATCTGCTCTACTTCATTCACTGCATACTTATTTTTGACCAAATTTGGCTAGCTGAAGTACAGCAACTGAAATATGCTTACTCGGTCTAAATACTGCGGAGATTAACAGTTCTGCGAGTAGCAAAAACATAATATAAAATAGTTTTGCAACATAAAATCAGTTTCCACTTCTCAACTTAAGAGATAGCCCTAGATAATGGCCTTCCGACTCAGCTTGCCAGCAAAGTCCTTGGTGGGACTAGCCTTCGTGTCTTGTGAGCCTTCGGAGGGAAAAATTCATACTGCAACTCTTCACACTTTTCCTGTTTAAGCATAAAGTGTAAAGCGTAAAACTGGTCTGTGGGAAAATGTTGAAAAGTATAGACTGCACTGGATTCACTGTTAAAAAAAAAATCCATGGGTGTTAATATCAGAATTATTTAATGTAGGGTTTTGACAATAAAGCATACATACATGAGCATACACGTATCCCTTCAGACTAATAAGTTATTTTTCTCGTAAGCTAGGGAGGAAGGAAAAGGTGGTCATTCTTGGATTCAAAGTCTCAGAGCTGTGCAGGTACTATAGCAACAGGATTTAAAAAAAAAAAAAAAAAAAAAAAAAAAAAGAGTGGACCTACTTATCAGAGAAAGCAGTTGAACAGTTTGTGTTATCATCAAGATAGAATATCACTTTATAACAACTTTCAGTTTAAAAGAAAATCTGAAAATAATTCATTAATACTGTATCATTTGCCTTTCTTTACCTTTAAAGTTACAATTTAAAAAAATCATCAGTACTCCCACTCTCAGCATACTAATTCTGCTGTCACAAATAGAAAATAAAAAACCCTACCTTACAAACGTATTTTGATGCCTCTCTTGACCTATCCCACTAGACCAGATCTTAATATATCACTGACAGAAAGAAAAAATGAGCTGTCTCGGTCAAGCCAAGAGAAAAAGTGACATTGATTTTACTTAGGCCATACTTTCTAAAGCAGACAAAGAAGCCCTGATGTTTTGGTGCCCTTCAGAGGAACCAGTCCCTGACTCACTCTTTGCAAAGACAGAACTGTTACTGCAGCTCTCACACCAGGGGATATCACTATATGCAATTCTACCATCGCTACAAGTCACCTCTTCAGCTAGTACTCTTACAGCAAAAATCTTCCTGCCCACACAGAGGAAAAGTCTTAGAAGCAGAAGATACGCACAAGAAAGTGAGACACATCTTCAGTGTGCTGCAGCCTGCCACCTCCACAATTGGTCAGCAGACAGAAACAACTGCACCAACACCCAAGTTTCTATCTTGAAGCTCTTGATTTTGAACTCTCATGTTTTCCCCTCCTCCTTCCCTTCTCCTCTTTTTCAGGATGCTTATACCCTTCTTTCCTGTTTGAAGGAGACTGCCTGTAGCCAAAAAAAGAAAGGAGAGGAGCTGGCAACCTTAATTAAGGATTCTTGCCAGTTATAGGAACATAAAAGGTAGTTGGTGAAAAGCACATTTCCACATCAGAAGCGATACAACTGGCCTTGGAAAGCAGAAACACTGGAAAATTACCTCCTCTTCAAACCTCTGCAAGGTATAATGGAGGAAAAACTGTGCAGCTGCATGAGGAAGGTTCATTATCTTAAATCAAGCACAATCCTTTTCTCGCATCACCTCCCTGTCTCTAGGATCTGAGGAGACTGCTAGGACCTGGAGGATTGCTTAAGAAAGACTAGTCACCGCCCACCTGGGATCACTAACAGCAGAACTGCACAAGGACACAGCTTTCCACCCGAGTCTCCCAATTTTTTTTGAGAATCAGCCATCATATTAAAAAGAGCAAAAATGAACTGAAGGGTCAAGAGAATTAAAATGGGATCTCCCGGGGAAACAACAGACTTAACAAGTATGTCTCGTTAGCATTAAAAAGCAATTATTAGATTCCCAACTGAACAGAATCACAGTCACACCAGAGACACAATTCTGAGCACTACAGAAGGCTGCCATTAACTTTTGTTATTATTTTTGCAAAACAGGCATTAGAGATTGTGGACAACTGAAATGCCAACCCAGGAACTCAAACCATGAGGCTGGAAACCATGAGGCTCCCAAGAGGCTGGGAATTCCAATGTCATGTCAAAAGTTTAGTTATACTGAAAGCCAGAACCAAATCTAAAAAGTGACCAGATTTGCAGTCTATATATAAACAGCAGCGTAACAAAATTTGTTAATTTTTGTTCTGTGGTAAAGAAGTAAGAAGGAACAAAGGCACCACTAAACAAAAGCTCCCAATATTACCATGTACGGGTGTTGGAGAGGTAAGGTGAGTTTTAACATATAAAATACATGTTATCTTAGTATACGACTAATTTGCTGCAAGAGAAAGCCAACACACAGCACGAAACTGTAATTGTGATTTGACACCACAGGGAAATATGGGGGAGGAGGGGAAGTGGAGGACAGAAATTGACACTTCAAGTATTATGAAAAAATAACTTCAAACATTAAATTGAAGTTAAATCTTTTCAAATGGGAATTAGCTTCTATTTGAAAAAAATACTTAGGTACTGCCCCATATATAATAGATTTATTTAAAAGCATTCAACTAACACAAACTGATTGTTAATGCTGGACAATTTCAGAGTAACTGCGACAAGTCCATATCACCAAGGATAAAACACCTTTGGATATCTGCAGATGCCCAGAGTATTTTCTTGGACTTAGCTCAGTAATTGGTGCACTCAGAGTTGAGAAGTCCACTGGTAGGAAGGGCTAGAAGGGCCTGCTTGCCTTTTCCAATCAGTGAAAAGAGAACTAGGTACACAAAAATGCTAAATTCTACAAGCTGTTATATTCTATTTACTGTATTTTTTTCAAGTCTTTAGAACTAACCATTTACTCCATTAGAAATATCAACACTGGTAACACTATTTACCTTTCCTCAAGGTAAATATTACCTGACTACTAAATGGTCACAATAAGGAGAACAAGATTATAAATCGTTTAACAGTTCTAAATCAAGAATGTTTGAAAAACACTTATATAGTAAAATACAGTTTTCTGCATCTTTAATTGAAACACCTGAACACTAAGTACACAGAAAAAAAGAGAAATACCTTCACCATTTTCTAATAGGACAAACAGTAAAGCTTCAGAATCTGAACAGATCTAGGCTAAGCTACATAATTGCCAAAACATGCATGTCATTTGATAACTAGCGAAAGACTCTATTTAAATGCAGTTGTCAGTTATATGCAAAGATAAGCTTTCCTTCCAAAAAAATATATAGACGCAAAACAAGATTAAAATCTATGATTAAATTAAAATAGCTTTTCTCTGCTGGTTTTAGTTACAATTAAAAGTCTATTTTAAATAAAACTACTTTGTTTTACAATCTGGATTCTAATCACAGGTAACTCCATTTTTCAGCATCTATCTCCTACACACATCAGTGGACAGACAAAAAGGAGCATCTTAAGAAAGGAGATGTGTTTCATCGCATCTGTCTGTATTGATGAGTTCAACCTTTAAGCACATCCACAAGGAACCACGCCTATTTAATAAGAACCATAAAGAACATTTTATTTACCAGCAGAAACACTTAACTCTGCATTTTCTCCCACGTTCACTTTTCATTCGTTTTGTTGCTCATTTTCTGTTTTGATCTTTGTTTAGCTTAGTTACATCATTCTATTTTGCTTTCGTATGCACAAAGCAAATATTTGCACAAAAAACATATTTGCATTGATTTTTAATTTGCTGATCAAGAGTTCAAATAGAAAAATCGAGGAAACCAATCAGTCTAAGCAAAGTTATGAGTCGCTACCCAGATGAAATGGAATTACCATCTTATTTTACACAGTAGCCAGAATGTGAAAATTCAGCCTGAATATGTACTGAAGGCCCTACATCCCTCTGCTAATAGGAATTTCACACCTGTCCCCTCTTTTTTTTTTTTTTTTCCTTCTCCCTTAGTGGTTGTCATGAGATGACTCCTGATAAATTACCTTTACACAAATAAAATGCCATTATATTTTACTATTCTTGGAGGGTAGTTAATAATAAAGCTGCATTTCATGTAGGAACTGATTTTTTTAAAAAACTTTCTCTATATTCAGCCAGGATGCACTGCAGATGATTTACTTCAAATTCATGATCAAGGTAAAGCCAGTACCTGAACACTGAAGAACCAGAATTTGTTTAATCACCACCATAGTTTTTGGCATCAGAATCTAACTCAAAAAAAGCAAAATATTGTCTACAACTAAGGTACTGAAAAACATGCGTCCCAAGCTATATAACTACTGAAAGAAGTGATCCCCAGGGAATATACCATGCGATGCGAAGTGTGCATTCGCCTAGGAGGGGAAAAAAAAAAAAAAAAAAGTTTTCCAATGGTTACCAAGCAACCAAGAGCAGAAAATAATATGAAGCTTTCAAAATAGAAATGCAAACTGAAGATAAAATCAATTATTTAAAACTCAAATCCAGCTGGTTTAATCAACCACTCTTTGAAAGCATTTTTTATAAAAACTTTTCTTTAATCTCTGACCTCTGGTGGAAAAAAAAAAAACACACACACACAAATTTTAAATTAGATGCTTTCCACTTACATCCTGAGGATCTCCAATTATTCCAGAAGTATATTTATTAGTCACTTCCGAAATCTAAAAATCCTTCATTTAACCTAGATATTTATGAAATTTTCTTTAAAAAAGATAAATTTTCTTAGAAGCTACTATTAAAATATTATTCCCAAGATACAAGAATCTAGATTTTTAATATGAATTATTATCCAATGAACAGGTACAATAAATGAATGGAGACACAAATTACAAACTTGTGTTGACTGAATTCTTGCTTTCAAGTAAAAGAACTAAGACAGATTAAAGAACAAAAAAAAAAAAAAAGCTGGATTTAGTTCTATATAGCTATAAAGATATAGATACCTGGCTTATTACATTCAGCAATAACTGCACTGTTTTTCCTCAACTCCTAACTGCTTTAGGAGATGACCAATAAAATATATTTATTAGTCACCTTGGTGATTCACATGATCTTTTCATTTCCTTTTACACTTTTATTGTGATAACTCATGACATATTTCACTAAAACCACACACCTGTTCCATGATTCAGACTCAAATCTGGGCTCACTAAGGAACTACTGAAAAATGCCTTGTCCAGTAAGGTGTTCTAAGCCACCTAAACAGTGGTCTGGCTTCAGATGTCCAATCCAGATCTTTACTTATTCAACTATTCTGAATCATTGCTGCCTTTCTTTCCAGTGCAATTTATAGAAGAGATGTTTTTATTGCTGTTGCTTGATACTTGATCAATTAAAAAACCCAAAGACTTGCAGAAAATCTATGCAGCTTACTCCTTTAACATCTAATCAATGGATCTCATCTCCTTTTTTTTTAATATATGATTCATATTATTTTACATTTACATAGGTTTTCCCTCTACGTTATGCCACCTGGAATACAGGTATGGCCACACCTCTTTTTCCTTATTTGCCCACAGTTGCCAGATTTACATGTGCACAAAGGTTCCCAGCACACGCACTTTTCTCACAAGCACATGCCACTACTTCTGGAATATGACTCAAAAGCAGTTCCTAGTGCTTCTGCTCAGAAGTGTAGCTTCCAAGTGTCGGCAATAAGCAGTACTATAGCGTGGGGTTTCAGGCCTGGGAAAGCATGGAAAATTTGCAGCTTTTGTCATTTTCTGGAATTGCCCATTTCACATGTGCAAACATAAGATGTAACCCAAAATAATGCATCAAATGGAAAAGCACTCATAAATTGTCAAAGACTTGTTGTACATAGATAGAAAGCATTGCTGTTTCAAAGAAGCATGAGAAATAATGCTTTTGACTATGTATGTGTAGCCTTTTCAGCCTCTATTATTTTTCTCACGTCTACCTCTCTAGAACAAAAACCACATAAAATAGTGTTGTAGAAGACATTAAGTGTGACAGAATTATGTCCAGACAGTACACAGTTTCATGTAGATCCCCACTTCCTTTAAAAATAAGACACTTCAGCATCAAGCTACTCACTTTTATCTGCTTCCATCAGAACCTCAGTAATTTTTTATGAGGATCAAAATTTTAGATTTCTATAGTTGCTGCTTTCAAAAATGTTGTCATCTGAATTGACTCATATGTCCATGAGAAATCTCTCTGCACTTTTTTTCCATTTTTAAAAGGCAAGACCATAACCTCCAAGCCACCTTCAGAAACCCAAGGATTACAAACTGCATCTCTAAGACTATAATCATATTACTTCAACTACAATCTTGCAGTCAAGGGAAAAAAAAAAATCACAGTCTAAGTGGAAATTAAAGAATGCATGTGTTTTTTCTTTCAAAGTTGCTGTCGGTTATTTTGCAAGTCCTCTCCTAAACATCATTAAAAAAAAAAAAGTTTTTAAAACACTACATTATAAATCTGCATTTCAAGCAATCCGAATGAGGGAAAAAAAAAAAAAAAAGAAAGAAAGAAAAAAAGAGTCTCCCTCCCCCAACGCCGGTTAACCGCTGCGGCGCTAGGGCCGCGGCTCCCGCGCCGCAGCCGTTAAGCGCCATCGCCGTTAACCGCCGCAGCCGTTAACCGTCACTCCCCCCCGCCCCGGGGCAGGAAAAGCCCAGCTCAACCCGGCTTGTTCCCCGCTGGATCTTATGTACGTAAGGAAGCGCCGAGCATGGCCTCCTCCTTCTCCTCCCACAATGCACCGTGGGCATTCACATTTGAAGCTACTTCCTCAAACGAAAGGAAAAAAAATAGTAATAATAAATTAAAATAACAGTAATAGTAACGACAAACGACCCCCCGCTCCTCGCCCCGCACACAACCCACCTCCTCCCGCGGCCAGCCCCCCGGCCCCACTCACAGCCGTCTATCTCCTCCTGCAGGTCCTCCTGGAGCAGCGAGAGATCTGCGGGAGACACACAGCGACGTCGGCGCTCCTGCTCCCCCACGCGTGTCCCCCTCTCCACGCGTGCCCCCCCACCCGCGGACACCGCCCGTGCCTTCCCCTCCGTTCCTCCCGCGTTCCTCCATGCCGTGGATGGCACCCCCCGCACACACACACACACACGCGCGCGCGCGTCACCCCACGCACCCCATGCTCATGCCAACGGCTCCCCAAGCGCGGGCGGGGACACGAGGAGGGGGGCGCCGCTGCGGGAAGCGCTGCCTAAGCCGGAGCAGGGGAAAGAGGAGGAGGAGGAAGAGGAGGGAGGGAGGGCTGCCGCCTCGCCGGGGAGGAGGCGGCGTGCGGAAAAGGGGGAGGAGGGGGGGCTGCTACCTACCCGCCATCTTGCTGGAGCCCCCACGGGGCGCCGGGCTACATGGAGGCCGCC
>VWPW01030072.1:724872-746166 GCA_013389825.1 Crypturellus undulatus
CGCGCTCCCCGCCGAGGGCGCCGGGCCGGGGCCGTTCGGGCCCGCGCTGCGGGGTCGTCCTCCAGGGAAGGGCTCCCGTGCACGGCCGGGCCGCTGGAGTCTCCGCTGTGGGGTCACCTGAGGGACGGGGGCCCTGCGGGACGTCCTGGCCGCGGAAGAACTCGGGCGGTGTCGCCCTGCAGAGAGGGGTCTGCACAGAGTGTCCGGGTCGCAGAAGTTACCACAAAAAAAGTTTTTGGTTTGGGGTTTATGGTGTCAGCCTGGAGAGAAGGATCTCCACGAGGTAGCCAAGTCAGAAAAGACCTCACTTAGTGCCTCGCGGTGTCACTGTGGAGAGAAGGGACACCATGAGGTGTTGGGTCACGACAGTCCCTCACTCTGTGCCTTGTGATGTCACTGTGAAGAGAAGGGTCCCCATGAGGTGTCCAGGAGACAGAAGAACTTGCTTTGTGCCATATAGTGTCACTGTGAAGAGAAGGGACACCGTAAGGTATCTGGGTCACAACAAAAATCCTCACTTTGTGTCTTAATGGTGTCACCATGGAGAGAAGGGTCCCCACAAGTCACTGGGCCACAAAAGTCATTAATTTGGGCTTTATGGTATCACTATGGAGAGAAAGGTCCCCACAAGGTGTCCAGGTCACAGAAGTCCTCGCTCTGTGCCTTATGGTGTCACGCTGGAGAGAAGGGACACAACAAGGTGTCTGGGTCGCAAAAGTCCCCACTTGGGGCTCTCCGGTGTCATCCTGGAAAGAAGGGTCCCTGTAAGACATCCAAGTGACACAAGTCCTCACTTTGTGCCTTACTGTGTCACCCGGGAAAGAAGGGTCTCCACAAGGCAACAGTGTCTCTGCCAGCTGGGCCGGTTGCAGCCTCCTGGCTGCTTTATATCTGCGTGAGGATCATGCCTACAGCCAGGCTCATGAAGCGGCCCACCAGTTTAAATCTGTGTGCACATGAAATTTTCAGTCATTCTCTGCTTCTCTTAAGTGTATCTTACAGTCACATCTTGTGTTTTTGTTATTAATCACACTTATTTTGATGATTTTTTATTGTAAATTGGGAGATCATAAAAGTTGGCTAAAAAAAATGCTCTAATTAGTTGATAGCCTTAGCACTGCGTAAAGAAAAGGACCATTACTCAAATTGATGCTAACTGGGAATTTTATTTGAGTGTTCTACCGTTCTCTTTTTTAGTCTCTGTAATAATTTTTTATATTGTCAGTATACAGAATAGCAAAACAAGTCCATTTTATTCCAAAGAAATGCACTTTTAGTAACTTGATTTTTCACTCAACAGTGTTGACAGCATGTCTTGTAAGAAGGTTTTTTATACCATTGTCTTAATTTTATTTTTAGAATCACCTATAATAGAATCACAGAATGCCTAAGGTTGAAAGGGACCTCTAGAGATCATCTAGTGCAACCCCCCTGCACACGCAGGGCCACCTAGAGCACGTGGCACAGGGCTGCATCCAAGCGGGTCTTGAAGATCTCCAGAGAAGATCTTCAACTCCACATCCTCTCTGGGCAGCCTGTTCCAGGGCTCTGTCACCCTCACTGTCAGGAAATTTTTTCTTAAGTTCCTGTGGAACTTTTGGTGCTTAAGTTTGTGGCCATTTCCTCTGGTTCTGTCGGTGGCCACCAGTGAAAAGAGGCCGGCCCCATCCTCCTCACTGCCTCCCTTGAGGTACTTATGGACACAGATCAGGTCCCCTCTCAGCCTTCTCTTCTCCAGGCTGAACAAGCCCAGCTCCCTCAGCCTCTCCTCATAGGGCAGATGTTCCAGGCCCCTGATCATCCTCGTGGCCCTGCGCTGGACTCTCTCCAGCAGCTCCACATCCCTCTTGTGCTGCCCAGAACTGGACACAGTGCTCCAGATGTGGCCTCACCGGGGCTTAGTCCAGGATTTAGTCCTTATAGTAATTCTTTTTGCAAACGTGGCTGAAAATGTATGATCTTAGAAATGAGAAGAAAATCATTTTCTTCCTTTCTCATAAAAACAATCTGCTGTCTTGCACACCTATTCAATCTGTAGAGAAATCATTAGGGCCCACATGCAGACTATTCAGCACTTCTTTTCATTCAGATATATAACTTTAAAAACTGAGTAAATCAAATAAATTTGGCATTATATGGCCACTGCTGTTCTCCACCAGTGTAATTAAGAGAAGATTCAGCAGAAATTTGGGATCTTTCTGTATGACCATGTCATTCCTAACTGGCGATTACTTCTTTGATCAGACGTGGGAATATGTGGCATTTAAATGACACAGATAACAATGATTAGGGTGAATTGCAAGACAAATTATAACTGCTTGAGAATGACATTTCTTTTTTTCCTACAAGTTTCCTCTGAAATAACAGATTGTCTTCGTTAGATGAATCTGGTCCTAGTATCACTTCTAGTGGTCACCAGGGAAGGTCTTTTCCCATGTAAATAGAAATAGCAAGGCAAAAACTTGGGCTCATACAGTGACATATATGTGGAGAAAAAAACACTTTTTTGGCTTTGTGCCACCACACTTTTGTGTGGCCAAACCCCACTTGAGGTAACTCTAACTGTAAGATTCCCACTGATCACAGACAAGGCACACAGAAGCCTTTTAAATGTGTGATACACATACAGATTCTCTCAGACAGTATGATGAGCTGATCTTCATAAAATTATCTAATCACAAAATTAAAAAAATTTTTTTAGAGGAGTATACAACGTAGGTCATAGGAACAAACAATATAGCATCCACCAAGATGTTCTAACCCATTTTGTGCTGGTGTTTTAATAACTTGTTTGACTACCCTTACAGGCATTGGAAAATATGAAATGGGAGGCATAGATAAACTCAGGTTCAAACACTATATGCTACGATGCATGGAAGCCAAGGCTATGAATGAGAAGATACAAATGGTAAACACTGGCATGTTTTCTGAATGTGATAAAAGGCATCTTCATTGCTATATATGTGACATCTCATAAAAGTTCAGAGCAATTAACAAGAGATTATAGTATCTACATAAAGTACTAAATAAATCTTTTCAAAACTACAAAAATGACCAAGTTAATCAAATTTTATATTGTATCCATTTGGGTGTATTTGCAAAAAGTTACTCTGAAGTTGGATTAGTGACATTTCTTGAGTCAAAACCACGGTAGGCATGAAGGCTCAAGAACCCTGCAGGCCCAAGACCTCGCACACGAAAATACCGTATTTTCTTTCATTAGCTGTGAAGAAGCAAGTCACCCTGTCTGATCAGACAACAACGCCCACTTTCAGCGTCCACATGTTAACCCGCTTGCACTTCTCCCAGGCTACCCTTCCTGTGTGGGAAGAGTTTCCCATAAATATCTGCAAAGCCATCTCACTATCCTCCTCCAGACTCCTCCTCGAGCTCTCTTTTCCTGTAAAGCCTACAAAGGTTTTTTTCAGGGTTAGGCTTGTGGTGCACTGAGACAACTGCTTATTCTCTTGAGTAATACTGACTCATAGTTTTCTTGTCCTCCCCCAGGCATTCTCTGTTGTCTCTTGCTTTACAGTAAATCTGTAAGTTCTTTACCTTATAGACCATCTTTTTGTTCTTTTTATAGTGCCTAGTCCCAACTGGCCCATGACTGAAGCTCCCAAACATTAAGATATCTGCAGAAATACATGAGTACCTGTAATACAAATGGACGCACAAAACACCGTGGTGGCTGGAGCCTTAAACATGTTGAACTTGCATTTGAAAATATAGCATATATTGGAGCATTTATGCTAAAAAGGGATGTACATCATAAAACCATTCCTTCCCTATTTGCTGTTACACTTTCCTGCCTCCCAGTAATTTTTTTTTTGCTTGTTTGTTTTGGCTTATCGCTTGCAGATGACTCTTTTTTTTTTTGATTTTGCACCACAGTTTTGTTTTATTTTCCTAGGTAAGAGCCTGACCTGGTGACTTTATTATTTGTATTAGTATTTTTATTTGTGACTATTAGTATCCAGTTATCACTGTTCCAGATGAAGGCCTTGCAGAAAGACTATATGCAGTATATGTCACAATAATTTTTCTGAGTGCGCATGAGTAGTTGTATCTGTTCAGGACTCTGCTGAAATATAGGACTTGATAGATCTTGAAGGCTTTTTCACGTGACAACCAAGAATGAATTAATGTCTACATTTGCTGACAAAGAGCTTTGTAAAAAATAAAATTAAGTTTGCATGTGGGTCTCTCAGGTCATTGCAGGAAATCAAGTTCAATGATAATTAAGCCTCTGAAAACTAGGATGTACACAACTGAGGAACACACTAACGCACTGTTAAGACTGTGCTGAGAGCTTGCAGTGGCTCTTGGCATTTCACAGAATCACAGAATGGTTGAGGTTGGAAGGGACCTCTAGAGATCATCTAGTCCAACCCCCCTGCTCCAGCAGGGACACCCAGAGCACGTGGCACAGGGTGGCATCCACGCGGGTTTGGAAGATCTCCAGAGAAGGAGACTCCACAGCCTCTCTGGGCAGCCTGTGCCAGGGCTCTGTCACTCTCACAGGAAAGAAATTCTTCCTCCCATGGAGGTGGAACTTCCTGTGTTTCAAATTGTTACTGGCCACCACAGCCTGGCCCGCCATTTATTTGTAGGCAAACCATGACATCCATGGCAGGAGATGGTAGCTGTGCTGTGTGTGGTCAAAAGAAAGCAAGGCATGTTTACCACACGGGAGCCCACAAACCTTCTTTTGATGTTGAGATCATCAGTAGTAAAACCCCAGCTCCTTTGGCCATGGGCACTATGTGAAAGTGACCTCTGAGTTGCGTGAAGGCAACTCAATCTACCGCTACATCTGATCTTGTAGGTGCTCAAGCTCACAGTGAAAGAAGACAAAGGAATAACCTACCAGAAGTCATTTCAGGGGTCTCTGTCTCAGTGTCTGGGTGCTGCACACTCGAGGGAGGCGCACATGCACAGGGAATGTTCATGCAGTACCACTCACCTGATGGCAGGTTTTCCTTTAGCAGAGCTCTGCTCCAGCTCTCAGGTGCTCTGTGTCAGCAGTGATGTGTCACGTGCGTGTACTGCATGGGAAGACTGAATCACTGATCAAACGGGGCAGAGTTCGGCGTGGACCCACGTACCTTGGCTCCGGATTTCCTTGTTCTGACGTGCTCACTGACATGACAGGGCAACCAGGAACTGAAGACCCTTTCCACTCCAAAACGCCTACTGAAGATGTTGTTTTTTAAACAGAGACAAAGACAGAAAAACTCCACGTCTGAACTTTGGCTATTTCAAGTAATTACAGCAACCACATAGGTATGCACTTCAATCTTTGTAGCTAGTCATTGATGCTCCCCCCTTTCATCCTAGACCTGTAAGTCCTTTAGAAGGGAAATAAATGTCATTATTCTTGTCATGTAGGTAAAGGAAGAGAGAGAAAGTGGAGCAAACTGATGTGCATGATCCTGCTCATCAGGCCTGAGAGAGGAAAAGAAAATAGGGAATAAAGTGTACAAAAAATCTGCAGTGCTATTTATCATTGTATGATGCCATTACACATCTGACAAGTAGCAATGGAATGCATGGATCCTAATGTATCTGCCCTGACGTGCATGCCAAGCCAGACCCTACATCCTTGTTCGACTTGCCCTTGAGTCAACCAGGCCTTTCCTCAGCCCACGCAGTCTTCCTTCCCCACCAAACGAGTCCCTACCTGGCAACACCTATCCTGATTTTCAGATGACTATTATTTGCATTTCTTTACTGCTTCATTTCCTGGTTTGCCAAGTTTAAATTTGCATTTCTCTAGGTCTGCCTAGATATTGGCTCATATAATGGGTTCACACTCTTCCTTTTCAGAAGCAGAGATTGGTTATTCATGTCCCAGAACATATCTCAGAGGGAAAAGTGGGACTGGACTGAGTTGCCGCCTGTCACCAAACCTGCTTTCCCTGCTAGCAATTCTTCTCCAGCAGAAGTTTCATATACTTCCAGCTAGTCCCCTCCTATGACTCTTTCTCCTCTTTCTGCCCCACTGTCTCTCCTATCCTCTTGGTCCTCCATCTCAAACTCCCCTCAGCAAGCTTCTGTGCACAGCATTTTTAATTCTCTTTTATGTAAACAGTCTTTCAACCTTCTTACTAGCTTCTGATACTCACATTGTGTCTCCAAAGCAAAAAAGAAACAAAACCTGGCAGAAGGCATATCTGGCAAGATGCCTACAGATCTTTTTCAGATTTCCACTGTGTTTAGGTCAGATTCAACCGTGACTCCATTTGCAACTCATGTGAATACTAGCTGGCTACAAGCCGTCTTGGCCACCCTATTCAGGCAACAGTGTAATCCATTTAGTCGGAGAGAGCTGGGCACATTCCTCTGCAGGCAGCTATGCTCTTTTTTAGATGAACTGAAGGTTCGTAGGTGCCAATGGGATTCACGTCAGGAGAATGATCGGTTTGGGCATGGCTTGTTATCCTGATCTCCACAATTGCCAGAATCCATCAACTTAAAAAAAAATGCTAGTGGAAGTCAAGGGGTTATATCCCCAAAATTCTTCATTTAGATAACCTCACCACTTACAGGGTATTCACTTACAGTGAATTTTGAGGTAAGACTGTTACACACATGTATTTTAGATCACTTGGAGGAATCAGCTTTTGGATGGTAATGTCTACACAGTCGTTTGAGGACAGATATGAGCTCATTCTACCTGTGCATCAGCTGAATCAGCAACCGTGTTACTACATGTAGCACTGAGCCCAGTCAGATATATGGACAGAAGGTGGCATGGCATAAATCTCACCTCATTTGGAAAGCAGTCAAAATAAAAACATAGCCGGCATGAACTCCATGAAGAAATAATTGATATTGTTGTTCTTTTAAACATGGAAGCCAAGAGTGTTCTAAAAGATCCAACCTGTATGTTACTTTCAGTGCCACAAAATATGCAGAATCTATGAGCAGTCTATGAGCAAGAATCGTATAACAGAGAAAACAATCACCAAAAGCTACCAAAACCAAGAAGGAAAAGTAATGATGTGTGCCAGTTTCTAAACAGAGCTTCTCAGGCATTGAACTGAGAGGGAATCCAAAGAACGATGTGCTTTGTCAAAAATAAATGTACACAAAACTACAAATAAACATAATAAAAACACATATGATCCCTGAGGAAGCTGGTGAAACAGTAAGAGTTATGAAATCTGACAAAATGCAGAGCAAGATCATTTGTAATAACAAGCGTCAAAAGTTTAAGAACTGTCTGATCCAGAAATATTTCCTTTGTTTAATTCAGCTATCTAAATATTAAAGACCAATTACACTCTTAAAGCAATTCCTGGCTAAGCTCATCATCTCAATAATTTACAGATCAGCTTGCTTACTTTATACTCAAATGACCATTTCTTTTTTTTTCCTTTTCTTTTAAACCTTAATATAGGGCTAAAAGGGTTGTGGTAAATGTATGTTGTAATACTTTTTAATTGTGGGAATATTTCAAGGATGTCAGGTGTACTTTTTACCAACAGTGCATTAAGAAGCTTTACATTATTGCATTTCAACCTCTTCCTGGATTTGAGCACTGGCAACCTCTCAGGCTTGAAACTCTTTGTTTAAAAAGAGATTTAATGTACACAGACTGTAGCACTGCCAATAATCTCCCAAATGGAGTGAGTTTTATTGGGTGATTCATAAAGGAAGTCAGACAAAGTATGCGCAGTGGTATTGGAGTGTGGTTGGGATCAAAGTAATGATTTAGTGGAATATGTTCCTCAAGTGACGCGTGCAGGAAATCTTTCTGGATAAAGATGGAATCATCCCATGAGAATATCAGTATATTCTCAGGTATCATTTGTTCTGTGAAAATAGTGGAGTGGCAAAGAAAAATGAGAAAGCGGCATCGTTCACCCTCTGATATTCTGTTGGCAATGAGACTTCAGCCGAACTAGCTGGGAGCAAAGGGCAGGGAATGAATACAGCTAATAAAGCTAACATTGATTTAAAGGGACACTCTGCAATTCCAACACAGAAAAACATCCATCTCCTCTGTATTTAAGTGGCTTCAACATCGTTATCTAAATCAAATGTTGCTAGTAATTGAACATACATAAGCCTGCTAAGCTGGATTTGTTGTGATTGCACATTTGCATGCATATAACTCACACTCTGCACTGTTCAATCTCTTTCCAAGCAGCATTTTGAAAACCACAGTGTTAATTTTGTTTCTGAGGTTAAAGAGCTACTTGTACAGAGAACAATAAGCCCTAAGAGCAGAAGGCTAAATCCTACTTAGAGGGGCTCGTGCTAGTATAAGCAATAAGGATTTCTTATGTCCAATTAGTTATAAAAAAAAGGCCATTATATCTATAAAAATCTGATTAAAGATACTATGTTTAATTTGTCTCTGGCTCTTCATAGAGTTTTTTCTCTCTTCCTTATATTGCTTGCTAAGGAGTAGGAAGAAAGTAGTCTGCCCCAATCCCTGCTTTCTCTATGTTGATCCACTCCTGGGTATAGTGATCTCTGAAGGGCCAGAGCACAGCTGTGCTTTCCTGCAGCACTACCTACCAGGATGAAAGAAAAAAGCAGCAAAAAGAAGGCTGTGGATACCCTGTTCCACGAGGAAGAGTTTTATGGAGTAGAGGTGGCTTGCAAGACTCATATTCCCACAAAATGGGGACAGAATGGGACGAAGAGAACTCTACTGCTTACAGGAGCGAAGAGAAAGACAAATCCTAACTCTAATACTGGAAAAAACTCTAATGCTGGAAAAAAAAATTTAGTTTAGAAAGCTGTGATGGTGCAACATTTTCAGAGGGCTTCCTACATTTGACTTGGAAAGACAGCCTGCTGTTTTTCAAGTCCTGGGTATAGGGAATTAATATTTCACAGACACTTTCTTGTCCTCCAAGTTTCTTATCAACTATGTTTTTTTATGGGCATGAATGCTACTAATCCATATGCTAATGGCTCAACCCTAAATAATAGATTATATCCTTTCACTCAAATGTAGTTTAAGATTGAATTTAGATTAAATATACATGGGAGGTTTTAGTTTGTACCTTGACACAGCAAGAAATGGATGAGACAGAAGGCCATGTTTTCTGTGGCATCCTCCACCTACACGCTTAAAAATTAATATATGTAGTTATCAAAAGGAACAAAACTTGAAGATATTAGGAATCTAAGAATAAACGAAAAGTTTGTCCTATAAGGCTATAGTTTATTTGCATTATTTATCCCCTGACAGCTTCTGGAAAGCAAATACAAAAACACGCTGTGTACAGCATGCCAGTGCAAGTGAGAAGAGAGGCGGTGAGAATTTGGCTTATCTTAAAAACAAACAACAAAACAACAACAACAAAACCCTGAGCTATTAGACCTATTTTGTTCCTTTGATCCAAGGATAGGGTTTACACCCAGAGTGAGGAGTAGGATATTTTGCCTTAAGATAGGCTTTATGTGTTCTTGTCCTTAAAAGCCTTTGCATTCTTGTTTCTTATTCTTATTCAGGTCCTTAGAAACCACTGCCTTCAATGTGTAAATTGAGCATGATAACTTGTATACCTTACTTTTTCCCTTGGACTAGTTAAACAAACAAACTGACTCCCAGTTTGAACTTGTTTTACAGGGCCACCAACCCACAACTATTTCCATAGGTGCCCTTCTGTTTATAGAGGTTTTATTCAAAGGGACTCTTATGTCCTCACTCCTGTGTCGGAATTAGATAATCTGAGTTTATGAAGCTGCTATTAGGATAACACTCCAGGACAGCTCTGCACTTGGATAGGAATCTTGGAGCTAACAAAGAGCAACAGAATAAAGCCAAATATGGGTTCACTTTTTCACCATCCTCTGAGCAAGTCTTTTGGGATCCTGCTCCCCAAACCCTCTGTTATTTCCATGGGCCTGATTGTCCAGCTTCTCAGGTTGCTGTTTGTTCCACAGCCACCAGCAAGCGCTACGACATAGAGCACTTGGGTGCCCCGTGGGGGAGGGAAGCGCTTGCATTCTCCCCAGCCCAGCCAAAAGGGATATTTCCAGCGAGGTGCAGTTCATTTGATCTTTTTTTGGATGAGAGACTACAATTGAGACAAATGCCCAGAAGTTCAGTAAAAACAGTAGCTTGGAGAGCACATGAACTGCTCCCGGGCTGAGCTTTCCCCTTGCTCTGAAGACCGCACAGATACCTGAACCAGGGAGCCAGGTACCTGCTGCTGTTCCAGACACCTGAGGACTTGGCCTCGGTAGGGCTCATATTTCACCCAAGAACAGGACTTTTTTTCTATATGACCTAGCCTATTTTTTTCTATATACATTTCCCTCCTTTATTATTAATTGCCAAGCATTATTATTATTACCAAACATTCAAAAATATCCAGAACAAAACATAAACCTCTAATCTATTCCTAAGTTTAAACAAATTCCATTATCTGTGTTGGAAAGAGATTCTGAAGTCCATAAACAGGCAAAACTGTCACTGAAGTACATGAAAATTGAAATACATTTTAAAAGAGGATTTGTCCTGAGAAGAAAATTTCTGACCTCTAAGCCAGCATGACCAAAGCTTTGCAAAACTAGAGGCTTCTTCTGGGATTAATTTGTCCTCATAAAAGACACAGTCTCCCAAAAGAGGGGTTGGTTTAAGCCAAATATCCCCCATATTTGAGGCCTGTTTAGACTGGCAATGGGGAGATAAGAAGTCACACCCCAGCCTCAGACTGAAACTCTGTCAAACCCACTAAAATTATATTAATTTCAGAAAAAAAAACAACAAAAATGCTGGGGACCCTTCATATTGTCGGAATTTGTTTGGAGTGATGAGATGGTCTTTTATAGCATCTTCTTGATGAGATTTTTTTCTCTCCTCTGAGATTTCTCTTTCAGATTTTCTTATTTATTGTTCAGATTGCAAAGAATCCTTTCTTGGTCATAATGAGATAGGTTGTGTGAACCCTAGTGATGTGAACCCTAGTTTCTAGTGATGGTGAATCAGGGAACACCACTCTTTTTTTTTTTTTTTTTTTTCCTAGCCAGTCTGTTAAATCCTAACAACTAAATCAAGTTGAATTAATGTCTCCTCAGCCACCACCTTTTCTTACACCTGAATTTGAGCTTATCCATTTCAGTCCCCTTACAACTGTTTATGATGAACTATTTATGATATCCATATTCCCTAATGCAGATAAAAGCTGTTTGTGGTAACACCACAGCCTGGCTATAGATATTCGATTCACCAGCTAAAGCCTCTGTAACGCCAGGGTGGATAAATGCACTTAACCTTTTTAATGTGAAAGTTTTCATTTGAAATTTACTTGAAAGATCCCCTTTAGGGTCCTTTCTAAACAGAAGAGGCACCGATCAACATGCAGTCCCTGCTTGAGGATTCTGTGAGCAAAATCAGCGTGAAGCTCAAATCCTCTTTGGCTGGCAGCACACACGCAGGGCACGTTTTAGACAAACCTGATGCCTACTTGGCAGGACATACAATTCTGTCTATATATGAGCCCTGTTATCTCTACTTGGCAATACACACAATAGCAGCCTGCTTTCTTGACAATAAACCTTTGGCCTTAATATAATGCCCTTTTCATACTTTACAAGTCTAAGCTTAATTAAAAGGAGAATTGTGGATATCTCCTTTCATTTGGTAGTAAACACAAGCTCCTTCACCCAGTACAAAGCGAGTGGTGGAGAACTGGGCAAAGTTAATCGCTGGATGCTGTGCCATTCTGCATGAGAACACTGTGCTGTGGAAGACACTGTTGGATGGAAACAGTGTCACCATTCAGTACGTGCAGTTGTGATTGATAATGGGAGCCTTGCTGGGCCACTCTTGTGAAGAGCAGGAAGGCAAGAAGGTCTTGCTGCCCTGCTGCAAAGAGCCCCTGGGGTTTTGAAAGGCTCTACGCCAGAAGGAAAGGCATCTCTCAGATAACCTGTCCCATCAGACAACATGCAGCTGATGAAGCTGATCTTCACACTCCGCTTTTCAGGCAGGGAATAAAAAGTATCAGACATTTCAGAAGCATGAAAAAGAAAGGACGAAGCCAGTGTCAGCACCACACAAAGTTAAAAACCAAGACAATTCATGTTGCCTTGATGGACTCACTCATAATCATCATACCGACATTTCCAGCTGTGCTCAAAATGGGCAGCCTGATGAGGGAAACTGCAAAACACAATACATTAGGATAACTACGGACACTACTGAAGCGTAGCCTTGAAAGCTCACAGTTAATGAGATCCCAGTTTTGAACTGCATGTTCACACATGGAATCACAACAACCCCTTGTCTGAATTACTGTTTACACTATAAACACAGCACTGGCTCATACAAATATATTTTAGAGTTATATGGGGAAGGCTTTGATAGTTAGATATGTAACTTCCATCAATATTTAATAATATGAATTCAGTAGGGACTGAAACAGTTCAATGACTTTTGTCTGACTGTGTGAAATACATGGGTGATTTTGATCTCAATAGAAAGGGCTCTAACTCCTTTGTGATGCATCAGGTCTGATATCCAAATTTTAACAATTATTATTGTCTGGCAGATCTATTTAGCAACATAGGCAAAGAATCTAGTGAATCTAGAATCACTGAGTCTAGCTTTCTGTTAATTCAAGCCATCTCAGGAACCTGTTCTTAAATTTATCAAAATCTACCTTGAAATTCGTTTACTTTTCATTTGTTGAATGGTAACTGCCTTTAGAAAACTTTTCCAAAGCCTTGGAAAGCCCTGCTCCTACCTTCCAATCTGTCACACCTTTAGGGCTATTTTATGTCTATTTTTTATTAAGACTTTTTTTTTTCATTTACCTAAAATAGATCTTATTCTTTCCTGTTGCTTACTTACCTATAGAATTTCTAGAGTGTTCTCAAATTGTACCTCAGCTTCTGTTTTTCAGAAAGAAGCCATTTTGATTCTCTCCATGCTGAACATTTTCAGGGGAGAAATATGTTGCTATAGCAGTTTGGGGCCATGGTACATCAGTTGCAGAGGCTGACAAAACTTGTATTATTTTTCACCAGTAATCCACTATGATATCTGTCCTGTGGTTTAACAGAGAACCAGACCCTTGACCAGTCCCTTTACAAACATACATTCATTACACCATGCTGGAATTGGAGATGGGTGTGCAATTGCAGGGCCGTGATCTCACTGCCGTTACTGAGACATGGTGGGACAGCTCTCATGACTGGAATGTGGCCATGGATGGCTTCAGGCTTTTCATGAAGGACAGGCCAGGAAGGTGAGGTGGCGGAGTTGCTCTTTATGTGATAGAGCAACTGGAATGTACGCAGCTCAGCATAGGGGAGGACGAAACACGGGTCGAGAGCTTGTAACGGGCAGGCCAGCAGGGGTGACATGGTCGTGGGAGTTTACTACAGACCTTCTGACCAGGGAGAGGAAGTGGATGAGGCCTTCTACAGGCAGCTGCAAGAAGCCGCATGATCCCAGCCCTAGTCCTTATGGGGGCCTTCAACCACTCTGATGTCTGCTGGGATGACCACACAGCTAGGAGCAGACACTCCAGAAGGTTCCTGCAGAACATTACAGATAACTTCTTGATGCAGGTGCTAGATGAGCCAATAAGGACACGGGTGCTGCTAGACCTGATGCTAACAAATCAGGATGGTCTAGTTGGAAATGTGATTGATGGCTGGGGGCAGTCTTGGCTGCCGTGACCACGAGATGTTGGAATTCACGATCCTGCGAGGAGGAAGCTGGGCAAGAAGTAGGATTGCAACCCTGGACTTCAAGAGAGCTAACTTTGACCTCCTCAGGGAGCTCCTTGGAGGAATCCCCTGGGCCAGAGTCCTAGGAGGAAAGGGAGCCCAGGAGAGCTGGCTAATATTCAAGCACCACTTCCTCCAAACTCAGGATCGGTGCATTCCTACAAGAAAGAAGTCAAGCCATGGGGGCAGGATGGGCAAGGAGTTCCTGGGAAAACTTAAAGAGAAAAAGAGAGCATACACAATGTGGAAGAGAGTCAGACCACATGGAGACAATATAGGAACATTGTCGGCGAATGCAGGGATGCAACAAGGAAGGCGAAGACCCTTTTGGAATTAGTTAGTGAGAGATGTCAGGATCAAAAGGAAAGGCTTCTACAAATACATCAGCAGAAAGAGGAAGACTAGGGAAAATGTGGGCCCACTGCTGAATGGGGAGGGTGCCTTGGTGACAGAGGTTGCAGAGAAGGCAAAGTTACTAAATGCCTTCTTTGCTTCTGTCTTTACTGCTAAGGTCAGTCCCCATGAAATACAGAGCCCGGACTCAAGAGAGAAAACTGGGAGAGAGGAAGACTTTCCACTGGTCGAGGAGGATTGGGTTAGGGATTATTTAGGCAAACTGGACACCCATAAATCTATGGACATGGATGGGATGGTCCCAAGAGTGCTGAAGGAAGTGGCAGGGGTTATTGCTAAGCTGCTCTCCATCATCTTCGAGAGGTCATGGAGAGCTGGAAGAACCCAGTGTCACTCCAGTCTTCAAAAACAGCAAGCGGGAGGAGCCGGGAAACTAAAGGCCTAGCAGTCTCACCTCCATCCCCGGAAAGGTGATGGAGCAGCTCATCCTAGAGGCCATCTCTAGGCATGTGAAGGAAAAGAAGGTGATCAGGAGTAGTCAGCACGGATTCACCAAGGGGAAGTCATATTTGACCAATCTGTTAGCCTTCTACAATGGGATGACTGGATGGATGGATGATGGGAGAGCTGTGGATGTTGTCTACCTTGACTTCAGCAAGGCTTTCAGCGCGGTCTCCCCTAACATGCTCCTGGGAAATCTCTGGAAGTATGGACCGGACAAGTGGACAGTGAGGTGGATTGAGGACTGGCTGGATGGCAGAGCCTAGAGGATGGTGATAAATGGGGCTGAGTCTAGTTGGAAGCCTGTGGCCAGTGGTCTTCCACAGGGGTCAGTACTGGGCCCGGTGCTCTTCAACTTGTTCATCAATGACTTGGATGAGGGCACAGAGTGCTCCCTCAGCAAGTTTGCAGGCGATACCAAACTGGGAGGAGTGGCTGACACTCCCGAGGGCTGTGCTACCATTCAGAGAGACCTAGACAGGATGGAGAGTGGGGCAGAGAGGAACCTCATGAGGTTCAACAAGGAGAATGGCAGGGTCCTGAACGTGGGGAGAAATAACCTCAGACACCAGTACAAATTAGGGTTTGACCTGCTAGAAAGCAGCTCCACGGAGAGGGATTTGGGAGTCCTGATTGACAACAAATTATCATGAGGCAGCTGTGTGCCTTCATGGCCAANCAAATTATCATGAGGCAGCTATGTGCCTTCATGGCCAAGAAGGCCAATGGGCTCCTGGCTGCATGAGGAGGAGCGTTGCCAGCAGGTCGAGGGAGGGGATCCTGCCCCTCTGCTCAGCTCTGGTGAGGCCGCACCTGGAGTATTGGGTGCAGTTCTGGGCTCCCCAGGACAAGAGGGACGTGGAGCTTCTAGACGGTCCAGCGTAAAGCAATAAAGACGATTATGGGACTGGAGCATCTAACGTATNGTAAAGCAATAAAGATGATTATGGGACTGGAGCATCTAACGTATGAGGAAAGACTAAGCAAGATGGGCCTGTTTAGCCTGGAGAAGAAAAGATTGAGAGGGGATCTGATCAACGTGTACAAACGAACCCCGCCGCCGGTCTTAGCGTCGCGATGTAAAATAAATAGAAAAGTTAAACCCGGCCGCCGCGCCCGGGGCGTCCCCCTCACGCACCTTGGGGTTTCCCTTTTCCGCGTCCTTTGATATTCCGGTTGCCCACGGCTTTATTCCACCTTAACCCTTCCCGGGAGTGAGGCCCTCCCTTACCGCTCCTGTAGGCCTGCACGGGGACTGCGAGACCTTGATGTTTCGCAGGAGGCGCTCCTCAGGCAAGATGAGCCGACAGCCTATCGGGGGGTATCAACCAGCCCGCCGCGTCGACAGCCTGATGCAGGCCCACACGAGGACTGCACGGGGTTGCAGATCAAACAAACCGACCAATCAGGATCCAGAAAGGCAAGCCAAGTTTATTGATGAACAAGGATTTATATAGGGTTCTTAAGGGGCGGAGAGAGGGCGGAGAAAGGGGAGGAGAGTAGGTGGGGACTAGGTCGGAGCCGATGACCATTGGCCCAGGACCTGTTGCTGGGCGGGCGGCCAGGAGCGTGGCCCCCACCTCGGGGGTTCCAGGCGTTTCCAGAAGGTGCCCTGGTGCACGTACGCATGCCAGGCACCCCTGGTGCGCAGGCGCAGCCTCGAAAGTTCATACTGGGGGCACCAGTACCCCCCTGTACATTTCTCAAGTGCGCATGCTCCCCATGGGGGTCACATAGGGGACACCATTCACCCCTATAGGAGCCCTAATTCGATTTCATTTACCAACACAAGTACCTGAGGGGAGAATGTAGGGAAGATGGGACCAAACTCTTCTCGCAGGTGGCCAGCGACAGGACAAGGGGTAATGGATACAAGTTGAAACACAGGAAGTTCCATGTCCATGTGAGGAAGAACTTCCTTACTGTGAGAGTGACAGAACCCTGGCACAGGCTGCCCAGAGAGGTTGTGGAGTCTCCTACTCGGAAAATCTTTCAAACCTGCCTGGATGCCACCCTGTGCCACGTGTCCCTGCTAGGTGTCCCTGCTGGAGCAGGGGAGTTGGACTAGATGATCCCTAGAGGTCCCTTCCAACCTCAAACGTTCTGTGATTCTGTGATGTTAGGAATGGCACATCTGTTTTAGATTCCATTAACAAGCACACTGATAGTCTTTATACAAATAATCCTTTTTTATATTTTTTTCAATAGTTATAATGTTGCTTTCAAAATAGTTGCCAGGAAACTGTAGATAGAAACTTGCATAGCTTCAGTCCCCTCTGATCTATTCCAACACTTTTCCCTTTAGGAGGGAGTGACTGGATGGTAAAAATGTCACAAACAAGAGATGCTAAAACATGAAGCCACTCTACAATAAATTAAAATAATGGGCAGTTGCAGATTCTCTTGGCATTAATGGTGGAATCAGTGGGTGGAGAGGATCTAATTTTGCGTATAAAATGAAGTGTGAAGTTAAAAACTTGCATGGGCTTAAGACTTACCAGAAAATCAGAATTTAGCCTTCAGCTTCTGCCATATTATTCCTGTCCTTCTTTAGTTTTCATGTCTCATTGGTCTGAAGATGCCAGAATGTGGGCATGGGCAGCCTCTTTCAACCTTCCAGACGTTAAATAAACAAACAGGAAATAACCTCTTCCAGAAATTTAGCCATGTTGTAACCAGTGGATTTTGCACATGATACAGAGCCTGAGCCAGGAGCTCTTCCTGCCCTACAAACTGCTTGCTCAGGGCAGCTGCCTCCCTTTCAAGAGGTTCTTGGCAGCTCTTTGGGCAGACAACAGTGACATTTCTGTCATGGCAGAGTCGCAACAGTGTCAGACATTCATGTCACCCTGGGAGATGCACATGCGTTTCTTCCTTGGTAGTGTGGGGTTAACTTGTCTCCTGTACATTGGGAATAAGAACTGGGATGGTAGCCCGTAGTAGGAGGCCTTGGGCTGAGCTTGCCAGTGAGGAGGAGGGATAACATTTTTTTGCATGGAAGGTGCTTGCCAAGAAATCCAGAGGGAAAGCCGCAGCGGGAGAAAGGAACTCATCAGGTTGGGACAGACACAGCAGTCTGGGGAGTGGAGCACACACCAGGGTTGTGATGGGGTCTAGCCTGGAGGAACCAAGAAGGCAGATGCCTCCTTAGCCTGGGAGCCCATCCAGCACCTCACAAGCATCCTGTCTGTCTAGCATACAGGCTGGGCAAACACGTTACACCTTTTTGAGAGAGGAGACAGAGGGATATAGGAAAATTTTGAATGCACTATTAGTTTTCTGCCAGCCCAAGCCCCATAGGGGCAGGAACATGCAGCTAGGGATGAAGGGTGGGACGGCAGCAGCCCCGGCTTCAGTTTCCAGAAACTGTTGCAAAACCATGGAGTGCTGGTGAGATGGAATGCTATTAACCTAACCCGAGGTTACATAGTAAGGCCTTGTTGGAGACATCAGTTTTCCTGATTCCTGCTCTTGCGCCTTTAGGGCAAAGGCTGTTTGCCCTCCTTCCTAGTGTGGCTTGCTCGGCCTGTTCAAATGAGAAAATGAGATCAGCAACGTTGCACCTAAAAACCTAGGGATGGTCCCACTCCAACCGCATAAGGAAAAGGTCCTATCTTGGTGGCTGAGCCCAGGTCTCAGAATAGATTAAGATCAGGGCAGATGAGGAGTAATCACTCCTATCTAGAAATTTGAAATTGGTGAGGCTGCACTATTATAAAATTAGAATAAACTCAAGGATGATTTGGTTCCTGCAGGTTTTGGAAACTGATGCAAATGGTTTCTGAGCAGGGAGTGGATTACTTGAAACTGCTGAGGGAATGCTACTGAAAAATGGAGCTGCTTGGAAGTAACATAAGGCAAAATACAGGTTAGAAAGAGGTGAGAGATTGCTTCAAAACTTTTTTATTAATTTGGTTGCTACGAGAGAAAAAAAAAACTGTCAGATGCAAACAGTTGTTTTCGTTTGCTTTTAACCAGACATGCAAAAACATTGAAACATTCCTCAAAGAGGAACACTGACAAATTCCTCAAAAATGTTTTCCTGACCACAGCTTGCCTGCATGTAGACAAATATAAGGATTATGCCAGTTCCTGGAAGAAGGAACGTCATTAGTTTTTTTTTTTTTTTTTAATACTTGAACATATGTTTGACTTGTTTTTAGCTCTGATTTTTGTGTGTTTTTTTTTTTTTTTTTTTTTTTTTTTTTTGGGGGGGGGGGGTTTGTGGGGTTTCTAAATTTTTTTTTTGGGGTGTAGAAAATAGGTTTTTTTTATTTATTTAAATTTTTTTTTTTTTTTTTTTTTTTTTGTTTTTTTTTTTTTTTTTTTTTTTTTTTTTTTTTTTTTTTTTGGTGTGGTGGTGGTATTGGTGGTTCCTAGACTCTTTGTTTCAGGACAGTACAATGAGTTATTTTTCCTTTTTTTTTTTTCTTTATGGTCTGACAGAATTTTTGTCTATACAAGTAAAATTGTCCTTCCTTGACCCTAGCCCTCCTGCTGTTTTATCTTGAGAAATTCATACTGCATCATCCTCATTTTTGCTTTTTTGTAACTAGGCTGATTGGTTATTTACTGTCTTCAAAATTAAGTTGTTGAGGTCTATGCTTTCAGCAATTTTAGGAATGGCTGCTGCTTCATTATGCATATTTTAGGAGAAATTTCTGCAGATAAGAAGAAATATAGAATTGTTTTCCTGGGCAGATCTCTCAGGCACTATGTTGCATTACAGTGGTACTGAATCAAGACAGCAATTCTGCGTGTCCTACCATGCGTTAAAGTCAGTGGGATGTAATATTGTCTTGAAAAAGGATAGTCTTAAGCAAGTGCTTTCGAGAACTGGAGCTTTTAGTGCATGTTTGTGCATGGAGATGCACAGAAAAATTAAGGCTCCTCAATTAAGACAGTAAAGTCAGTGCATATATAATGAAGTACTTTAAGCTGCTCTATGCATTATACCATTTGGGAATAAAGTGCCACTAGATGATTGTAGCTTAATCTGAGTGCACCTATAGACAAACCCTCCAGCTGTGCTTGTGACATTGAGCAGCTTTGAATATAATGCTCCTCTTATCAAGTCTCTCTTTGCAATCCATAGCCTAGCATAAAAGCATTCAAGGGTTTCATACAGAAAGTAGCTCAATTGGTATAGTATTTCACCTATGCAACAAGCAAAAATTCTTAAACGTCAAAATTACAAAATCTGGAGCAAAGAAAAGGTGAAGGTAAATGACCAAAGGCATATCTGAAGGACATAAAAATGTTTTTAAATATCATCAACAATCAATTTATGCAAAAAGATTATCCACTTGTACAATTTAACTAGAGGCTGATGTTTGGAGTTGCTTTGGGTGACTTGCGCTATGACTGCAAGGCCGCAGTTTTTCCACGGAAGTGAGTGTATCCAATTTGTTTAGTGAAGGACTGTAACGCATTCTTGCAGAAGGACAATGCGAAGACAGAATACCAGCAATATTCCGCAAATCCTGGAAACCTGTTATTTCTGTTTCTCTTAGCTTCTCTCTCCCCCCACCCCTAAAAAAAATTTAGTTAAATGGCAAGTGTCTCTCTGATGAGCCTCTCCTTTAGTCTCCCTCTTCTGCTACTCTCTTCAGCTGGTGACACTCCACTAAAAATGCTTTGTTTTCCTCCTTGGGCATAAGAACTGCTCTGTTCCAAGCATTCTCTTGGCCTAAGGATGGGAGAGCTGGAAGAGCACATGCATCCTCCTGCAGTCTCTGCGTGTGAGTGCAGGACATAACATGGAACTAATTAACAACCTAACAAACGCCACAGGAGTTCACTCACCGTCAGGAAGCTCCTAATGACGTGGCAGCAATGCCAGAGTGACTAATCATGGTTGCTGTAATCATCCTTTAGCAATTCTACCTGTTTAAAAATAATAGATTAGCCCAAATACATCAACTGTAATTAGAACGCTTGGAATGTGACTTAAAATACACATCAGGCTCTTCTTGCCTGCTTTTCCAAGCTTTTAGCATGCAACTTCTTCCCATAATTCCAGTTAAGGAGAGCAGAGGAAAGCTAGAGAGCTCCCTTACCCTTCTCACTAACTTCAGTGACAGAGAGCAGAGAGCAAGGCACTGCAAATAGTGATTAACCAGATTTTGTGTGCGGGACACAACATTACTAGCAACCTGAGGGTGGATATTGTAGTCAAATGTGGCTCTGTATTATCAGGATTGAGAAGAAATGGAGTTACTCTTTCTAGGTGTGGAAATGCACACATAAAGTCAAAAAAGAAAAAAAGGGGGGGAGGGTTGTGATGGATTCAGAGGGCTCCCAAGAGGAGCAGCTCAAATGCTGCACCTCCATGGGCAGCACATGGTGTGTAGGACTAAACCTGCGTGCAGTCCCATGATGGATGCGAAGCTCCCCAGTTATTTTTCTCCCAGCAGCAAACATTTACACAGTATCTCCCGGGTTGCAAGCACACTCTGTGTGCGGTTTTGGGGAAGGATTCAGGGGTTTTTGGAGCGCGTGGGCCCCACTCCAGAGCCCCTCAGCAACCAGCCCGTTCACTACAAGAAACCATCCCGTCCCCTTCAGCGTCGCGGCTCCGGGTCGAGCCCCGCTGTCCCAAAGCCTCCCCCGAGCCACGTTAACGGGGGGCTCCGCCGCCACCATCCAACGGCCGCCAACGGCTCCCAACGGCCGCGCGGCTCTCGCGCGCCGCCCGCGCGCCTCAGGGAGCCGCCCGCGGGCGGGAAG
>VWPW01030072.1:746449-813486 GCA_013389825.1 Crypturellus undulatus
AGCCGCGCGGGGAGCGGGAAGCGGCTCCGCGTCCCGTCCCGCCGCGCCGCCCCGCCGAGCACCCGCCGGGGCCGGAGCTGGAGCTGGAGCCGGAGCCGAGGCTGGAGCCGGCCGTGCGCGCCCCGGGAGCACTCGCCGCGTGGATTCCTCCGCGCCGAGACTTGGCGGGCGGCGCCGGCCTCCAGCGGGAAGGCGGACGGGAAAGTTTTTTTTTTCTTTTTCTTTTTAATGTTGTTTTTCTTTTCTCGTTGCTTTGGACCTTTTGCAGAAGGGCCCGGGTCGCCGCGGGAGGAGGCGGCAGGGCCGGGGCACCCGCGGCCTGTCCCACTGCTTGCCCCTGGGTCTGAGCTCCTGAGGGATTTTTACTTAGTTAGTTAGTTTTGTTTTTCTCCCTCAGCCTCCTCTTTGCGGGAGGCTCCTGTCACTTTTGCTGCTTAACTCCTAAGGCCAGAGTCGTGGGACACGGATAAGGGAGAGACGGGTAAATAAAAACAGCCTGTATTCCCTGCATGGAGAGAGGATCCCCTGTCTCCTCCCAGATCCCAGAGGATCTGCCGTGCTGGCCTGGCTTGGTTCTGCGAGCTCATTACTTCTTTTCTTCCCCCCCCTCTTCTTTTTCTGGTATAATGGTGTGTGCATTTAACATCTGGAGCAGCAATGTGCTTAGCTTTGCAGTTTGGCCACGTCTGTGCCCTGCACAGAGGGAACTTTGCGTCAAAATGCGCTTGTGGGGTAGCTGTGAACACTGCGAGCAGAGCTCCGCACAGAGCCAGGGCCTTGGGTACATTCACTAGCGGGGCAGGCTCTATTTTTTTTTTAAAACAAATGTACCAAACTTACCAGGCATAAGTTACACAGCTTTTAGTCTGTATTGCCATTAAGATGCAGAAAAGCTATGCAAATGAAGATGTCCTAGAGTGAATTCTCACTCACCGAGTATAAATGGATTCAAAGCTTTAAAACCAACTATAGATGCTCTGGTTTCCTGTGCTCACACTTACCCCAGCAGGTTCGGGTGCTTTGCCCCAGGGTGAGAGCCAGGACATGATGCCGGGGCACCAGAGAGTTCAACCCAAAGTATTTGGCAATGAACATTCCTCCTTTCACAGTAAGAATTCCTGGGTTTAGCTCTTAAAATGGCACAGCAACAAAATAAATGTGGTTTAAATAGACTGAGGAGTCTGTGGTAGAATTTGTGGATGCTCTTTTATTTTTTGCCCAAGCAGAAAATCCTGTAATTTTCTAGAGATGAAGTGTCTCGTGGGATAACATTGCTCTTGCCCATAATTTATTGGTGTTTTGTAACATTAAAAAGTCCTGGAGGTTTTGCAGGGTAATTGTTTACTTGTTTTCGGACAGTAAGAGAAGCACATAAAGCAGGAGTATACAATTACTCTGTAGATCCTTTAAAATGATAGGGTGGCAGTGGAAACACTTAGGAAGGTATCTCTGGTTATGTTGGCTCTGTAGTTAGTGAAGGGTTGTTCCTTCCTCAGTTTTAAGAGGGTGTAATCCTGGAAAACCACCTACTCCTCATCACAGGCATCTTATGATGGAGGCTGGTATTCTCTTTTCCCAAAACCCCGGGGTCTGTGATAGACAAATTCACTTGCGACCTCCAGCTTTCCAGAGCAAGGCACCTCTGTACCTGTCTGTGTGAACAAGTGCCACTGCTAATCTTTCAATCCGCTTAAAAGTTAGATGGCAACCCCAGAACTGTTTCTAACCTCTTTATCTCTCCTCAGCCAAGTGTTAGATTGTACCTCTAAATCAGATAGGAGCGTCATGGTTTCATTCTGTATTGGCTCCCCTGACAGTCTACAGCCCTCAGCTGTGCAAAGGGCCTGGAATTTGGCAGTTTCTGCCAGCTCAGAATTCCCCAGTGGGGAAGAATTTACAGCTGGCCTAACAGTGGCAAAGCCAGCTTATCTATGAGCCCCGCTTAGCTCTATAAAGCCTAGTTGGGAGGGTGAGGAGGAAGGGGGAACCAGAGCTGTGCTCCATGCAGCCACCTCTCTCCTAACCCATAAAACAGCTCCTGTGAACTGGTGTAGCACTCAAGGGCCAGCATGCGGTCTGGAGCCATTACAGTAGATGGAGAATAAGTTATTGGTTCTTGGATGTCTCTCACGCATTGCCCAGGTCATGCTGTAGCACAGGAGAGAACCTGTCTCATGGTTCTGAACTATCAAATATATCAGAAGCAGTGTTTGGGCATCTTCATTTCACTTTTTCCTCCTCAAGAGTATCATAGAACATTATGGTTGGAAAAGACCTTCAAGATCATTGAGTCCAACTGGGTTTTATTGCATCTTTGAGGGTGTGAAGATTTGAAGCAGCTTGGAGTAATGCACAGTAAGGGGATGCCCGTAAGGTTTATAAGCTTTATGGAAACGTTAGCAAGAAAATAATTAGGGGGGAGTTTGCAGCTCAGGTCAATGCATGAGTGAGTCAGGGAGCTAGGCTTTGGTCGTGGCGCATCGTTACTCATGCAGGATTTGGGAGGGTGATGCTCTTCCAGAGGGCTGCTTTCAGCTTGCAGGTAGGCTGGTAGAACAGGCTATCTTGTCTTGTCATTCCAAATTCCTCCAGTGTCTGTCTTACTCTAGTCTGTTGTTTGCTTACATCAATTGCCTCTGTGTAGAGTCCACCTGCTTCAGGTACTGAGCAGGTTTCAGCTGCAGCTAAATCTGTGCAGCAAGATGAACTGCAGCTCTCATTCGGCTGGGCCTGAGCTTTCTGAGAGAGGGGCAAAGAGGGACTAGTGTGTCCCTGCACCTGCCTCTGGTGCTGAAACACGCCTGGGGCGCCCAGCAGGGAAGAGCCCCCTGGGTTTCTAATCTGCTGGTGGCTGCTGAATGTCCTGTGCTCCTGACATTTTATTTTTGCAGGCTGGAGGAGCAGTTGCAGTGCCAAGCCCTGACATAACTGTGTGTGGCATCCACTGAAGAGATTGCCAGGTTGAGGGCTGAGGCAAAGTTTCTTGTCTTTGTCACTTCCTGAGGAAACTTTGACTCTTCTTTGGAGCTGCTTTGGAGGATGGCTTGCTGCCATCTGAAGTGACCTCCATTACTCCTTGCCTTTTATTTTTGTTTATTACATTTTTATATTGTGACTGATCATCATAGGATCACAGAAGAGACTTCAAGAGGTCATCCTTCAGCCCCAAAGTTTCATCAACTTGTCCCAAAACTTTTCTAGCATATGTTTGCCTCACCTGTTCCTAAAAATCTTTCACTTCTCCATGGTGTTATGTTCCAAAGCCTAACTACTTTTGCTGTAGATTTTTTTTCCAAATGTAGAGCCTAAATCTTCCTTGCCTGAGACTCTGTTTCTTCACCCTCTTGTTTTTATTTCCATTTTCTTGGTCATTAGAAGTGCTTGCTGGCATGTGTTTTGTTAGCAAGTACTCTTAAAATACTGTGAAGTTGATGAGTCTAAATTTAGTAAGAGAAGTGAGGTTTCCTCTAGAGAGGAAAAGCAGATTTCCACAGGAGTTACCTCCCAGCTGAGTTCCTATTGCTAGATACTGAGAACAGCTCATTGCCTGCAACAGTGTTGACCGTGCGTCTCGGGGTGCTGTGTCTGCAAAATCACATGTGGGGTTGAGTTCACAGTTATTTGGTTATTTAAGGTGAATATGGACTGTGATGTTAATTTTAAAAGTCAGTGCCTTGGCAGTTGTAAGGCAGGCAGCCAGACACACAGACAGTGTGACTACATTTCCTTGGGCAATGTGGTGACAAATGATGGGAAGTTTGCATTTGTGCATAAACACAATGTTCATATTCTATCGTCCTCCTTGCCAACCCAGAAGAACAGTTTACCTGATACTGGAGAGGCCCAGGACTGTGGTTTCGTTGTTTTCGAGAAAAAATTCCATAGAAAGTCCAGCTGTATAGCAAGTGAGAGATGATTTTCCTCTTGTATCAGCAAGTAATCATGTTCAGAAGCTTAAGCCAGCCTTTTTCTTTTTATTACCAAATGTTTAAATGGTAGATGTTAAATCTGTATGTAATTTGTCATGTACAGTCACAGAGGTACAGAATTCAGGCCTGATGGCCTTCTAGGAAAAGAGAAGCACAGGGGTCAAATTCTGCTTTCATATACAGCAGCACAATGACCCCGAAGGCTACTGAGTAGTTCTACAACAGCAGAAGGCAGAACTTGAAACCGGTTTTGCTTTCAGTAGTTGTGATGCAGCTGGATGGGGAGCTGCTTATTATTAATAAAACAGCCAGAAAAGAGGCTCCATTTGGCTCTTGTATTTGGTGGGAAGACTCATAGTTGTCTCATATCAACTGAGAACCAACTGATGCCTCCAATCTGCTGATTCAGCTTGTTTGGTGGATGAGTGCCTGTTGTCTGGCTCCAGCTGTCATCCACAAGTCACAGTCAGGCGGTAGTTGTATTGTCTGTCAAATTGTGTTTACGTATTTTTTGGTTATAGCAATAACAAATGGCTTCCGTAGTTTTTGCAGATCCGTTGCTTCTGTCCCTCTCTCTGTTTTCTTAATATTGGCTGAAATACTGCTATTCTAGTTTCACAGTAATTCTGAGAAAAGTAAATTCTCTTTTTACCAAAATAAGGAAGTGGAATTGGTGATATCTTCTGTCTTCTGAGCTCAGATAAAAATCACTTCTAGTTTTACTTGGTGAAGTTGGAATGAGGTGCACTGCATGAAGCAGAAACTTTGTATATAGGAAATTTATGCCTGTGGGGAAGGAAAAAAAAAAGCAAATGAAACAAAAGTCTTTGTGGGCAGATGATTCTTTTTAATTTAATTATTTTAATTGACTTAAAGTCAAGCCAGATTCAAAGGTAGTTTAACATTTATAATATGCTTTCTGTGAATTTTATTGATAGATTTTCTTTCTACGACAGTGATTTTAGCCAATAGGATTTGTAGCAGCTAGGCTGCACTGGAAAGAAGAGACAAGGAAGTATGTGTACAGTAATATCTACGTGAGGAAGCCAAACAGTCTGCATAGACATGAAATGATGTCCACCCAGTTAGTGCACATACAAGGTCTACAATTTTCATGTTCTTTGCTCAGATGCAGCCCAACACTTGCAAAATTTACCAGGACTCTAATCTATTGACACTTTTCAAATATAAAGGCTCTGTATATCCAAACATCTTTGCCTATGACTGCTCATTTTTAATTCCTTAAGAAGGGACTCCTTAATCAGAATTAAATTAAGATTTGGATAAGCATATGCCTTCTCCCAGAGGAACATACTGGGATTCCAGTTTGGGTGGCAAGAGGGAATAGGGTTGAGATTTTGCTGCTAGTTGTCACCTATGAAAAAAGTTTCCTTAAAAGCCTCCTGAGAGCTGACATCAGACTGCCACATCTGCTATACTTAAGATAGGTAGTGTGCTCTCGCCCTTTTGCCCTTATAGGCTTTAAGCAAAGGTATACGGACCATCTTTTATTCCATTATTCTTCATCCTCTCTTGTAAATATGCATGGAAAGAGGTGGGCACAGCTTATGATTTTTCTCCCCTCTGTCTTGCACAGATGGCAGCACAACCTGATCCTCAAACCCCCTCTTGCCACAGTGTTAATAAGCTAACATCTGCTTGCAATGGCAAATCCTCCTCTGGGGTGAGGCAAAGCGACCGCGTCAGGTGGGAAGCCCAGTAGCACCGTTCCAGTCTCTGTCATTAGTTTTCAGGTTGCACTAAGCAACCTGGTCTCACCTTGTAGCTGACCCTTCTTGAGCAGCAGCTGGAACTAGAGACCTCCTGAGGCCCTTGCTGACCTGAGCTTTCCTGTGAAGTTCAAGGAAAAGATGGATGACTTCAGTTGTATAGAATGGGCCTTGTACTGGCGGACAGCAGGAAGACACCTTGTGTCTAAAATAGACTGCTTGTTGAGAGACGCATTTGCTTAAGAAGAGGCAGCAATCATGGCACAGTTCTAGCTACTTCCCAAGAGCTGCTTGCTCCTCTTTTTTTGGCCTCCTGTGCGGTCCCTCTTCCAAACTCCATTTACCCCCGTGTCAGGGCTCGAAGACCCTCTTTGGTTGGACCGCCGTTGATCGTGTGTTTCCCAGGTGCATCCCACCTGGCGTGACATCTGGGCACGTCCAATTTTCTTCCTTTCCTACCCTGGTTTTAAGGAGGAAGACGGAGGGTTGTGTTGAAAGGGAACATGGCCGAGTTTAGAGGTTTACACCACTGACACCAGCTTCCCTGAAGTTTCTGCTGCCTCAGAAAACAAGCCAGTCAGTGCAGGGGAACATTTCTCCACCACCTCCTCAGCTTCACAGGGTCTGGTGGTTGGCTCCCAGATGCTGCTTATGCAGTGTTGTAGCTTGGAGTAGTGATTTTGGTCTACTTGTCATCATTTCCAACGCCACGTGTTGGGAGCTCCTCTACTCAGGTTATCCCAGAATGACTTCTGAGATCAGCGGTCCAGGACCGATAGATGTCAAGTTACGGTTTCTCAGCGATCTCATCCGAAAGGACTGGGAAAGGTGCTAGGATATTGGGAGGATTCTTCTCATCCAAAGTATTTCATCCCGCTGTGAGAGCAAATGCCTTTTGCTCTGGCTAAATCGGGCAGGGCACTCTGCCCGAATTGACATCTTTCCAGGTTATGTTCTTCCTTTCAACAAGCTCATCTATAAGCTGGGAACATGAACGATCGTGTCTTTACTGAGCACTCTTTTGTGGCCTCAAAGCTGCAAGTGCTTGCTGGGGCCGTGAGTATCGATTCCCTCCTCTGCTTCCTGCTTCCAGATCTGCGTGCGGATGCTGGCAGGCCGGGTGCAGCTGGGCGCCCTATACCGTGCGCTGCGGCCAGTGCAGAGCGCCCTGACCTAACATTCGTCCAGGTCCTTTTCATACACTACTTGTAACTGCTTAGCCTGCTGACCTCCGAGGTGGATTTAAACCATCTGCTTCAGCTCCTCTTCGCCATCTGCATCTTTTGAAAAATCAGCTACATTTTAAAATATTTAAAAAAATAATCCTTTCTCCATCCAGTGCTAATCACGAGATTGGTTCGGTCATGCCCAGCTTTCTGGACAGAGCAGAAGAGGGCTCGGGTGCTCCTGCCGTGTCGGGGCCCATCCTGCCAGCTGGCTCTGCAGCCCCTTGGCAGCAGCTCCCAAGAAAGCAATTGCGGAGCCCTCACCCCAGGCTGAGTGAGGGTGCCCTGGCCCTCAGCTTCCCACGTAAATGAGAACAAGGGAGCGTTTTATCCTCGTGGTTTCTGCCTACCTCACAGAGGCTGAATAGTGGCACAAGGGGCACAGCAGAAGAAAATTAGCACTAAATAGGGCTAAAAGAACTAAATAGGGCTAAAAAAACCCCATAATCTCAAATTGTATCACAGCAAGAAAGGTAAAATTTCTTCTCTCTTTTGAAACGTTTTATGCACTCTTACCATGACAACTTGTGGTTTTGAACAACGTAGGAGAAAAATTCCAAGCTTAAGAAAATCGGTGTCTGCGGATAAAGGGCCAGTTCATACCACGGCCTTACATAAGCAAATCCATGTTTTAATTCAGTCTCTACCCTTGCAGAGCTACTAGTGAAAGCTGAACAACAGTTGGTAGAACAAATGTTTTTTATTTTCATATAACTATTTTTAAACATAAATGCTAGTGTGTGGTTTTTATATTTCCTGGAGAATTGGGTAGAACTGTTAGAGGGCTGCACTTTTTGTTTTGGATAACTTAAATGCTTGCTTAGGAGACATGTGGAAGTGCATGTTAGATATATATGTAATGCAGCTACTAAACACTTTGTGTCCTGGAGCTGCTGTTTTTTCCTTTGTCAGCAGAGTGACAGGATGGGGCAGACGTCATCAAGTGTCCCGGTTGGCCTGGCAGTCCATGCTGTGCCGAACTGCATAGGACTATAAATTGCAAGAGCAATCTTTAAAATGATAAATATCAGCCTCTTGCATAAATTCAAGAGGCTGATTGATTGTAATTAGGGGCTCTCTGAGGCAAGTGTGCATTAAAACCTCTCTACAGAGCTGAAGAGGTAAGAAAATTTTCCTAAAGGAGTTTTAGTTTTGAATTCTGTTTGTTATCTTTTTGTCTACTTGCTGCAGAGCTAAGTAAATATGAGTGCTTTCAAATGTTTCACCAGCAAAGCTGTGCTTCAAAGCAGTGGGACACGTCTACAGTCATTTGCATGTCCTCACATGCTCTCTGTAGACATGTGTGTATGTTCTAATGTGTCCAGTATATCTGGTATGCATTGGAGCAATTTTAGACTTTTCTGCTTCATGCTTGCTATACATACATGCTGGTGTTGGGAATTCAGTTGCAAAATAGCAATTTGTAGATATTTGGTGAACATCTGCTATGTGCCAACCCACACAGAGAAGGCATAGTGAGGATTGCTGGGCTTTCCAAAGAAGGAAATGAAAATGATCCCAGAAAGGACGTCCTTGAGTGCTGTGGAAAGTCAGCTTGCCTTTTTGAACTTCAGTGCATTTTTAAGTACTGCTTCTGTAGAAGCAAATATGGCTTTTCTTTTTAGTTAGTTAGTTTGTTTGCATAAAATAGTCTTTGTTAATTTAAACAAATCTGCCATTGATCGACACAGACCACTTGCAGTGCATAAGGGCCCACTTCTAGTTGGTGAGTGAATGAATCTGGTGGTTGGTTAATTCCTGGAGGCATTTGGGAAATGAAAGAGAATAGATTTCCTTTATTGAAAGGTCTCTTTCTCGGTGTGCTGAATGTAAGTAGGTCTGTCTTTAAGGGTCATAAAATAAACATTTCCGATATATTTTGCTAAAGCTGGTATGAAAAAGAAGCTTCTAACTGCGTAAATTTAATTTAGGACAGAAGCCTTTTATGGTTCATAATCCGTACTGACTTCAACCTTTGCAATGCTATGTAGATAATCATCCTTTTAGGTAATCAGTTCTTGAACAGGCCACAATCGAGCTTTCTTTCTGTTCCTTATCCCTTAAGGCATTTTTTTTTTTAATATATTTTTATGATACCACTTTTGTTGAGAATTAAAGGAAAACTGTACTACGTGTTTTCATCTTCATTGCCATTCAGTAAATTAAGAAATTAAGTGTTGTGTCGCATGTTTAAGCTCGTTAACTGTTATGACTCTAGCAGCAGAATATAATTTGTACTGTCTAATAGTCTTCAGAATCAATTGTTCAGTGTTTTGGATTTTTTTTCCTCCTTCAGGGTGTGCTTGGTAGCCTGCCTGGGCATTAGACTGGCACCTGGAGTGCATTTTAAGCAACAAAAATGGCAGTTGTATAAATCCAGATAACAGAAATGCTGTTAAGATGGTAAGATGTTAATGTTAAGATTATGTTACTGGAACCCTGATTTGAGCAGAGTTCTTAAGCACATGGTAAATTCTAAGCACAGGGGTAATCCCTCTTTAGCAGCATGTCCAGGAATGTAATCCAGCCTTTGCTGAATAGGCTAAATCGAATTCCAAGCTGAAACTAAGCATATCCTGTACTTTAACGAGCTTTTGAATACAGTGCTGTGGAGAGAGCAGAGATGAAAAGTTTAGGTAAATTAGGTATTTAAGATAACACAGCTCCTGAGGCGTTCTTGTCATTTAACATTGCAAGTGGATGAGGTAGCCCAGTTCTTCTCTCTGCTTGCGTTTTGGGATCTGGTAGATTTTTTTGGAGATAGTGCTTTATTTGACCAGGTAATTTAATTTGATTCAGAATTTTGAGTGAATGGGCTTGCCTTTTCCTTTAGGCCAGTGATTGAAAGAGAGAGGGAAATAACACTTGGGACCTGTTGGTACAAAAACAAACAAAAACCCCCACTTATTTTAAGGAAGATGATAGTCCTGCAGACCAGACACTTCCAGGAATAGTTTAAGTGGTGATTGGTAGACAGATGTGCATAAAAGGCACCATAGGTCAGGCTTGTAGGAACAAAATATTAAAGAAAGCGAGTAATAGAGAGAAAAGCAATGGAGGACTGAAATGGAGAGACTGAAAGGGGAGCAGTGGAGGAGATTGAGGAACACAGATGGTAAAGTCTGAGAAGGTGCAAGGGGAAGAGGGAAGCTGAAAATAAGGAACAGAAAACCATGCAAAGCAGCACCCAAGAACAAGAGGAATAAGACAAAAAAAATAAGGTGAGGTGAAAAAAAAATCTCAGTACTCTTCCCTTGATATTAATCTTCAGTTTCCTTTTTTCGTTTAAAGCTGTAACTCTGTGCAAGTTAGCTTTATTTTATTCACTGCTCAAAACATATTTCTCCAGCTGAATCTGCAGAAGTGTTTCTGTTGCCCTAAATTAAGCAAAATCTTTTGACGAGCCAAGACTGTTCTGTCATCGCTTTGGTAAATCAAAAGGAAGGTCTGGGAGGATTTTATGGGCCGCTTGAGATATTGTCCAGCATTCCTGTTCTTGTCATTCAGACGTGTCTGTGGGTGACTTTGGGTTCAGTCCTGCAAATGCTGGTTACAATCCCAAAGGTTTTTGCTGAATGGCAATCCTTTTGTGTGGCTCTTCCCCTGCTCTGGAGAGGGAGATCAAACCCTCTCTTTATCAAGCCTGACTTGTAGTTCTCCCTTGAGTAAATATTTTTAAGAGTTCTGAAGCTTATGGTTTAATGTTGCCATTTGAAATACTTCCCAATTTTACATTTAGATTTGCAAAGTGCATATACTTTCAACTGTTGATGGACTGGATTCTTGGAGAAGTGTAAAGCTGGCCAGGCATCAGACACTCTTCTGTGAACCAGTTATTCATATCCTTATTTCCTGATTCCTTCTGTGGTGAAGAAAGGAAGAAGACATTAAGAAAACAAACAAAAAAAAAATCAAAACAAAACTTTTCAGCCATTTAAAGGACTTTTACTATAAAACTGGAGTTTGATAGCACTAGTGGTACCCTCTCTAGGAGGCGCTGAGTTTCTTTGCTATTGAAATCTGTAACTCACCGCGAAGATCCAGAGCCATAATGCTCTTGGCATGTGTTAGGGGAAATGTCTTTATATAGCTACACCCTGAAGCTGGACCTTCTTCCCCACTGTCTGCACTCTTCCCCTCTAGTGCAAGAGAGAAAGGATTACCTCTTTTTTTCCTCCAGAATTGCCTGATGTCTCCATTGACACTCAAGATATACATGGCTTTTTCCTTCTTTTGGTGTGAAATGCCGTAACATGTTGCAGGTGAGCTAGTTACAGCTTTGGGGAGCGGGGAATGCCAGAATTCTGAACTGAGTTCCTTACTGAGCTTGCACATGCAAATTTGAAGGCAGTTTGACCCTCTTAAAAGTCTTTTGGGCAACTACTTGACAATTTTTATGTTACTGAAATAGCAGACTGAATACTGAGCTTTACTCACTGAAATACTGTGCCTAGTTGATATGCATATTGTTGATTGGATAAAATCACTATTTTTTTCTAAGGAAAGAAAGTTACTTCATGTATCTGAGCTAAACCAAAAAGTTTTGATCCAAACTAGGATTTGTGGGCACTCTGTAATATTGAACTATAATGTTTAGATTGGGATTATCAGTTGCACACCAGCTGAAGGATTTTGTAGGCCTTCTACACAGGGATGGGGGTGTGTTCAATTTTTTTTTTTTAATTTAGTAGGTGACACTAGTGAGTCTGAATTTTAAAATTATGGCCCTTAATGACAGGATTTGACAGAGACAGGGTATTGGAATATAAACAGAGACTCGTGTCAAGCAGCAATTCAGGGCAAAGTTTATCTCCTTGTCATACAATTGTTTTGAAAGTTCAAGCTGCTAGAAATATATGGGGGGGAAAGGTTCACTTGGAAGAAGAATTTGTTTTGGAAAGAATAGCATGGAACTGTTTCTATGAACTCTGCGGCCAAAACTGTACTCAAAAACAAAATTTGTCAGGCTGCTGTTTACTGGACTATGAAAGCCTCAGGTTATTTATGTATTTAGTCTTTTAGCCTGAAAGTTCTCTAATGGCTGAATTGCACGGTGCCGATAAGCAATATTTAACCAGGCTGTTGTGCTGGTGTGCAGGCACTTGGCCTCTGCACATGACACCTTCAAATCAATACTTGTTAGCACTGAAAATGTGAGGAATGGTGACTGGTTTGTTCCTTATGGATGTTCCTTCCTTACATGTTGCAAGATCAGGGCCAATGCTCAGGATTTCTAAGCAGACGTTATTCACACAAAATTTCACTGTATTTCTAATGGGAATTTATGGAAGTGAAATGTAGGAGGCCAAGGGGATTGTAGCGAATGAAAGCATCGTTCGAGATACAGCGGCTAGGGCAAGGACAGTGTACGGTCACTGAAAGGCATTCCAAGACTTGGGAATTTGTCCATGAAGCTGCCAGGGCCGTGGTTGGTGCATGCATAGTCCTGCGCTGCGGGAGGCCGCTCTGCTGCCCAGCATCTCCCTCCAGATCCCCTCCGTGCCATCCACCTCCGCTGGCGGCTCTGCCTGTTAATCCGCTGTACCCAGACTCTTGGTTCCTGACCGGCTTAAAGAGTTTATCCAGGAATTTATCCTCTGTTCCCGCTGTGCTGCGGTGGCCAAGTTGTCACCTTGCCTTGTCCTCGGCAGCAGAGTCACCAGGTGGTGCTGTGACACAGGGAAGCACCTAGCCTTGCGGCAGCGGCTTCGTGGTGTTCAGCTTGCCCATGCGGCACCTGCTGTGGGGGGCTGCCTTAAGGAGCACAGGATTTTGCTCTTTGCGATGGCTTTTGTAGCGAGTCAGTTCTTGAGGCCAAGTTGCCCGCATTTATCACAAGGCAGAGCGTTCTCTGACTGCCTCCGTGTACCTTGCGACTGCACTGTTTTACTCACAAGTTGCTTTACCGTAGTAAAAAAGATAGTACCAAAGCCTAAATATGCCTGAGGATGTCCCCAGACTGCACTGCCGAGTCCCCCCGAGCATCTCATGTGCAACCAGTGCCACTAAAAGCTGCTTTCTGAGCTAGAGGACTGTTCATCAGCACCAAGCTCCTGCCTTCCTTTTCACCAGGCCTTTCACTTGATCTCCTGCAGCCGTCCCTATCACGTGCCTGTCAAGGGCATACAAAATTGACTGAAATTCTGCTCTTTGATTTCAATTTAAAATCCTCCATTTCTCCTGGCAGTTTAGCTACTGCTCTGAATCTGATATCTTGTGGGGAGAGGAGAAGGAAATGTGTCGGAAAAAATGCTGAAAATTAGCTGGAAATTTGTCATTATTAACAGTTTGTTAATAATGGTATAAAACCTGTTATTTCTGTGCTGCAGTCACCCACTGGCTTGGTAGTATGGTTAGCTGCTGCTTTCCACCGTGCTGCAGTGCTTTAGTCCTATATTCTCGTTCTAACCTGTATGTTGTTTCTTTGACCTAAGAAGATGAGCTTTAAGAAATGCAGAGCTGGGCATTCCAGTGCTTGAAATCTATAGGCTGAGTTAATTTACTTTTTTTTTTCTTTTTCTCTCTCTTTTTTTTTTTTTTTTAATACACATATACTCCAGTGTTGCTGTTCCTGGGTTATGCTGAAGATAAAGTAGCTGAGGTCACTAAAGAACTGAACCACAGGTCACGTCCTCTGTGAACCAGTTTCTGTTTTGCCTTATTGTTATTTTCTATATGAGAGTTATTAAAAAAAAAAAAAAAGCCTTGAAGGAAGGACCATTGTTCTTCCTTTCCCTTCTAAGGCGCCTTTTTCACAAAGATTCCCTTATATTCCCATGCCAGCTTTACCGAAATAGAGCTGGCAGGTCACAGGAGAGCAGCAGTGTGAAGAAGCTCTGCATGAGTCAGTGCAGAGCAGTCATGTGGGCCCCTTCTCTGCTTCTAGGTAGTTCAACTGACTGCTAATCCTGTCACCCACTGTTGCTACAGTGTAAAACAAGGATTTATGCCTTGCTGCTGATTTAATGCATTTCAGTGACTTCCTATTGAGGAAAGATAGCTCCCTTTTTAACAGTCCCAGTCATCTTTCCAGCATAGTCTTGCTTTCTGTCAAGGTGATGATGTTGTTTCTTGTGAGTCCTCACAACTGGGGAAGCCTTTCTACACTTTGCATCCTCAGAGGAGTGAGGACTGTTCCTGCTAGCTGAGGTTGTGGGCTCCCGTTCTTTTTTTAATCAAAATGCCGGATGAGAGAGAGCACTTTGGACAAATTCTGTAGAAAACAAAATGTTTGGGGAAGAGAGAAGGGAAGGAGAGGAAGAGGAGCCAGTCTGCTCGTCTTGAAGTTCTTCTGGTTGCTGCCATGAGTGTCCATGCCTGCCCCTCAGCCTGAAGAGCTCGAGTTTGGAGCTCGAGTTTTGACTGCCTTGTAATGCCCGGGAATCTTGGAGCCCTCTAGGAGAGACTTTGGTTTCATGTGACTGTGCGTATACAAAGACAGGGATGTTTCTAGGAAACGGAGCTGCTTGTTAATGTTAGCTGCTCTATAAACATTGACTGCCTCTGTCCTGGTTCTCCCATTTCTGCTCGAGCATGTCACTTTGGTAGGGTGATGAAATGGTTTTGGCTCTCTAGGTTTGGTTTTTAAATTTATAATAGGGTGAGTCAGTGGTGTTGATTGGGATCTCTGGGTGGACTTCTCATACAAGTAGGTAGATGGAGAGATTGTAACTAACATTACAGTCCAGGGTAGCGAAGTGTTGAAAATATTCTCTTTTTTTGGGCAAAGGATACAGGAGAACATTAGATTAGGTATATGAGGAGATGTACCTGAAACTTAAGCATTTTTTATGTCTAAAAGCTTACTTGGCTGGGATCTGGTGGAGAGCAGTAGAGACCAATTGCCTCGATTAGTGTGGAGAGACCTGTTAACTACAAAGGAATCTACAAAATGGCAAAGCAAGTAAGACTGCATTTGCTGGCTCACAGTGAAGCAGAGAGCAGAGATGTTAACATGTGCCTGAGTTGAATTTCACAGTGGGATGTGTGCGGGATGCATGCGAAGGGAAGCCACGTACTGAATGATGGTCCTGGCAAGGGAGCCAAACCTGGACGCAGATGTCTGGGAACAGGAGGGGTGCACAGGGCTGTAGGCACATCCCACTCCGAGGCAAAGCAGAACTCGAGGGCACTGTGTTTTGCTAACAGGCAAGGGCAAATGGAAAGCAAACAGGAAGGATCAGATGATACGTTATACACTCAGGGGCCAGATATCTGCTTGCCCAGGACTTATTATTACTACTTTTCTATTTTAAAATAGTTATTGGGAGTGTAAGGGTGGTATTCAAGGTGCATGTAAATAACGAAGCAATGAACTCAGCACTTAAGTTTGCTTATTGTTCCTGTAATACTTTGTTTACAACTGTATCTGGTTTAAATTCTCATGAAGCTGTTGTAAAGTGAAACTAGATAATTATTCTCGTGTAGCAGTTAATTGAGACTGATCTTGCCAAGTTTTGAGCTTTGGATTTCTGTGCTAAATGTGGTCCTTGCAACATAAGGAGTGAAGGCTGCCTTGTAATATAAAAAGACTGACCTGGTTGAGCATAGAAAAAATGTCTTTGAGAACAAGGAATGCACTTCCTACTTGTACAGGGAATTGGATTTAGTCTAATTCTAATGCATATCAGAGGAAAAAGCCTTGTTTTATATCTAATTTATGCTGTACAATATCATCTTTGGCCTGAAATGACACTAGTGACTTGTAGGGTGTTTACTGTGGGGAAAATTGTACACAGATCATCCTAATTTTATGGGAGTGATATAGTGACCTGTTTAAAAGATAGCAATGATACATAGTACGAGCTTAGAGAAGGATGCCTGACAAACAGAAACACAGACTTGTTCTTGTATGGCCCTCGTGGACCAGAAGGAGAGCAGTGTTGAACTGAAGTGAGGAACTGTAGAGTAATTGTCCCTCTAAAAAGACATATACATCAAGATGAGTGCTTTTATACTTAGATCTGGAGGAACAGAGTCTGGATATTAAATGGGAGTGTTATGTGCTTTTTGACCAGTGCCTGTCATTCAGGAAAGTACATGGTAACACTCACGGTCCCTGGGGCCAGCTCTGTCTCCAGTTCCTTGCTTTCATAACTTGCTCTGCAAGCACGTGTCCCGCAGGCCGGTACAGTAACTTCTGCGTGTCACTGGCGGCAGGAGACTGCCTCTCATCTCCTTGGAAGCTCTTGGTGCAAAAGTCCATGCCAGGCTTATACAAACCCCTTGCTGCACCGGAGCTGATGAATAAAGTCAAATGCCAGTTGGAGGTGGTGGTGATGGGGTGGCGGGAACAAGGCTGGCTTGGTTGGTAGAGAGCCAGCAGAGAGGCTTGCTCTTCACCCAGAGCTAAACGTCAGGCTGCTCTGGGAAGCAGGTGTGTCTGTAACTCTGGGGTGCGCGTTCAGCAAATCATCAGGAAAAGGATCGCTGCCAAAAATCATGTTGTGTATCCTGGAAATGTTTTTTTCTCATTATTTAGGTCTATACAGAAAATAGGAATTTACACAAATTCTCTGTCCTGTGTGAGCTTCTTGTTGACTGCAGAAGGTGGCTTCAGAGCTCCTCGGCCCGCACTTGTGTAGTGCAGCCGGAGCTCTCGGGCAGCTGTGGAGCAGCCAAGAGCCAAGCTACCAGTGTGAAGAGCTCCTCTTGTATTTTCATCTCTGTGCTCATGCAGTGGTGGGATTTGCTCACTTGATACATCTTACAGATGGAAAAAATGAATACAGTGAGAAGGTATTTGTACTTCTTAGGCACCACACTTGTGAGTGAGGCATCACTGTCTTGTGAGCAGCTGCATTTTCACCGGGACAAGCCTGGCACTTGGCAGATTTGGATGAGTACCAGTGTGATGTGTGAAGCCGGTCCTCTGAAAGGCGTTATTTCTCCTTATGTATATGACTGTCTTCAGAGAAGTGATACCCAAATACAGGAAGGTTATGTTTGAGGCTAGCAACAGTTTATAGGGTGGAATGATTCTTGGATTAAAATACTGCCCTTGGAAACTATGATTAGGGATCTGAGGTGCATAACTCTCCTTGTATGTTCATACAGTTGATAAAAATCCAAAGGCAATTTCAGATGCTCTTCAAGCTGCCTGCTACAGCCTTTCAGAACAGCTGTAACCGGATTAGTAAGACATGGAAAATATTGCAGAGCTGCTTGCATCTGATTGCCTGAGTAATGATTAAAATGTAAATGGGAAGCACAGAGGACTAGAGCAGGCTGCAAATGCCAAAGCTTTGTAGTGTTTGTTTTTTGGATAGCTTGTAGTTCTTCACCTCCAGTTGGAAGTTAAAAGATAGTAGTATTCCCATACTGAAGCCTTACTTTGAGTTAAGGACCGGTGTGTCAGAAAACAGTAAAGCTGCACACCATATAGCTTGGTGCTGCATGCCAGGCCTTACGTGAGGAGTGACATTCCTCCCAGAGGGCAGCCTTGGCCAGAGCTGAGCACACATCTCTGCAAAAGCCCAGCAGCACTTTAAGGTGCAGGCCTAGGTTGGATGGTAGCTAATAAAATGCTAACCACCTCACAGCACTGCAGTGCCACTACGCTGCTGTGAATTTTCAAATTCCATCAAAAGGCCTGCTGTGGATAATGGGTATGGGCCAGGCAGTTGGAACTGTAAGTCAAAATCTCGATCATGGCCAAACCTTACAGTGGAAAGAACAGTTATTTTAATATGCAGAAGCTAAACTGCCAAGTCAAAACAGCTGTATTATACAGCACTGCCTAGTAGAGCTGCTAGGATGAAAGGTTTCTCTCTGTATTTCTCCACTTTTTTTTTTTTTTTTTTAAGTCTCATTGATTATTTTCCTTCTCTTGAAGTGTAAACTATGTCCATCCTCCTGGATTCGCCAGGCCACCAGTTACGGAGATTTTGAAGGCTGTTTTTTTTTTTTCTCCATTTAAAATACCACATCATCTTGAAGGTAGAGGACATTTTTCTCCTTTCGTCTCTACATTGTAGTNTCCTGGATTTGCCGGGCCACCAGTTACGGAGATTTTGAATTTAAAATACCACATCATCTTGAAGGTAGAGGACATTTTTCTCCTTTCGTCTCTACATTGTAGTTACTTCACCAGTGAAAGTTCTTCCCCTCCGAAAAGCAAGGGCCGCTGCTTCCCATCTATTGTATCACTGGCGGGAGTCAAAGCGGCAGAGCGAAAAGGAGAATTTAGCTTGGAAAATCTTGACTATGAACCAGTTCCTCTGTTACCTTTCAGTTAGCAATGAGCCAGCCAAGAGGTTTGACCAGTGGCATGAATATGTGCCTGGAAGCCAGGGATTGCTCCTTGTTTCAGATGCCAGTTTCCTGGCTGTGCTGGGGTCAGGTTCTTTCCCATGAGAGCTTTGCCCTATACCCTGGCTCTGGGTGTTTGATGCAGCCTTTTTCTTTCCCCTCTCTGTGTCTGGAAGTGGTGACCCAGGGCAGCAGCACCTGGCTCAGAGGTGCCTTGTGGGGATCACCAGTGGGGCAAACTTGACTACAGTCAGCTGCGACTGCTGCGAGTATTTGTTGCACCTGTGGAACCAACTTGACCCAAGGAAATTTCGGAATAGTTCGGTGGAAGTGCCTGCTGCTTGGCTTCTCATGGACACAACAGATTTGCGATTCTGACTGTCCAGAACCACCGCGCTCTCTCGGCCGTGTTTTGCTCCCTTGGCCAAGCGCTCCAGTGCTTGTGGTGCCTTCGTGCTTAGGGGCGTTAGCAGGGGACCTGCTGGGAAAGCCCCACACAAACTGCCTCTGAGGGACAGAGATGCTTCCACTGTGAGGGGCAGAGGGTGCCATGTGGAGCCCAACAGATGCCACACGAGGCCTGGAATAGATTTCTCACTTATAAGGAAAGGATAAAGAATCGTCCCTTTCAAATGTTGTTAATATTGTTGAAAAATAACACTCTGTGTCTGCTTTTTTCTGAACATTCAGAGTTAATACCCACTGGATTATTAGGGTGTCATCATTCTTTTTCTGATATATGAGTAACATACGTTAAACCCGGGCAATGTAAATGAGACATCTGCCTGCAGATCATGTTGCAATGAATCCTAGTGATTATAAAAAATGCTTTGGAGGGATAGATACTTTTAATTTTGTAAAAATTGATACAGAATGAAGTACTGTGGGTCAACTCCTGGCATTGGCTAAGTCAACAGCAGAAGTCACATCCTTCCAAATGAGCTAAGTATTTTATCCTTATGTTGTAGAGATCAACTCTCCTTCTGCACGCAGGTTTTTGTGGTACCCATCACCAGGGCATCCAAACCCCTTTATAAAGCTGAAATGGGAAGTTAGTCATGAGATCTGTAGTGATTACAAGCCAGATGTTCTTTTTTCTTTTCTCTTTGAAAGTGGGAGGACAGGAGGGAGTTTCTTCAGCATGTTTGCACTTAGCATGCTATTTCCTCATGTGAAATACTGTATAGTATTCTGGTTTTATTTGCATTTCTAAAACCCTAGAGTCAAAAAAAGGATTTTTGCATAGTTTATCTTCTTTAACATATATTAAAGAAGACCTACTTGTTAACATAGTATAGAAAGATACTGCATAGTCAAGAATAAAATAGCTGCTGCAGCAGCAATATGCATAATTATAGGACCACCATTTAATCATCAGTCACAATGTGACAATGCGTGTGGATTTTTTTTTGTGTGTGTGATTTTAACATTTATTCCAATTTGGATGTAAAAATAATTTACATGAAGAGTTGAGTTTGCTGAGCACATTAGGGCTTGACCCATCCAAATCCATTAAAAACTCTTATAATAGCAAGGTAAAATAATAAAACCATACTCAGGGACACATTTATAGAATGGTATAGTTCCACTGGATTTGAAAAAGTGCTTGAAGACCTGAGGTCTATAGTTATGCAAAAGTAGAAATGAGATATCCAGATTTAAACTAAAGAGCTAAATTTTCTTGCATTAATTTTATTCATTTTTTGATTTTATTCTTACAAGTTGCACACATCTGGAACAATGGAGGAGGGAGAGGAATATACCAATTGCCTCTCTGTAATAAGAATATATTTTATTTTGTGGCTTTTTTTCCCTATATTGTTCAAATTGAAGTTGTGTTTTTTTTTCTTATCTTCCTCCGCGCTGCTGCAAATTGACCAGAAGAAATCAGCATCTGAATTGTTTACTTGCAAATTGGTTGCCACTATCCTGTAATTCTGCTGGCTTGAGACGTAGTCTCATCTTTACAGTGTTGTGAGCTGAAAAGAGCCAAATGGAATGGTTGTCTGTCGGTAGGAAAGTGGGTGAGAACTCTGTTTTTTGTGGTGTGCCGCTCTCCATCCTGGGGTTTTTTAAATCCTCATGCCTAAACCTGTGGATGAAGGATTTAGAGGAGTAGATGATGCCTTTTTAGGGTGAAAAGAACTGCTCATGCTCCTATTGTCCTTATTTTTATCAGGAGTGTCTCTATTTCAGATATTTATATCCATTTTACCAACCAGTGGGAGATTCTGCAGTTGTGGTCACTTTTCGTAAACTTAACCGGGATTCATTTCTTGCTATGACATTTCTATTCCTTTCCTCCCCGCCACTAGCCCATTTGCTTAGTACAGTGCGCTTTATAACTGATATTCTGCAAGTGGGCTCCGAGGCTCATGAAGAAGCAAGGAGAAAGGTCCCATGAGTGATTTCGTCTGAATGTTCTCCTGATGATACAAATGACTCTGTCTACCTTTTGCTTCACCTAAACATATGAAGAACACCTTCATTCAGAAAAAATAGTAAATGCTTGCTGCTTTCATGGAGTGATATTCTCTTGGTTTTTGATGCATCAGTTAGCCTAGTGCTGAAGCCTGTGGATTTGCCATGGATAAGGATGTTTCTGAAGAAATTCATGATCTGTTCCTTAAGTACCATGTAACCCTTGAGTGCATGTTCTCAGTTGCTGAAATTTGTAAAATCCTTTCAGCTCAGTACTACTGTGACCTTTTACATAAGCTGAATATTTGTGCTGCTGATATTGCATGTGTACCACTATGGGTAAAACAGAAGAATCGAACTACAGAGTGGAAAAAAAAAAAATGATGGAATGCAGAACTTTTAGGAACTAAAGAATGTCATCTGTATGTGTGTCACCGTGGCTTGAAAAATCTATTACAATTCCTTAACAAAAAAGGAGCAATCATCTTCATTAGATTTGAGGCAATTGGATATGAAGAGAAAGCCCAGGTAGCAAAGGACAACACAGATGATAAAGGAAATGCTTTCTACAGCTTTAGGAAGGAGATCTAATTAAATACATTACTGTGAAGCCTTTTATACTTTGAAGCAATCGGGCTTTCTTTGACTTGTGAGACATCTACCTGAGATACCTCTCTCTCGTAGGTGAAAGATAGGATCTGATTAACAATAAAAGATTTCCACTAAGTTTTCAAGATGGTGTATAACTCATCGTGATATGCTTTGCTTTCAGGCAAGTGGGTGTCTTGCTTGACGGGTTTAAGAAAATTGTCCAGATAGCTTTAATCTAGAAACAGAATGATAATCATTGATGTGAGAAGGAAACTTTTTTTTATTTTCCTCCTCTGGGTGCTATGGTTATGCTCTGGGAGCTACCTGATAGCTCTTTAAGGCTAACCAGGAGCCGAGGTGTGCCCGTCTCAGCCAAATCCCTGCAGCAATAAGTGACCTGGCTCCGGGGAGCTTCTGCTGCCGCCTGCAGCAGAGAGAGCCCTTGGCACAAGCAGCCAAGTTCCTTAGGGTTTCAGTCCATTGATATCACTGGGTAAGTGATACCCGGTAGGGCACCACGGGTAAGTTTAGCCCAGTAGTTAGTTAAGCAATCACAAGAGCAATGTCTAAGAGAGCCTATAGGACAATTTAAGAGCTTAATTGTGGCTGGCCTGTGCTTAGCTTGGCTGCTGTGCTTGAAAGAGATGTTAGGGAAACAGAAACTTGTCAGGTTTGCTAATTTTACTGTGAAGTGTTAATAAGAGTCATGACCTGAAAGCTGAAATGTAGGAGCTTCCTAAAAATGAGCTCTGCTTTACTCTGCACTTGATGTCACATCCCTGGCAGAGACCAAGACCTTCTTGCTAAAGAGATTTAATTGCAGTTGCCCTTATCAGCGATCTGTAAAGGAGGAGAAAAAGCTGCATGAGAATAAAGCATCATCACAGGGATCTAGTCTGGAGCACCATGGAGGAAATGGTGTCCCCCAGGAGAGAAATGAAATTTATCTCATCCGGTGAGTGGTAGTTCTGGTGTAATTCCAGAATCAGAATTGGGTTCTCAGGTCCAGCGCGGAGACATTTTTTAGAAAAATGTGCGATGTCGGTCTAGTCTGGTCATTGTGCAGAGATGGCAGCTAGAATCACAACTGAAGGCAGAAGTCAGGAATGGCGAGAGGATGTGTTGCTGCTCTTGATCAAAGGCTACTGGGCTGGTTTTAAATATGTTGCTCTCTTTGATCTTTATGTATTGACTGAACTCAGTAGATAAACAGCTGTCAGTGTAGCATGAGCATTTGCTGTGGCTTTGGAGTAGGCTAAGGACTGCTTTAAATTACATCTAAGTGAGTTTAAATGACAATTTTCTAATATGCATTGTACATAAAGGGTACTTGCAGTGGTGATATTGATTCATTTACACGTGGAGGCAGGACTTAAAGTACTGCTTTTCTTTTTCATATTTGAAAAGAAGATTAAAGATTGCAGAATGGTTTACAGGAAAGGCAAAGGCTTTTTCTTTCTTTTTTTATCTTCTTCTCCTATGTAATTATTTGCCATCAATAAACTGTGCTCATGCCTTGCCACTTTTCGAGAAATTTGTGTAGATTAGCTCAGTGTCTTCAAAGATGGATACAAAGGAGCTTACGGATAGTCCTCATGATGAATTCTGATGAGATTACTGGAAAACTTTCCATTGACTTTTTAATTACTTAGATTGGGCCCTGGGTTGTCATTGCTAATGTCTTGGAAAGGTCGCCATTGATTTCTTTGCATCCTTTTTGTCTCCAAGGAGGCCTGTGCAATTCTATGGGCAATGCAATGATGCTGCTTTTCTTTTTCCTTTCTAAGTGTCTGAGTAATTTATATGTTCTGCCTAACATGGAGGCTTCATGGGACAGCAGAGAGAAACTGGAGAACACTGGGTTCGTGGGGAATCTGTTCATATCTTAAGTACTTAAAATAATATTACAGAGTAAAACTAGGCTTCCCCTGCTCCCCTCCTCCCTCCAGAGGCAATTCTGAGTTTGATTCTAGTACTGTACTGGTATTATTTTTCTCTACTGATGAGAGGGAAGGACTAGTGCTGCAGATAGAAGCCAGCTGCCACACTGCAGTGTAAAGAGCGACTTGTGCTGCATTGAAATATGCTGTTTTACCACGCTCCAGTAACACAATCTGCCTAGGGACAGTTGTGCTCTTGAGGTGTTCAACTCTTTGGATTCCTGCTTTACCAAAACCATTTAACACCTCTATGAAGCTTCTTCCAAGTGTGCTTGTTAGTCTTGTCATAAAAAAGATCAGATGCACAAAGTTTGCACAGCTAGTGCAAACAGTATGGAAAAGTTAGTAGTTTTATTTTGGAAGGATACTTGGGCTACCCTTGCAACAGGTCTCGCTGAGATTGTTTCTCTGGACAACAGCTTTACTGGGTGAGTGAGGCAAGTGAGTGTTACCGTGTGTTTGCAAGTGCAGTTTTCCTTTTCCTGCACGAGTAAATGGCTGTGTGGAAATCACTGCGGTCTTTGCAATAGGAATATAATATGCACCGCAAAATATACAAGACTTAGCAGAAGGGAATGTGGGAAGAGCAGCTCTGCAGAGAAGGACCTGGGCGTCATGGTGGATGACAGGTTGACCATGAGGCAGCAGTGTGCCCTCGTGGCCAAGAAGGCCAATGGGGTCCTGGGGTGCATTCAGAGGAGCGTCTCCAGCAGGGCAAGGGAGGAGATCCTGACCCTCTACTCAGCCCTGGTGAGGCCACATCTGGAGCACTGTGCCCAGTTCTGGGCCCCCCAGTACAAGAGGGATGTGGAGCTGCTGGAGAGAGTCCAGCGCAGGGCCATGAGGATGATCAGGGGCCTGGAACATCTGCCCTATGAGGAGAGGCTGAGGGAGCTGGGCCTGTCCAGCCTGGAGAAGAGAAGGCTGAGAGGGGACCTGATCATCCTATATAAGTGCCTCAAGGGAGGCAGTGAGGAGGATGGGGCTGGCCTCTTTTCACTGGTGGTCACTGACAGAACCAGAGGAAATGGCCACAAACTGAGGCATAAAAAGTTCCACGGGAACTTAAGGAAGAACTTTTTGACAGTGAGGGTGACAGAGCCCTGGCACAGGCTGCCCAGAGAGGTTGTGGAGTCTCCTTCTCTGGAGATCTTCAAGACGCGCTTGGATGCAGCCCTGTGCCACGTGCTCTAGGTGGCCCTGCGTGTGCAGGGGGGTTGGACTAGATGACCTCTAGAGGTCCCTTCCAACCTTAGGCATTCTATGATTCTATGATTCTAAGAGAGCTGGGGAGAAGGTGATGGCAGTTAAACAGTCGATGTACTGTCTTTTCTTTTGAAATACTTAACCCGCTCCCTTCACCAGTACATAGAAGTTACTCACATATTAACATTTGCCTGTTTCTTAATTGAAATATTGGCTTCATGCTCTCCTGAATTCCTTGCCATGGTTTCTTTTGTTTCCAGGATACTGGAGTTGGGAAATCAAGCATAGTCTGTCGATTTGTTCAGGACCACTTTGATCACAATATTAGTCCTACTATTGGGTAAGTACCCTGCACTGTATCTTTTTTTTTTTTCCCTATACTTTTCTTTTAATTCTTTTGCACTCAGTTGAACTCCTTTCTTCTCCCAAATTTCAAAGTTCTGAGTAACTGTACATTGTCTTTTTCTGCGCAGTTTATCTTTTCTGTTTAACTGTTCAGACTCCATTAATTCCTCTCACCTCACGCAACCTGCTCAGTGTGCCCAGGGTGGCCCAGGACCAGGTCTTCTCTGTTCTTCCTCTTCTGGTAAGACAGTGTAGGCACCTCTGCCTATTCTACTGCTATGTATGATAGAGAGGATGGCTGAGTTGTGTCGTTTGTTTTCTGGTGTGACTGATGTCTTTCTGGTGTCTCGGAAGCCACCTCTCCTCTGGAGCTGTGCTGGCCACTCTGTATTAACTCACAGCCCTGCCTTCTGGCAGCTTGGCTTGCTTCCCCCTTTGCTCAGGTCAGTATTGTGTGTGCCATGGGCTCCCTGGGTGACAACAGCACACATCCTACTAAATGTTTCCTGTCTGGGTACCTGAACAATTACGAAATTTGTCTAAGTGAAGACCGGTTCCTTTGGTTTTCACAGAAGAAAGACTTGAGGCCAAACTCATTTATACTGAAGTAAATATAGAGATATTTCAGATTTCCTTTGACTCAAACAGAAAAAAAACCTTGTCCCCCCCCCTTTTTTTTTTTTTTTTTTTTGCTATAAGAAACAAAATAATCCTGGAAGTCCTTTTTTACTGTTGTCTTTTTAAATTAGCATATTTTTCTTTACTCATCATATACAGAGAGCTTCTTGGTCTTTTTTATCTGTCAAGATATCTGTTTTTTTATCTGTCAAGAGCTTCCCACTTGAGATGATGTCTAGGTCATAGGACCTTAGGCTTTGAATCACTTTAGTTCCTTTTATTCAGTGAAGTGCCAGATCCGATGCTTGGAGCTTGAAGAAACAACCTACAACCCAAGAGGCTGTGATTTACATGATTACCATAACATCCTACCAAGTAATGGTCAGAGGAATATTAAAGGTAGTTTCCAGCAGTTCTAGGCTGTAGGTATTGTCAACTGGCATGTTAACAGTGTCTCTTCCCAGGGGAGGATACACTTTCTTTGTATCACCATGTCCCTATCTTTAGCAGGCAGGATAATGCAATTTAAACAAAATATAATTAATTCATCTCTCCTCATCATAAAACTGCCAGGCTTCTGAGTGATAGACCATCAGAAGCCTATGAGTTATGTAGCTGGCTTTAATTCCAAAATCTTTTCTTTTTATCATTTTAGGAACAAATCTCCCTAGTATGTAATTACCTGGAAAATTTTGAAAATACTTGATATGATGGAAGAAGCTGGTATATATTGTTTACAAAGGAATAATTTGAATGGGAAGGGTTGATCTTGCTTGTGTGTTATAGCTATTCTAAATCTTCTGTGAAGGACTTGCGCTGTTGGAATGTATTGTTCAGGGGGTGAGAGGATTTCTTGCAAACCTCTACCTTTAAATGCATGAATGCGCATAGTGAAAAGTGTTATTGATTGAAGGACACTTGTTTGCAGTGCAGGAATTGATGAGAACTTGAGTGATCCTTTAGTTCTAAATCATCATCATATTTTTTCCCAATGTTGCTAAGGCATGTATTCTGTTCACATGAAAAAAGATGTTATTTCTCCTGTTCACATGAAAAAAGATGTTATTTCTCATAATCATGATAACAGAGGAATGTATTTCTTCTTTTGGGGGATAGAAATGTGAACGCTAGTTTACACACTGGTGTTTATAAAGGCCAACTATGTTCATAAGTTCTTTTTTTTTTTTAATTCCTCCAAATTAACCAAATATGTTAAATATGATCCTTGTAATCTACAACAGCTGCTGATGCTCTGAAGTTCCTGTTTTTGAAGCTGTAAAGTGTTGCTTAATACTTTGGGAAGAAGTATGACAGCCGAAAAGCACATACCCAGAACCAACCAAGGATAACACTACTCTTCTTGCCTTATTTAACATTTCTAAATGCAGTGCAGCATTGTCTAATTTGAACAATTTGCAGATGGCTCTAGAGGGAAACTCTGGTGCATCGTCCCCAGGAAATGCTTTCATCAGTTCTGTGTCATTCAGTGTAATTTAGTTCTTTTGTAAAGACAGTGCATTGTATTGAATGTGTCTTTGTAAGCTTGTAAGAGAGTCCAGGAGCCTCTCCCCACCTGTTTTCAATTCAAGTGCTGTAACATACAAATATCTTGTCCATTTTTAACTTTCTGTCCTAACGTATTTAAAAATACGGGGTGGAAACATAGGCAAATAAAAAAAAAACCTATAAAATTTCTCCATTTAGGGGTGAAGTCTTTTCTATTTGTTTACCATATGCATTTCAGCAGCTGGTTCAGAATAATGGGTAGTTCTATACATTTCCCGTCTCCTAGTTGTAAAAGAGATGAAAGCATTCACTGCATGGTGTGATGCTGGCTCTCATTCCCAGGTGTGCAACTCCCGGAAGATGGAGTTCACCACCAGTAGAAGCTACGTGTGAATGGCAGGAGCATCAGCAGGAGCCCAGGCACAAATATACCTCTGAGCTTCAGAGATTTTTCCGCTTTTTTAAAAATAAGCATATATGTATTATATATTCAATCTGGAATAGGTGCTTTTATCAGGAGTTTGGGGTTTCCCTATTCCCCAATCTAACCAGGAAAACTGCATGAGGTCCATAGGCAGCATGTGTAGAATACTGCTGCTCTTATGAATTTCTGTCGCTTCCTTATCTGGGATTATCAGTAAACAAGATCTGGCTGTAACTTTTCCTTTGCAGGGCATCCTTCATGACTAAAACTGTGCCTTGCGGGAATGAGCTTCATAAATTTCTGATCTGGGATACAGCTGGTCAGGAGAGGGTGAGTATTATTTTGCAGTATGTTTTTGTTGTATGCATCTCTTCTAGCGCATTGGCGCACAAAGCCCACTGTGTGTTTCAGCTTCCCTTCGCTGCAGAGCTGTGCCCCAGCCTGAGGATGTCACCTCTGGCCAGGTTCTGATCTCTTGCAGCAGCTGATGCCGTGCCATGGGAATCGGGAATCAGATCAGTGACTACCCTCAGCACAGCTTGGCTTGTGTCCAAGCAGGCACAGGTTGGGCTGTTCCATCTATTGTTTCCTCAGTCTGACGTGTTTCAGCTTTCGTTCACATTGGAAGGAACTCGACATATATAGTACCCAGCCTGGCAGGTGCGCTGAATGTAGGTGGTGATTCCAATGTTCAGTAACAGGCTGGTTGTAGAGTTCCGTTAATATATGCCCACTTTTGTCTTGGGACATCTGAAAGCCATGGAGAAAGCCATGCACGTATTTTAAAGTATTTTCGAAGTTTCTTGTGAAATTGTACTCTTCCTGCTGTTAGAAAAAGTGTAACTTTTATTCTTGTTTTGGGATTGGGGAAAAAGTGATGCTTATTCATACCGGAATGTGGGCCCTACATCCTACTGTGTAGGATGTACACTGTGTAATGTGTACATCCTACTGTTAGGAATAAAGATTTTTGCTGTTAAGTGCAGGAAGTGCTTGTGTTTTTTATTTGCAATATGAAGTATGATATGAAGTGTGCTTGATGAAATCCATTGACTCTTAGCAATTCAGTATGATATTTATGATGGGAGTAGGGATCTTTAGGAACAAGTACAGCATCCTCCCTTCCCCTGAATCTTGTTCACTCCATTTCTACATAATCTGGGGCAGATAACTGACTAAATATTGTGTTTGTAGAGTTATGGGTAGCAAAGGTTTCGTTTTCTTTCTCATGGTTTGTGTTTTCTTCTTTATAGTGTTTCTTTCTGCCCCCACCCTGTTTTCTGTTTTCCTGCCAGCTCTTTGACACACAAAACTCAATTCTTGAAATTTAAATATAACAAGTAACATGTTTCTCACATGGTCTTAAGAATCTCAAAACACGTTAAGTATACTAGCTTTTTGAAGGGAGTGCATATTAGTAAGCTTTATTTTATAATGCTGAAGGATGCTGCATTTGAAGCAGGAAATCTGTGACTCTTGGACACAAAATTCATCCTTCCTTTTCGGTCCCTTATGTTTCCTCTCAATCTGATTGAGCTAGTTATTTTCCAAAAATATGCTTCAGTTAAACATCATCTGCACTCCATTTTTTTTTTTTAATTCTCGGATGATGAGCAATGGCTGCCACAAATCTGGCTAAATTGGTGTGCATCTCTTCCAGATAGATCATGTTACGTTTTTTATGCATAATCCTGTAAGCTCTTTAAACCTGGGACCATCTTTTTTTTTCCATATCTGCACAATTTATTCCCAGTCCTTTACTAAGGCCTTGGGAATCTGGGGTGAAAGAGTAAATAATGCTGATGGGTGTAAGCACTTACCAAAGGAGCCGAGTGTCCCAAGAGGAGGACCACTTTGTTCTAGGTAGTTCGCAGCCTTGAAATATCCCCATTTTACAGCTAAGCACACTAAGTGTTTTTAACTGGTATTTTGGATTCTGCTCTTTCTGCTCTTTCTCATCTGCTGTTCAAGAACATATGCCTGTCACTGTTAATTTCTTTCTAGTTATCTTCTGAACAACAGTGATTACCCAAAACTTCCAGGCCATGCCAAACTTCAGACCTATTGCTATTTTTAACAGATGGTTTTGTGAAGGTTTGTGTTCTAGTGATAAATCTGGACTTACCCTTGACATTTTTATTGTCTATTCTGCTGATAACTGTATTTAGGATTACTGCTCCTTCAATGTCATGTTCATTTGGCTTTGTTCTTCTAAACACATGGCCAAGCACAGGGCTTCAGTGTCAGGGTGTTCTGTTCTTCCCCAGCTGTGCCACTTGTTGCTCCTGCCCTGCTCATCTGCTGCTCAGATTTGCTTCACAGGCAAATCCTTGTCTGCTGCTTTTTTCCCCCTCTGCTCTTACCCACCACTGTTGACAGCAGAGTCTGTCAGCAGGACACTGCCTCTTTCGGAAATGCCTGAGTCACAAACCCTTATTTAAACAACCCTGTGAGGGAAGCAGTGTGCACACTGGCTGTCTTCAATCAGCTGGGAAAAACTGGAAATTCACACGGCTATTTCTGAAAACGAGTCATGTACTGGGTAATCAGGAGGCATATGTGAGAGGGAAATGAGCTGGTAGCACTCGGCACCCCCTTGAGATGCTAGGTCTGCCTTCGAAATCCGTTTGCAACTGATCAAGCCTTCAGAAATGTTGGTTCTTGTTAGTTTGTAAAACCTGTCATCAGACCTAACACCCAGGCTAGGCAATCAGAGCTTGGTCACAGAGAGAGGGTAGCTTCTGGTTCATACCGGTACTAGGTATGAAATATTTTTTTGTGTGTCAGGAAAGTTGGAAGCAGCTAGAGTCAAGAAGGCATCAGAATTTCCACATTGTAGGAAATAACGAGCAAATGTTGCTTGTGCATAGTGACAGTAGTGCAGGAGGAAACGGAGACCAGAAGCGCTTCTGTGGCAGCGTTGCTGGGGGCGCGTGTTGAGCTGGCCTCCCAGAGGAGGCCCTGCAGCGCCCTGCACGGCGCTCTGGCAGCACGTGCTGCGGAGAACGTACGCCGTAGTTGGGGACAAAATGAGAGAGCTTGTTGAGCCTTCTGTCTTGCTTTTCCCTTTCTTGGATAGGGAGAACCTTAAACCAGCAGCACACTTCACAAAAATAAAATTAAAAAAAAAAAACCAGCTTTTCTTTGTGTTCATGTGTTATCAAATTAGCTCGCTTGCTCTGTTTCTTCAGTGTCACTTCTCTCCACCCAACTGTTTTCAAAATGTCACTTTTCTTCCCTCTCACTTTTTTTACCCCCATCAGCCCTTAAATTGTTGCCCTGGTCTTCAGGATTTAAATCCACCACAATTATGTTATTGTTAGTGAAGATTGCCTCCCCTAAGAACAGTCTCTTCACAAGTTAGCTAATGATGTTTTTATTAGCATATATTTTGGTTCATGATGCCCCAAGTAGCTTCTAATTACAATGCTTTGTTTGAATAGCTGGGGTGGCTGCCAGCTTTCCATTTTGCCAGCTGAAGAATATTGCAGAATAGTTACGGAGCCTGAGGGCTGTGGTGCCTGGGCAAGAATATTTATATGTGTCCTTTTAAAATTTAGTATATTTAACTCTGGGATGTTTTGTTTAAGAAAAGGAGCCGCACGTACTCAAGCTCAGTTTGAACCCTGGATTAGTTTCAGGATGGTATGTGTTGTGTGTGGGGTTCATTGTTCTCTTTTTGTTGTTGTCTTTTGTTTGTACGTTCTTACTGTTTCATTTCCAGTAAAAGATCAGTATAGATATCAATAGTATTTTACAGTCCCCTCTGAGCGTTGATAGTAGTTGTGATGATTCAACAGTGTCACGAGGTAAGGAGGGCCTGTCTTTGCTGCAGTCCTGATTAGGTTTCCCCGAAGTTGGCAGTTAAGTGCGATATCTAAACCGCTCCTTAAGGGAAGCGTTGTTTCCCTCTGCTCTGAGACATGCAGCTCTGCAACTTTTTGGCGCAGACTCGAATTCTCAGTAAGTTCATTAATCCTGCAGAGAAACAACCTGGCAGAGTTGAAATTAAATACATAGAGGCAGCCCAGACCCTGAGCAGGGGAGGCCTACCTTGTGGTTAGGGCAAGGGCAGCGATTTGGGTGAAAGGAGGAACTGGACCGTGCTGTCTGGTAGCAGCAAACCCATTGCAAATGATCCAGCTGTAACATCCAACTTTATCAGTTTGACTTCTCTCTGGAAACAAAACCCTGTAACTCAGTATTTGTGGATTTGCTGTGTGGATTCTGTCTCAGATAAGAACAAATCAACAATTCTTAGCCTTGCTAACCTGATCATTTAGCTCATGGATGTTTCCACTGAAACCAGACTATCCTGAAGGGACTTAACAGCAAGTATAGATGACTTGAGTTACTTCTGCAATAAAAACAGCCTTCATTTTGCTCTATGGTTTTATCTGAGTGACAGTGATGGTAGCCCACAGCTTAGTGTGAAGGCAGTGCCCTACACTCAGTGTAAGCATCTCCCCTGGGAAGTAGATTGTGTAGGGAAAAAATACTCCACGTTATAAAATACTACATCGTATCCAATAGTGGCATTCACATGTAAATTTTTCCCTTCACTCTGCCAGCTGAGAATTTTGGGAACTTTGTAGCCCTCCCTTTGGTGCTTCTGTGCGAGAAGCATGTATTTCAGTGTAGTCTACTGATGTTTCTGTCTTTTTCCTTTGCTGCTCTTCACATGCCAGATTTTCTGTCTATTGGCAGCCAGTGCCTCAGAGAGGACCAGAACGGGGCCCTCGTGCCCAGAGTTGGGCAAAGCCTAAGACAGCAGATCCAGAGCTGTGGAGTACGTACTGCCGATGGGACGTGTGGCCAGCACTTCTGGCCCTTCCCACGCAGGCGCTTAGATGCAATGTGCCACAGCAGCTGTTGTTGCAGCTCCCCTAAATGGACCGCTCGTCTGCCACACTCATCATGGCAGGGACCTCAGTGCTTAATAGTATTGATAGAACTGCGGGTTTTGGTTGTGTATTTTTGTGGGTTTTTTTGCACGTGACCCATTGGCACAGGGCTAGGAGCTGTAGTTGTTGTTACCATTAGTGGCACCCTGATAAGCATCTGATCTGAGGGGTCGCCAAGGGGTCTGGCTTGGCCACTCAGATGCTGTGTACGTAGTCAGAGAGCAGCTTGTCAAAAGTGGGAATGAAACATAGTCAAATGTGGAATCATGTGGAACCATGTGGAAACGTCTCAGCTTTATTCAGCCCCCGATGCAGGATGTGCAACACTCGCTAACTCTGTGTGCACTTGCTGTGTCTCTGTACAGCCTCCCCGCTGCAGCTGTACCTGTGCACGTTACGTATCTCGTAAGCCACGTGGACAACTGGCAGCCAAGGAAGCCCAGCGCAGGGGCCATGTGTGTCTTTGTTCTTGGCCACGAGGCCCTGAGGGGCAGCCCCAGCATGGCAGGACGCCAGGGCAGGGTGCAGGCAGCAAAGAGAGCGCCGGGGTGAATTAGCGGCGTTCCCTGGGGTGCCCCGCAGGCCGAAAGGAACCAGGCTCTCAGTCTGTCTGTAGAGGGACAGGACTCTGGTACTTTTTTTCATTTCTGGATTTATTTGGCTTCTTTTGCTTTCTAAACCTGCGTCACATAAGATATGGTTAGGAGATGTATGGTGCAGCACCTTGGCCATGATTTATGTTATGCTTTTTTGAAATTGTTTTTCTTTTTTAAGTATTCTGGTATGGATACATTGTGAGTTTTTCTTCTTCCCAATTCTGTACTGTTATTACAGGGGAAATGTAAATTATACCTGTTTGTAATGCAATGCACAGGAAGCAAAACAAAATGTTGTAGAGTTTTTAAACAGGTGGTAAATTCCTTATTGACTGCTCTTGGTTCTTATTTTATTTTTTTGCCCTTTGCAAGGGCAAAGCTTCTCTTGTCTTCAATGAGATAACGAGATGTAGGGTTGCGGAGCCCCCAAATATTCCTACAGTCAAACCAGTGCAACTGCTATCCTCTGGTTATATTGAACTTGCCTGTACACAGTGCAGAACTGATTTTTTTCCTCTGTGGTGCAGGACTATAAAGACTGTGTGTTCCTAGTCAGACCCTGAGAGAAAAAGGGGACCAGCTTTCAGAGGGAATTTCCTAACGTGCTTGTGGCCTCAAAAACCTCTTCCTTAGAGGTAGAGAGGATGAACCAAAAATGGAAGTAGTGGTGGCAGGGTGCGAGTAAAACATGCTCTACACCCAGTTTAGCGTTTCACCAAATCCTTATGAAACTCGTTGTGTGTCATATAGGATGCTGTAGGGAGAATGGTCATAAAGACTGCACAAAGTGAACAAGTTACTCGTTATTTGCTACATGTCTATTTGCTAAAGTAGGTTCCTTGTTTATGTTGCCGTGGCCCTTTTGGCCTGAACATAACTGCTGAATTGGAAAATCTGCTAAAATTTAACTGTTGCATTGTGTGGGTTAGCAACCTCAGCCGTGCGAGTTGCAGTGAGACCCTGTGAAAGCAGAAGAGCCAAAGAGCCTTAGGAGGGGTGGGAAGGTGTGTGTCACCTCGGCACTTACGTGCAAACTGGCAAACTGCTTTTTGGATACAGAATGAAATACAGCTTTAAAATTTCCGTCTTAGGTGAGCTGCTAGTGACAGTTTACTCATGATGCAGTGTCTAGAAGGACACTGTGGAAAATGGTAGGTTTCATCCTTCAGGATGAAACAGTAGGAGGAGAATCAGTGGTATAAATAGCAAGTCCCTACACCCGATGACTCATAAGAAAAATGCATGTTATAAAGTTATGGATGATTTTGGGAAATAGAGAAGGAAAGCAGCTTGTGAATACTAATCATGGGATGATAATGCAGCCATGAGAAAGGGATAAGTGCAGTTAATGCTGTTTTATATCTAAAATGCTTTGTGCAAATCTGGTCACTAGCAGTCAGGAAAGGTGAACTCAGCCTGGACCAAGTGCAGAAAAAGTGTCCTCCAATCACTTCAACTTTAACATAAGAGAGCCTGGCAAGGGTAAGGCTGCAGCGTGCACTCTCTTGGTGTTACATCTGGAGACAATAACCTACCCAGAGGAAGGGGGTGAAGTGGCCAGGAGCACCTGCGTGCTGGGAATCGGGGCACGTAGTCACCAGCGTAATGTGCTGCCAACAGGAACAGCATGGGAAAAGGCATGAGGGGCATTAGGCAGTTTCTCAAATCCTGAACTGCTCCTGTTTCTCCCTATTTGCTTGGGAATTACTGGATACAGAAATACTGAACCATAAAATTGAGGCTATGCAGACTGGAGTTTATAGTATGGAAGGTCATTGCATGAGATTTAATTTTGTGAATTGCTTTTTTGTGTGTCACTTGTTTTGGGCATCTGTCCCACATTTGGTCCTTGGCAGGTGAAAAATATGCACATTAGGATCCTGTATCCCTTTAATTAATTTTGCATTACTCTTTTTTTCTTTTTTTTCCCGTAATTAGGCCAGGAAAAGAGAGAAAAAAAAGTGCTTTATTATTTGCATAACACTTTTGTGATCTTTGAAAAGCATACTCATAAAGCACATTTGTTAAGCATGTGTTATTAATGGTGAAAGTTATTTTAAAGTACAATTTTTCAATCCTGGCTGATTCATTCAGTGTTGCAGAGCATCTTCTTATGTTTTGTCAGGGACAAGGGTGATTTCTTATGGTATTTGTTACCAGCACACTTTCAGTTTATACTGAACAATCTCAAAGTACAATAGAACAGGAGTTAACTATCTGTTAACAACAACTGCAGAATATGTGGCACTTTTTGGATGCAATGGCTTTTCTGAGGCTGCCTGGCCATAGTTTGCCCTCCCTCCTTGAGAACTTGCAAGGAATTGGAGCATTTAAGTAGATTACTTGGATTCAGATGGCAGAGAAACTTTCTTCGTGCATGTTGTGGCTCTGCTTACAACTTGCCTCCTGACAAAAGAAATAGGCCAAGTGACTTAGTTTGGTGTTTTTGTTACTGAAATTCAACATACTGCTCAAATGATTAATTTTCACAAAAATGGCATTTAAAAATATCTTCCAAAATCTTTTAAAAGAAATTCTTTGGCTTTGCATTTACCAGCCCTGATTAAAATGATTATTGCTTTCATTTCAGGAGAAAAGGGGTAAAAATGACAGTGGAAATAGACTGCATCTGCAAAGATGTGCACAAAGCAATTCTGCAAGCATGGAGTGATCAGGGTTTGGCTTGAATGTGAATCTAGCTTCTTCTGATTATATCCTTTCTTCTTTTTCTCCAGACTTTCTCACTCCATCCTTTTAGCTCAGGCTGGGGCTGCTCTGATGCACAGTGAGCTACTTTGGGAATCCATCTAATCCATCTAATTAGTCCTATCAAAAATATTTTGGTTTACATTCAGGTTCCTTTAAAAACAACTTGTTCAGCATCCAGTGCAAGAAGGACTTTTGTTGTTCATTTTTTTTCTCTTCTGGCCCTAACATTGGCAATGTTCTTCAGCAAAACAGCTACTATGAAAAGGATTCATGTCATCTGATCAAAAGAACAACAGGGAGAAATTCCCAGGAAGTTGTACAGGTTCTTAATGTGCTTTCTTGGCCAGCACGAATGGCATTCGAAGCATGTGAGTTTGCCTCCACGGCCCCTGGGAAGTGTGGTTACTTTTATCTGAGAGCTCTTTGTCAGCTCACGAATACCCTGTAATCTAGGTTAAAGCTAAGTCAGCAAGATGTTTTTCCAGAAGTTTACGGGCTGGGCAGGGTTTGTATACACAGTGAAAAGTCAGATCTGCCCTTGCACAAATATTCTCCCTAATATTCAGGGTGCTTTAACATAACACACAGAAAACTTCTGCAGTGGAAGGGGAGGCTAAAAATTCTGGAGTTTATTGCGCTTAACAGGTACTAATGCCACTCTCTAAAAGACCAGAAAACATACGTCTGCTCAGCTTGTTCAAGATGCTTTTCCTCACACCTAGCTTCTTGATTGGTGCCTCTTTCTTTCTCATCCCCCTTCCTGCTCGTTTTCCCTATTAATGAGCTCTTTCACCTGCTTCTCTCCTCAATACACGTGAGCACTTAACTGTCTGTCAGGGTTAGTGTGTAGTGGGCATCCGTGCTCTCAAGAGCACAACCTTGAACAAGAGTGCGTGATCTGTGATAAACACCTCTCAAACAGGCACATGGTAGAAAAAGGCAGGCCAAAAAAAATGATTAGATAAAATTATCAGGAGTGAAATAAAATAATATTTCTGCCTGCTTTGGCCATAAAAAATAACTTTAGAGTTAATATTGGATAAAAATGATGAGGCAGGAATGTGTACATCCTTGAGCTGCTGTGGGAAGTTTCCTAAATACTGGCACTACAGATGTCTAAATGGTCAGTTTATAAGTACAGCTGTGAGGCAGAAATATGTCTGGTGGTAAATCTGCAGGGGTAGGCAATGTGACATATGGGTCTGTGCACATTCACTGCTACTGAGATTTATATCCTGCCCTAATAGCACATTTGATGTAGGGTTTGACCTTGGTTGGTAGCTACAGCTTCATATGAAGATTTTACAGATCAACCTCTGTACAGAAAATGTGCAAAATGCCTCTGCAAGTACAGTGAGACTAAACATATTTAGCAAGAAAGGTTTTTTTTCTGGTTCCCTTAAGAATAGATTTAGGTGAATCAGCAAAAAAGACTTATTGATTGCTTTTCTTTGTATGATTATAAGCTCAAATTCTAAACAAACTGTTTAGCCATGGTAAATTGTTAAATTTATGCTGCTTATTGGCAAGCTGCTTTTTAAAATAAACATGTTTATTGCTTTTTTTTTAAGCTTGTTTCCCCTGGGAAGGAGGAAAGCTAAAGAGACACTTAATTTACTAGAATCTTTGTTTTTCAAAATATATATTATAGTTCAGGATATCTAAAAATGACCGGTGCTGGTAGCTTTTTTAGAAGTTAGTTTTATCAAAGTGATTTGCTGCGTTTTGTAAAACTCAACCCCAAACTGAATTCAGTGCAATACAACTAAAAAGTAAAATTTTCCTCTCCACCTGTATGAGAGGTACATGTTGTCAGATATGGCTCCAAATACAGGTGAGTTTCACATGGAAACTTCTATTCATCGTCCATACACTGTAATGAAAAGGCTGCACTCAATGAGGAAGTGCGAATCAGGTAACTGCAGTGGGATGAAGAGCACCAGGACATAAGGAAGGTTTCTCTTATCCCCTCCATGTTTTACTGGGGTTTAAGGAAAATAAGACATTGGCAACCACCAAAGAGGCCTGTTCTCTATTGGATGAAAGTTTGTGATTTGGTTGTCGTATGTTTTTGTGACCTGGCAAAATATGATTTATTAATCTGATTTATTCACGTTGTTCTTTCTTCTTGGGGGGATTTGCTTTAACAGTTTCATTCTCTGGCTCCAATGTACTACAGAGGTTCAGCAGCAGCTGTGATAGTTTATGATATCACCAAGCAGGTAAGACTTTCTGTGCACTTTTCTGTACATTGTTTCCATGTGCTGACTGCTCCACTGGGATTTTGTGGATTTTAACTTTTTTAGCTCCAACTACAGAAGTACTTCTGTACTAATTCCTGTTCATGGGTAGTTTGTGTAGACTTGAATAGATGTTCCTAGCTGCCTTAAAATTTTTAATGTAAAGCTCTATGTTATTTAAAATTTCTTCAGGCAAAGATTAGAGACTACATTTTAGAGAAGTTGCTTTGAACTTCCTCTGGCTACGCAGACAGCCCGAAACTTTGAAATAGCCCTTCTCCTATAGCTGATATTTTCTGTATGAAATTGAATTTTTACTACAAAAAGCAGCTAGAAGCTTATTAACTGCCCAGAAATTCTGTTGTTCACATATTACAGCTTCTAAAACTCATAATTTTTAAGTACGTGTATAATCTTACAATTGCACTGAAGTTTTCCATGGCTGCTTTATTTTGAAAAGCAGTACTGCAATAGTAAGTCTCTGACCTTTTCTCAACATTATTAGTCTGGAATTAAAGTTGTGTTTTCAGCTCATAAACAGTTTTTTGCTCATTTTTCAGACAGAGGAGGCTAGGAAGCTCTATCTATACTCAATTTTCACTGTTTCCAAAAGAATTTCTCACTGATAAAGTTGAATTAGAGGAGGCATTGATATAGGGATGATCAAGATTGTTCACTTATATTTTTTACACTTTCTTGCAAATTAAATTATTTATTAGCAGGCTGAGAGGGCTGAGCTGGGTCTCCGGTGTGTTAGTGCAACGATCTGTTGCTGGTGATGGTGGCCACTGCTGCGCACCACTACTCTTGTCCCTTGGTATTGCCAAGAAAGCATGAGGAAGAGAGAAACATCTGATAGATTTTTTTGTTTTTAATTTAAATACTTTCTAGCCTAATAGTTTATCTTGTAAAACATTATAAGGAGAGAGCTATGCATTATAAACTGTGACCTAGCTCTTTGGTTTACTAAAGAATAAATTGAGATTTGCCAGGTCACAGAGTTGGAAATGCAGATGGAGGTCATAGGCCTATGGATGCTGCTGACAGGATGATAGTGGTAGAGATGATAATCCACTGCCTAGAAGCTAAAAGTAGACAAGTGAAGCTCACATTAAGAATAAAAGAAATTAGCTACTAGCCAAACATAAAAGAAGAACTGAGTGGTTTCTTCAGCAGAGAAAATTTTAAAAATCAGCATTTATTTATTTAAGAAATTTTTAGGTTCAAGCAAGAATTAAATCTCATGACTTCAAGTTTGGAAAACAGAGCATATAGCTGCAATGATCCTCTTTTGGTCTTGTGATCTATGAGATTATCTTTGCATTAAGATTGTCAAAGCTGTGTTCCTCTAACTTAAAGAAGGAAAAAAAAAGGAGATGAAACTGTTAGCTCTTCTTTATTACTATTTTTTAATTTATTTCAATTTCTCTCATCTAGGATTCATTTCATACTTTGAAGAAATGGGTGAAAGAGCTAAAAGAACATGGTCCTGAAAACATCGTAATGGCCATTGCTGGAAACAAATGTGATCTTTCAGATATCAGGTAACATATCATCTTTTGTTGTAACTTTAATTGTTGCTTATAGTTACAGGTAAGTTTTCTTTATCGTTCCCATAGTAACATTTTGGACATCTGTACTGCGCCTTTTCTAACACCAGTCATCGTATCAATTTGTTTGCTTTCAGAGATGCACAGTTACATCTCAGCAGCAGCAGTGCACTGTATTTGTGCAGTCTATACCCTTCAGGTGCTGAAAAACTGGAAATGGAAAACACTTCTTCCCCATCCCCTTTTTTTTAATCTATTCATGTTAAAAGGTGCAGCACTCTTTGGCTTGAGTCCCATATGTAAAGCAAAGAATTTACTGGGTAAATAAAAGGAGAGCTAGACTCAACCCCCCTGAAAATAAACCAAGATGATGCTCTCTGTGATGTGTTCAAGGCCAGATTTGCTCTTTTCCTTGTTAGCTCTATTTTGGATTTGTGTTTGTCCTTTCTGGAAATGGGAGCCCACGCTGCTGTACAACAGTAACCCTTTGTGGCAGGCCACAACTTCCAGTTTTACCTTGTTCCATCCCTGAGTATAGTGGCCATATTTGATACTTTTCTCTTAGGACCTCGCAGGCTCTTGTTACAGTCCAAACAGTTCAAACAGCTCAAATATATTCCCCTGTCATTTTATAATCTTTACTTTGACCCAGACTCACCACAGCCCTGAGGCATGTGTGTAACTTCAAGTACTTGATATAGTGTTTTTTTGAATCAAGGCCATATGGATGGATCTCTGTTGGACTCCCCTCTCCCCAACCTGTCACTTATCAACCAACAAATAAAACCAAACAAACAAAATCAAAATCCTGCTTTCTCTAAGAGCCGAACAAGCCCTGACTCTACAAGATCCCTTGTTTCTCTTGGCGTAAAAGTAGGAGACAAACAGTCTATTGCCAACTCCTGTGGGATGATATGATCAGCTTGTCAACACTATGAAAGCAAGTCATATAATATGAGACAAAGGGTTTTTAGATATGAGATAAGAAAAGAGAATTATATATTTTTTAAAAAAGGCACGAATTAGAGCTTTTGGTTGCTGTGAGGCTCACATTAAAGTTATTGCTTAAATGTTCTCATAAATGCATTTGCTTGATTAAGTCAAGGCTGGTAAGTGTGGAGGTTGCCACAGTCAGTGCAAATGAATCCATCAAGTGAGTTAAAAGGTAAGTGTGCCTCGTGGTGACATGTGCCCAGCCAGCAAGCTTTTAAATGATGCTCAACCCCAGACAGGTTTCCATGGGGACAGGAAGAAAACTTGCACTGCAAAGTGATGTCCTGCAGTTCCTCCCAAGGCAGCTGCTTCACCAGAAGGTTTTCTTCAAGCAGTATCTAGTGTTGACTATACGGAACGGACCATATTGTATGCGAAATGTTTTCTCATTTCTTCTGGAAAGCTGATTGTTTATGCAGTACATGGGGTAGTATTGTTCTCTGACTGCCTCATGTCTTAAAATTCACTTCAGTAAAAATGATTTTATATGAAATGTTTAGCCAGTTGATCAGATTTTTCTTCGGTGTAGGAAATACGTAGGCTTTTAGGCTCAGAGCAATTAAAAATAAGGTCATGTGAGCTCACACAAGTGCAAGCTACTGTTTGAATGCTTTTTTGGTATCTCATTTTGGTTTTATAGACCTTTTGAAAAATATTTCGCTGGGTACTAGAGAGGCAATTGCTTTAAGACCAACATGAATAGAAGCAAAGAGAACAAGTCCCAGTTGATTTGATTCAGCCATCTCTATCACTATTGGACATAATGTAAGGAGGAATGAATGGAAGTAAAAAGAACTTACTTTCCTGTGGGAAGAGGCTGGCACTGTTTCTTACAATCATCGCCCATGTTACCCTCCTCATTCAGCATCTAAAATTTGAGATTGAGCTGCCAAGATAGATTTGGGAGGCTTAGGATTCATGCTGCTCTTCTCAGTTTTGTTAATAGGCTATCAGCAGGTGTTGGCATTCTTTCGAAATAAATTTCTTCCCTGACTTTGAAGAAATTTCTACTGGTGGACAGAAAGTTTGATGAATATAAATCTTCATCTTGGTATTAACTCTACTGTTGTTGACTGCTTGGCATATTTTTAAATAATAGTCTCTTCCTCTGACAAGTCACTGAAAAATAATCTCAGAAAAAGGAGCTGAGACTTGCATATTAAAAGGCTGCAAGAATTCAAAGTATTTTTTGAGTACTATAGAAGCAAATTAATCATATTGGAAACAGAAAAGTGTTTTTCCTCCATAAAAAATTCTTCTGACACTGTTGCCCAGTTCTATCCCAACACCACAGTGAAGGTTCTTGATTCTTGCTGCTTCACCCTTCCTTGTGTTTATTCATTTCTTGGCTTAGAACTCAGGCTTTTGTGCTTTTTTGTTTGTGCAAAACAGAATCTTGGCGATCCTGACATCTAGGTTATGATAACTGCCTTTGCTATAGTAGTGGGGCCTTCCAGTCCTGGCAGCACTGTATGTCGTGCTTATTGCCCACTTGCAGTGGAAGCTTACAGGCTTACCTAGGCATGTTGTCAAAAAAGGCTAAGAAGTTTCAAGTTTCCTAAGAACATTGTCACTTTCTGCTGTTTTATCTTTGCCCGGAATTCAGAAGTTTGTTTTCTTCTCTAAATCAGAGCAAGATGAAAGTCTTCATTACACAGCTCAGAGTTCCCAAATTTCTTTCACTGCTGTGGTTTGAATATTATGCAGTTTGGTCTTTTAATCTGCACAGTCATCAGGAAATGGAGGTACCTTTCAGGTTACAGGCCAGGTGCCATTTCAGAATTAGTAAGGGGAATTCTGCCTTCCCTGTGTCTTTTTGGAATAGAACGACATTTAATAGGAAGAAACAATTACAGGACACAAGATCTAAATCTAGAAACTCCAATTGCAGTCTCATTTTTGGAAATCATTTGTAATAAATCAGAGGCAATTATTCTGCCTCCCTCTTTTTTTTTTTTTCCTATGAGCAGCAGTTTATTTAAAATATCTGCCTCTACAAGCTAACTGTGAAGTTGGACTTCGTGTTGTCATCAAGGTACCTTCTCCTAAAGTCTAAGACACTTGTACTAACAAGAAGTTGTACTAGGAGTGTCAGGACCGGTACCTCAATGCAGTGAACTCGCCCACTTGAAGCTAGTTTTGACTGTGCCACAGACAGCTATAAAGTTGATACACAGCTTCTGATATATTGAACAGTTAGAAAGTTGTGGTTTTTTTCATATAGGAATATGGTAATCACAGAATGGCTGAGGTTGGAAAGGACCTCTGGAGATCATTTANAAAGACATGGATTCATCAGCAGGTCCAGGAACTCTGCAAATTTGTCATAAGTGAAATTTTCATATAGGAATATGGTAATCACAGAATGGCTGAGGTTGGAAAGGACCTCTGGAGATCATTTAGTCCAACCCTACTGCTCCAGCAGGGACACCCAGAGCGGCATCCAGGCGGGTTTGGAAGATCTCCAGAGAAGGAGACTCCACAGCCTCTCTGGGCAGCCTGTGCCAGGGCTCTGTCACCCTCACAGGAAAGAAGTTCTTCCTCACGTGGAGGTGGAACTTCCTGTGGTTCAATTTATACCCATTACCCCTTGTCCTGTTGCTGGCCACCATCAAGAAGAGTTGGGCCCATCTTCCCTGCATTCTCCCCTCAGGTATTTGTGCGTGTTCATTGAATCCCCTCTCAATCTTCTCTTCTCCAGGCTAAACAGGCCCAGCTCACTTAGTCTTTCCTCCTAATCTAAATATTAAAACAAGAAAAAAGATTACAGATTTTTGCATGAAAGAAGAGCACACTGATACGTTTCTAATTAAGTCTGTGTTGAAAATCTCTTATGTTGCACTACAGGAAGATTCAGATTTAGTTAATGTATATGTTTGTCACAAACTGATACTATTTGGGTGCAACACTTCATAATAGTATTTCTGCTGGGGAAAGGTCAGGCTGGCATCTCTAAGATGTGAGTTTTAGAAGAAACATGAACATGAAAATGAAGCCATTTTGAAGGAGGATTATGGGGAACAGCTGTGCTTCGATGCATGTGGCACACATTAACCCACGGTACTCATGTGATAGTCCTGGTTTTAAGAGCTCACTGACTTATGAAAGGAAATCATGTAAATGATCATAGTGGTTAAACTGAATAAACAGCAATAAAAATGTCATGTGATGGACAGTGGTTAAACTGAATAAGCAGCAATATAGGTTGTTCTTAAAAATGTCATGTGATGGACAAGAAGCACCTTGGCCCTTTGAAACAAATTATTTTGTTAAGTATACAGTGGTCTTCCTATCATGGATCTTGCCAGGCTGGATTATGTGATTGTGTTTACATGGACACAGGTGGAAACAGGAATCACATGTTTTGTCAGTGTATTTTGTTCAATCTGGGATTAAAGTGTGAGACATTGCAACTAAAAAACTAATTTATTTCTTTCAAATTTTTTTTTTGAAAAAGTGCTTTATCTTCTTTATTTGTTAATGTTTTCTTTAGGGAGGTTCCTATGAAGGATGCCAAAGAATATGCAGAATCTATAGGTGCAATCGTTGTTGAAACCAGTGCTAAGAATGCTGTTAACATTGAGGAACTCTTTCAAGGAATAAGTAAGTATTTTTTAATGATGACTCTTCAGAGGACATCTGAAAATAACTTGTCTATTTCAGGTCTATAAGCTTCTTTACCAAGAACATGAAGAAACCTCTTGAGCCAGTAGGATGACTCCTTTTATGCCAACGTAAACTCAGAATAACTTTAAATATGCTAGAACAAAACACAGTAGATAGTATTTACTGATAAGCCTATTCCATCTAGTTCTGTATATAAACCCTGGCCAGGGCTACCTATTCTGTTTCACACTGAGTCCTCTGTAGAGGGGATACTGTTGATCTCATCATGTTGATAAAACTTCCTTTTGTTGAAAAATGTGCCTGGAGGGCTAAGATAAGTAGAAAATAGTCTTTGCAGGGGAATCCGGTAAAAAATATTTTTTTAAACAAGTTGAGAAGGGGGAAGGAAAAAAATGTCCTAGTTTGCATTCTAGGAATTCCAGTTTCAGTCTCTGGCTGGAAGTCAGGAGAACTGCAGAACCTGGACTTCGAGTTCCGGACCTGCAGGCACTGAGATTTCTTCAGAGATCCCTAACTTGATCCTTTTCCAGTACTGGTGTTTCCAGCCTGAACCATGTTTTAGAGGCCTAGGAGACATCATGTGCTGTTCAATCCCAACTTCATCAGTTTCCATAAATTGTTTTTATTTCCTCTGTCTTCGTATACTGCTGACAGCCTCACACCCTTTGCCTGAGACTGGGCCTGTTCATGCATTGCTTTGCATATGCAGCATGCATTTGAAATAGTTAAAGAATGAGAACTGATATTGCTAGAAGACACTATCTTCCTGTCACCACTTTAGAAAAACTACAAACATGTATCATGGCTGTCTGCAGGACCCGGTTCTTCCTCCTCCTCATTTACTCATTATCTGTATCTGATGGTTGTGAATGTTCTAGTGGAGGAACGCCTCCATGCTAGGTAATTAAATAATTAGTTTCTGTCTTTAATAGGTAAATGCTGCAGTTGGCAGCATACATTGCCCCTAATAACGGATACATTAGACGAAGAAAATCAGCTAAATTGAATTTAGTGTGAACTAGATAACTAAGCAAGTGCACTTAATTCCTCAGGCAATTATTTCTATGTTTAGAAATATTTGGTCTCAGTAGATGTACTTGTGACCTTATCAAGAACACAGAGGAGAGAAAGCAGAGAGTTGGAGGTACATGTTTATGAAAATATAGTGGAAACTAAGTGGAAAATGTTTAATTGCCAGGAGAATTTTCATACGAATGTAGACTGGATAGAGGGCATGGATAATAACTTTCTCATGTCTTAGGCTATTTCAATCTTTGTATTTTGGGCTTCAGATGAGTAGGTTGTATTTGCAAAAAGAAAAAAAAAGTCAGTCTGTAGCCCAAATTAAGTGGCAGCAGTTCTGCCTTTTTGATGTATGAAGATTATCTTGTGCCCTGGTGACTGACTTGCTTCATGTGATGCCCAAAAAGTCAGGCTGCAGATTGAGTTTTGCTTGGGCACTACCTGAGCATTTGTGGCTTCTCACTGTGTTTTTTTCGGAAAGACACAATATTGCCCCTCAGCCTCTTAACGAAGGGGAAACAACTTTGGTCTTCTTAAGTCTTTTTAGATAGACAATTATTTCAATATATTGCCCATTTTACAGCCTGGATTTGGGAGGATATTCCAGCATGCGTGGAGAATTTCTCCATAACAAATTTTACTGAAATCAATATAATAAACAGAAAAAGTAAGCTAAATTTTATTTGCCTCTCACATGTTTACACTTCATTTCCCACATGTATTTTAACATAATTTTTCTTTTATAAGGTGTCTAACATCTGTTCCTGTCCAAAGAAAATGTGAGCTGAGTGAAATAGCATAACGGGGAAGCGTGAGGAACTATTCTAGGTCATGATCTAAAGGGGAGAGGAAAGGCAGCCTGGGTTGTTTGGTGGAAATAGATAAATCGTAGCAAAATTATGGCAGTTACAAAGAGATTGTTTTATGACGCATTATTTTTAAAAAATGTTTGTTTATTTAATAAGTCTCTCAAGATCAGTGGACTGCTTTGAGGTATGTCTTAGTTGCACAGTCTGCACACAAATCCACTGTTCTTATGCTTCTCGGGAAACTACAAGATGTGAAGGACTAGAATCAGTGGAAGTTTTAATGCTGCAAAGTGGGGCAAATCCAAGAGGAAGGGGATTTTGCAGACTTTATTTGCTAAGTATACTGATGAGGCAGCCTGAGCAAAATTGTCAGGCAAGCCAACGCTCTTTGCCCTGGAGAGTTTGCAGTAAGCTGCATAATTGAATGTAACTCCTGACTGTCTGTTGTAGCTCTCTGATACCAGACAGCAATCTGTCCTGATTACATTGAGCGGAGCCTGACTAAAGACGCGCTGTGATTGTGAAATATCACACGGCTGTGTAGTTCTGGTACGAAAGAAAATAATATTTTTAGTACAGTCATATATGGACCACTTGCACTAATTTTTTCCCAATGTCTTTCTTGGAAGGATTTTGACATAAAAATGGCTTAAGATATAGGATATTTAATGTGTTCCGTTAACGCATTTTTAAGAGTTGAATGTCCATAGGATCAACTGTTATTAATTTCTTTTTTTTTTCCAGCCTTAGAATAACCGTATGCATAGCAGCTTCTTAGAGCTTTCCACTGATTTATACTTCAGCAGCAAAAAATATAAAACAATCCTGCCAGGAACACATTAAACAGCAGCAGTAGAGTTGTGAGCGCTCTGTACGAGTGGGTCATTCCCGCTCCGTCCTGGTCCTTCCTGGCTGTGGAGGTCCTGGTTGTGCCCGGGCAGGCGACCCGCCCATCCGGTTCGTAGCGACTGCACAGGCTTTCCCAAGGGCACCGCAATCCTGCAGCAATCACGCCCTTGCGATCGCCAAGTACTTGTTCATTTAGCAAATAAAATAAGCCAAATAAGCCCCAGCTATATTATTCAAGTCCAGTACACACCCAGCTGCTTCTCTTTAGCATACATATATTGTCTATTATCATAGCATGAAGGTGCCCCAGCTATGAAGTAGAAAATTGCATAAATAATGTGAGCCACCCTGTGTGTGTGAGGTGAGAGAGAGCTCACCTCGCAGCCTGAGGTGAGCAGAGAGCTGAGAAGGCCAGTCCTAGGTTAGTGCCACTTCGCCTCAATAGGTCCAGAGTAAACAGGCAGTGGCACAAAGAAACTGCCAAATGAAATATAAAACAAACACGGGCATAAACAAAACTAAAGGATGGCTTTACATTGTTTTTGAAGTCTGGCAAGTGCTGGGGACAAGTGTGCTGCCGCAGAGATTGAAGCACTTCAGCATCCTTGGTGAGGAATGGGAGGAAAGGGAGGAAAGTGACTTACAAGCTCTACAGAAAGCTTGAAAGAGTTGTTAGCACTCACTGATGCTAGTGTAAGAGAACGTGAAACAGGCCCATGTTTAGATATCCATATAAGAAGGTTCTTCCTAGACCAGGCTTCCTAATTAGAGCAGAGAGTTTCTGTCTCAGGATATAACCTTTCCTGAGGTAAATGCTCCGTTATAAATATATGAAGCTATTGATTTCTTGATGTCCTGCCAGCGACTCTTATATTGAATATTTAATGTAGCCCAAATGGTTGTTTTCTAGAAATACTAGGAGATTTAAAAAAGAAAACTCTAGAACTCATGGTTTAACAGGTTGTATACTGGAAAAACTACAGAGGAATGTTTTAAAATTTCTGTCTGTGAGAACTGGGTGTGATCCTTTCCAGCTGAAAAATGCATTTGATCCTTGCACTGACTGACTCAAAATAGATTTGCTTAGATGAATGGAAATGTGGATGGACAATTTTAAAGCTTTGTGAAGGAGAAAGACGGTGGTTTTCGTTCTGTTGTCTGCTGATTTATGGATGTTGGTGAAATTCTTTGAAGAAGTCTGTGAAAGACATTTTAAGAAAAGCAAGTTTATTTTATGCAACGATCCACATATTCCACATATACCACTTTTAAGGCAGCCCAAGCTCATAGTTGAAGGGGGGGCAGTCATCTACCTTGAAAGGATAAAAAAAAACCATTTTCCTACCTTATGTAAAATGAATGTTTGCTACTCTGTTCTTTATGGATTTGCTTCCCATATTCGAGGATTGTCTCTCTTCTTGCCTTAAATTTTAATTCATGGAGCAAAACTTACAGGCTCTGGACAACTCTTAAAAGTTAAATTTGTAAGCTGCTGAATATCTCTCCAACCATCAGAGATCTCTTCAACATAACCTAGTAAACAAACTAAAAGAGCCCTAAGTTAATTAGAGCAGGACCTCAAAGCAAGGTTGGATCCCCTAGTAATTACAGTCATTAGGAATTTTTTTTGTTTACTTTGATGGTTTTAAGATCCAAGCCTTCTTTCTTATTGCAGATTTTAATTACAAGAACAAAATATGGTTGTTGCTGCATCTCCTAGCTGCTTCACTGTCAGAATTCTACACCTTTTTACCTAAAAATGGAAGAGCAGGTTCCTTTATTAAAATGGTACTAAATATGTTGTTAGAGATATTAAAATAATTGCAAAAATTACATATTGTTTAATTACGCAATATCCTTGATGTTGTAAGTATGTTACTTTGGGTGGAAATTTATAAAATTAAGTGAACAGCAGCCATCTCTGTGTCATTTCAGAACTGCAAAAATGGTGGAAAGAGAATGGGGAGAAAGGACTCTTAGCACTAACCGGTGACATGGGCAACACCTAAAATACCAGAGAAACTGGTTTCCGAGGATGAAAGGATTTAGGGAGATAAGAAGTGTGACTGTTTTAAGGCCTGCAGTCACGGACAGAGCCACGTATGCAAAAGCCAAAGCTGTTGGTTAAGATATGCAGGCCTCCGTGTGCCGGGCCCTCACAGATGGCTGTGCTTTATTGAGAGTTTATGGAAAGCAGTGCTTTGCAAGGGGCTCACCTTGCTGTAGTACAGATGGCAGTTTGGCGAGGAGATTTTGACCACTATAGAGCTGTCAAACGACTGTTGAAGAAGTGTAGCTTTTTGCAGGCTTGAATTGCAGCAGTCCTGTCAGACCTCTGCTCTGGAGCCCAGCAAAATGGATTTCAGGTTGCGCGCTAACAAAAAAAGCCCCTTCCAGCCCCTAAAGTTCAGTTGTAGGCAGTTTTCAGAAAGAGAACAGACAATGCAGCACTGTGATGTGTCATCTAGTACCAGAATCAGAATTATTGTGGTTGTTAGTAGTATTGTGCTGGTTTTAGACCTGAGTGGGATTGTCTGGATGTGCCAGCTTGGACTGATGTGATACTGGGTCAGTCACATGCATTTTCCTTTCTGTTATGCACTCTCCTACAAGGTCCAGTGGTGTTATAGTCTTGGTCCTGTTTTGTACTGTCTTGCACAAGTTGGTGATAAAACTGGTCTCATTTAAAACCAACCAAACAATAAACCCTCAGAGTCAGGTTTTCCTGAGCCTATGGATGTAGTAGCTTACAATTAGAGTACCACATTGGAACGGGAACAGAGAGAGCACTCGTAGAAGACCGGATGAGCATGGCTTTGCAGCTGGAGCCCAGTGCTGCAGCAAAGCCATGCTCATCTGATTTTTTATTTTCCAGGCTCTTCCTGCAGAGCTGTTGCCCAGTGCCAGTTGTCCTTCTTGCTTCCTGCTCCAGTTTCCATTTTTCTGCCTTGTCCCATCCCAGTGTCTTTGCCCCTGGCACTCACAGAGTCCCAACTCCCAGAGTGCTGATTTTAATCCATTAACAAGTCTCCGATTCAATAGCAGCAGTTGGATCCCTACCAAGCATTTAGAGAAGGCTCTGACCTTCACTCTGAGCTGCCTCAGCCCCATTCAGACATGCCAGAAAGGGGAGATACAATTGATTTAGTGCTTCCCACCTGTTAATGTGGATATTTCACTGCAGAGCCTGGACAATTTCTGTAATCCTCTCTTGAGCAGTCCCTGGTGATTTACTTTACTACGCACCATGCTGTGCCTGCTAGCAGCAGGTCAAAGAGGATCCCAAGACCTCTGCGCATATATTTGGACGTGCATGTTTATGAAGCAGTATCGTTGCACAAAATAATCTGAAAACGATACTTTAAACATTATGAAGTTGGAACAAATTTATAATCAGGTATTTAATGAATGCAGTTAAATCTAATTTTAAATCACAATCAGTGGACTTCACTGCATAGAAATGCCAGCAATAAATGCCATGTGGAACTTTATGACATATATTAGAATGATTTAGTATTATATCCTTAAGTTCCCAATTTCACCAATAAAGCATCTGAGTTCTTAGATAAATGTGTGCACGTTTATTTTTCCCTGGGCGATTGGCCATTTCATCTGGAATCCTAAAGATGCTGTTTATATTCTGTAGCCAAAATGTTAGCCGGCTAGTGATATCCTGCTCTGTAAAATGTGGGAAAGGTATTTTATTTTGTTCTCTTTCAAGTTAAGCAACAGAAGAGCTTTCTCTGAGCTTAATCTGGAACTTCTGAGAAGACTTTATCTTACCAGAGCAATCTTTGGTTTGAAGATGAATTGTCTTAACCTATTTATTTCTTAAACTGGAGATTTACTGTGCTGAATGTCAGGGCACTACTGCACTCCTCTGACTTCAACTGCATGAAAGAAATAGCAGAAATAAATATCAGTGCTGGAGGTTATCCATTACGTGGGTATCTCCTATTGCTCTGGTACACAAACTGTGTAGGCCAATGGGACAATATATACTGTTTTAAAGTAATTCAGCAAATGACCTCTGATTCTGACTCAGTGCCAGCTAGACTGAGTTGGTGTTGGAAATATTGATGCTATATTTATCAGGAGCTGAATTATTAGATGATTGCAGTGCTTTTATGCAGTTATAGTGATGGATCTGGTTTGGGAGCACCAAATGTAGATGAAAGCTCAGCACTACCTGCTAATGCTAAGTATTCTTTTGTCACTTTCTCAAACGTTTCTACTGTGAGTCTAGCTGTTAGGAAGGCCCAGAGAGGGACAAATTTGGCCCAGTATTTTCTTTTATGTCTAAAGCCAAACAGATTTCTGAATGTTATTTTCTAATTACTGAAATCCATTACTCTGCAATGAAAATACGTTTTTCAAAATGAACATTATTTGCCCTGACCATCAGTGGAGAATCACTATCATTTACTGTGTATCTGATTCCAAGTTGTCAGACCGAGTTTTATGCTCTCAGAGAATTGCTAGTCAGCTGTGTATCAGCTGATAAAAGTTGCTTGAACAGGGGTACGTCCTGTTACTAAAAAGATTTAACTTAAGGGCTTAACAAATAGCAAGACAAAGAATAGATGGGAGAATACTCACCTATTGAAGAAAATCTTGGAAACTTGAAAAGGCACTGGTCACAAGTGGGATTTCCCAGGGTCAGTGTTGGGGCTGCTCCTCTTTAATATCTTTATCAATCTGGATGAGGGGATTGAGGGCACCCTCAGCATGTTTGTAGAGGACACTAAGCTGGGAGGAAGAGTCGATCTGCTTGAGGGTAGGAAGGCTCTGCAGAGGGGTATGGACAGGTTGATGGGCTGAGCCCAACCATATGAGTTTCAACAAGGCCAAGTGCCGGGTCCTGCACTCGGGTCACAGCAGCCCCACAGCGCTGCAGGCCTGGGGCAGGGCGGCGGGAGAGCTGCCAGCAGGAAAGGCTCTGGGGGTGCTGGTCGGCAGCCGGCTGCACATGAGGCAGCTCTGTGCCCGGGTGGCCACGAAGGCCAACGGCCTCCGGGTTGGTATCAGGAACAGGGCAGCCAGCAGGACCAGGGAAGTGACTGTACTTGACGCTGGTCAGGACGCACCTCGAATACTGTGTTCAGGTTTGGATCCCTCACTACAGGAAAGACATTGAGGTGCTGGAGCGTGTCCAAAGGAGGCAACGAAGCTGGGGAAGGGGCCGGAGCACAGACTTTAGGAGGAGCGGCTGAGGGAGCCGGGGCTATTTAGTGTGGAGAAGAGGAGGCTCAGGGAAGACCTCATCGCTCTGTACAACTACCTGAAAGGAGGTTGTAGGGAGGCGGGGGTCGATCTCTTCTCCAGAATAACCACTGAGAGGACAAGAGGAAATGGCCTCAGGTTGCACCAGAAGAGGTTCAGGTTAGATATTAGGAAGAATTTCTACACAGAAGGAGCAGTCAAGCATCGGAATGCACTGCCCATGAAGCCGGTGGAGTCCCCATCCCTGGTAGTGTTGAAGAAACGTGTAGATGAGGCACTCGGGGACATAGTTTAGCAGGCACGGTGTTGAAGGTCTTGCGGTTGGACTCAAAGGTCTTTTCCAACCATAATGATTCTATGAATATGAAGGGAGAATCCAAAAGAAAACAACACTAGTCAATAAAAGGCAGTACCTATGTTCAAAAGCTAGAATAACTAGCATCAAGTGTTATGTCTAGAGACCTTTTTCTTTTTTATTATTTGTAGTTTTTATCTGTGTGGATTTATTGCTTTGAGAAATGGAATAAACCAGGGTGATTTCTTAACTGTGCTCTCTGTCCTGTTCTGAATCGGACAAAGTGCTTTCTGACCTTGAAGCCTGCAATATTTTTGTGCCAAAGATTAGCCTGCCTGCTCCTTGTGCATACTCATCAGAGTGCTCTGGAAAAGACTTAAAACTCTTAAGTACTTTGAAGTGCTGAATGAAAAACAAATAGAGGTAACAATAAATCATTAAAATAGACTTCTAAAATAGACTTTAGGCTAGTTTGCCTGTACACGCTTTCCTCCTTCAAGCTCACTGTTAGCAGAATCAAATGCCAAGAAAGTGCTTACTTAGAGGTATGCTGTGGTTTACAGTTGATGTAAGAGAAAGGGACAGGATTTTATTTTAGCTGGTTCAGTTCCAGATCTTTTAAAATGGTAAGTACCTAATGCAGGTTTGCTCCCCATGTCTCTAAAACGTCAGTGTTGCCTTCTTGGAGCAGCTTATATAAATACAAAGTTCTGAATGATCTCTCTGCAGAACTGATGCACGCAGTGCCTGTCTTTGACCACCCATTCTGCTTTGTGTTTTTCTTTTCTTTTTTTTCTTTCTTTATTTTTTTCAAGGGCCTTTGCATTATGTTTAGACTCGATGTTTCTAGTGAGGGTAAAGTTCATATTCTAGTGACCTAAACCAAAGTGCAGCATTTTATTGTCAGCATATGTCAGTGCCCTCAGGGTACCTAGTGCTCATTGTGTTGGGTTAAATACTGTATTTTTATCCTAGTGCTGTGAGGAATTTTTGCCCTCCTGTTCAGGTATACAGACACCCAATATTATCTGTTCCAGCAGCTGCACGCTTTTGCTACTGATAATGTCTGTTTAAAATGGAACCAATACGACAGATGAAATTTTGATGAGTTTGATTAAAGGTAATTTAGGGATGGGTTTTGCAAATGAAGTTTGTCTGTTTTATTTCATTCGGAGTGGATTTTTCCTGAATGCTTTAACTTACAAAAAAAAAGGAAAGAAAAAAACAGCCCAGTAATTAGCAGGTTTTAACATAAGTAACGTGAAGAACATTTAGCAACAAATTTATAATTAAATACAGCAAGGGATGGGGAGAAATCTGAACTATTAAGATTGAGTTGGATTATCAAAAGCTCTTCACAGTAGCAGTGATCTGTGCTCTGAAAGTGTCACATTGCAAACAAATGTTAAATATTTTAACTCTTGTTATTTGATATGTGTAATAGTTAAACCAGGAGTAGCTCCCAGAAAGCAGATTCAGCTTCAAGAAACATTTCTAACAAATCCACAAGGTAACCAGAAAGTAAGTTACTATGACTGCAAGCTCTGCAAGATGGTGACAGAGAGAATACACAACGGCATGGGGTAAAAAAAAAAAAAAAAAAAAAAAAAAAACAGACCTGTATCACTGACAGAGGCCTGGTCCTCAAAATCTTGCTTTTCCTTTGATAATTATAATTATATTACATGTTGTCCATGAGTAGGAAGCCAGTTGGACAGAAGATGCAGCAGCAGGGGAAGAGGTGCGCATGGCTTGGAGAAATGCTTCCTGCCCCAGGGGAGATCTTTGGAGCTCCCGGGATGCCGAAATTCTTTCCAAACACTTTAAATAATTAAATAATAAGGTGATTAAAAAGTCCAGAATTAGAGTGTGTCAAGTAATTGAAGCGTCATCTGGAAACACAGAAGTACAAGCAAAAGGCAGGGGGATCCAATGAAAAGAATTTGTTTGTTTTTTCTTTTCCAAGTGTGGGCAGCACGTGCTTAGTTGCAGTGTTTTGTAAAGCTCTAGTGCACTAAATGCCTTGAAGATTTGAGAGTCAAGATCTTAAACTGGCACCACTCACATTTCAGTGGTCAGAGAAAGCTGCGAATTTCCCTGTTTCTTTGTTTTAAGGGTTCTCAATAAGATAATTGTTTCTGATTTATATGCATAACCTAATTTCAGTGCGTTTAGTGCTTTCTTTCGTAAGTGGGATGCAAGCAAAGGATTCAAGGCACATAAAGATGTTTGTTTCTGGTGAAATCTCACAGATGTAATTCTTATGCAAACTAAATCATCCGTATCTGCCTGTGCGGTGACTATATCAGGAAAATTGAATTCAGTGTCTCCTCTTGCCTTTCAGGTCGGCAGATTCCACCCCTAGACCCTCATGAAAATGGTAACAACGGAGCCATCAAACTTGGGAAGCAGACTGCACAGACGGGTAGGCGGTGCTGCTGACCCGGCTTGATCTCTCTTGATTTACTTGAAAAACAGCACCCTTTGCTTTCTCCCCGAGAAAGGACTTTGTGATCATAGTGACGTGGCTCCTTATCATGAAAACGGCGATATCAACAGTCCCAATGAGTAATAATTCAAGGACCAGAAGCAAAAAGCTTCACTTCAAAGGGATTTTGCAAAGCCTAGTTAGAAAATCCTCTAATATCCTATCGAAATTACAGCGTCAAGGTTCTGATTCTCTCTTTAAGCCAATGACTGTTTTTCTTTGAATAAAAAGAACCTTTTACACATAAGAATTTTTAGATTTGCTGCAAAATATTCTCTTTTTACATTGCAAAGTGGACTTGCATTTTTTAAAGTGTTCTGTGTAATAGTAGTGGGCAAAAAGCCATAAAACCTGATTTCTGGCTTGCAGATTCTCTGCTGTTTTTTTCTGGCTGGACTCTGTTTCTGTATTTTTCTAAATCTGTAGCTTCATCTCATGCTTTCAGTAAACATCATCAAGAAATGGACTGAATTTTCTAACTAGAAAAATGGATCCAAGGGATAAGCGAGCATAATTTTTACAGGCGCTAAGTCAGAATCTGGGCCAGGAGATGCTGGTCCTATAAACGAAGGAATTATCATAAAGGAGGTGGCTGAAGGCCATGCAGTGCCCTGGCTGCCCCACAAAGGCCTGCAGTTCCAGACGTTGCAATTTGTCCAAATTCACTTCTTTTCTAAAGCTAAAGCTTTACTAATTACTGAATTATAAGAAAGTAAAATGCCAGCGTCATCTTGGTTATTTATGAGGTTTCCTCCAAAGCTGTGTGCTAGAGCAAAGTTCTCTCTGCTCCAACATCCCACGTCCTTTATTTCTAGGAGCAGCGCCCTGGTACAGGGAGTCAGGAGGACTCGTCCTTGTCTCACTTTGGTTTTCCAGGAAGTGGCAGGGAGGGTGGTGGAGGAGTAATACGGCTTAAGAGAGCACAATATAACCTGGGGTTAAAGGCTGGAATCTAATAAAATGGAATGGGATGTTTCTTCAAAATGCAATTTGCTCGTTTGTAGAATTGTCTCTACAGATGTAGGGGTATGGTTTGGCAACCCTCCTCTTGAGACATTTAAAGCTTGAAGCACCTGAAAATACAATGTATTGTCAGGTGGAAATGGTGTTTAGAAACTCTAAATGATGTAAAACAGTGTGTTCTCCACCCCTATCTTTTTTGAATTTGTGTGGCTGTGCAAACTATAAATTTCTCTTTTTCATCAATTCCATTGGAAATTGGAAGCAGCCAGAACCTTCCTGCATTCTACAATATTAATTTGTTCTATTTTAGGAAAATTGACCTTATTGTACATTGGATAGGGAGCTTGTATGAAAAGCAAACAAAAGAGAAAAATGACTTTCCATTTTAAATCAGGTACAGGCAGGCTAGAGTTTGGCACCCATGTTTATATGCAAAACCAGACTTTAGGGCTTTGTTGTGAGATCACTTTGATAAAATGGAAGTGACTCTTAGTGCCCTAAGCAGCAGTGGCTGAAATCAGCGGGCACGTTTCCTTGTCTTCCGAGGGCCACTGAGGCCCTCCCTTCTTGCTTTAGCTAAGAATCTAAAACCCAGTATATTTTCACATGCGATCCATGTCTTGGATCTCCTAGACTCCTCAGAAAGCGCTCATATGTGGAAGTTTGTCCTTGGATAATACCTACAGAATCAAAGATAGGGGAATAAGCAGAAGAATGGGGGTCTTATGTGAACTTTCAGTTCTGTTACCTGGGTTGATTTATGATCTGTACCACTGCTTCATTGAAACGCTTATTTTAGAGACATTCCCAAATTCTTCAAGTGAAAACTCAGCATTCGTGTAGACTTTGTTGATTGATCATCAGGGGAGAGAGGAGAGAGATGCTCCATCCATCCCCTCCTAGAATAAAGGATTCTGCAAAAGCTGCCTGCACCTCTCTGTCGGCTGCTGAGGGAACCCAGGCAGCTTTGTGAGGCACATGAGATGAATCTGATCTTCAGCACTAAAGAAAAAACTGATAACAGCACAGAATCATAAAATTCATGGGGCTCATGACACTGCTGCAAGACGTCTTATTCTTCCTAAATAAATCCCAGCAAAAGGTGGCACCCAGCTTCCAAGAAAACAAGCTTGTTTTGAGCCAGCATTTTAAAAGGTGTTACAAATTTTTGTTCAATATATATGTTATCCATAACTGATAACTGTTTTCATAATCAAAGCATGGCATTTTTTTTTAAGATGTGACATCTCAAAACACATTAAAACCTACTTGAGATGTCCAAAATCTTTGTAAAACAACGTATGCGAGAACCAGCAGTAGATGCTGATCTGCCCAGACTAATTACTGTCCCGAACCTCTCACAGCTGCCATTGAGGTATGTGTGGAGCAGAAGGGGTTCAGGAGCTACATGCTGAAAAGCCTTAAATTGGACATGGTCCTAATGGTGCTCTCGCAGATTTTAAAACTCAAATGTGGGCAAAGTAGGCTTAAAGAATTTTTTTACATTTGTTGGGCCAAATCACCAAATTCTGCTTTTAGTCCAGGAAAAAGTTTTATATTAATAAGGATTTTTGACTGAATAAGGTTTTGAAATTTGAAAACTTTGACCTGAGAATGCAGGTGAAAGAGTACTGGGCTCCGCAGTGCGTGGGAAGGCAGGTGTTTGCTGTGAGGACAGGGCTAGCTGTGGACTGTGGTGCTGCCTATCCACTGGCTGCCAAATCCGAAGTGCAGCTTTAAGCTACCTTTTCAAATGGGGGACAGTTAGTTCTAGAAACTGTGCTTTTCAGATATAAAATTCATGATTTCAGCTTCCTTTTATTGCCTTTTTTGCTTGGAAAACCCTACCGCCCTTCATAAACAGCGGGAAAAATGACGTGATACCAACAAAATGAACTTGCAGGCAAAAGTTTCAGCAGCAGCAGTAACTCCTGTTAGCAGCCAGCGGCTGGTTGAGAAGGGAATTCCTCTAGAGGAGCACTTGACTCCTGAGCTGACCTGCTCCAGCAGCAGTGCTTGTGCCCTGGTGGCAGAGAGGGGTTTTCTCCTGGGAGCTGGTAGCAGGCCTGAAACAGAAGCTGCTGCGGTGCCGAGTTTGGCTGGAGGAGCCTGTCTGCAGACACACGGACACTGTGACCGTCCGGGTGCTGGTGTTGGGCGCTTCTGGCTTGCTGTGAGCTAGTTACTTTTTAAAAAGTACCAAGGAACTAGTTTTCATATATGCTCTGCATATGTTTGTGTATATAAGTACAATTTTGTATTAGGCTGACGTGTAGTGATTTTTCACTATGTCTGGTTCACATATTCTGCATATTGTATACTGTAAGTACAGCTTTTGTTAACGAGCATTTCATCCTTAGGAACTTAGAGCCACGGGCCTACAGGTTGAAGGTTGCAACAAGAGGGGGATGCACGTAGGTACAATTGTTGACTTGCTATTCCTGTGTGTGGAAATGGCATATTGCAGAAAGCAGTTGTCTGGCAGGCTGAGAAATATATATAAAAAGGCCATCGTTATCTAAGAATTGGGATATTAAAGTTAAACTCGAAAAAAATATTTCTTCTGTTTATGGTACAGCAGGTCTCTCTGAAGCGCCTCAACATAACATGGGGCTATGTTGATTACCAGAGGAGTTACCTTTCATCCCTTGTCTTCAATACGCCTTCACTGGACATGGTAACTGGCGTAACCGGACAGACTGTACGCGGGAGCACTCTGACCCCAACAGACCTTTTCAGCACAGCAAGGATGTATTTTATTATCTTACCCTTAATTATTTAAGCCAGAGTCAATGGTAAACTGTCAGCATAAAATCACACGTTAACTACTCTTCCTCTGTTTTGTTTTATATAAGGGCTTTGACTGGGCTGGACCCACTCGCTTCATGTATGAGATGCCGCAATCTGTTAATACTTTACCTTCTGTTTTACATATTAATTGTATCATACCTAATAATATTTTGTCCTAAAATGTACTTTTTGTGGTTTTTTTAACCTGCAATGATTAATGCTAATAAATGTTTTAAATACCTCTACTTGAGGCTTCAGTCTCTGGTTTCAGTAAAGCAGAACAAACTAGATCACCCTTTTCACATCATTTGCCCTTGAAAAGGGGTTCTCTGCAGTCCATGGATTGCTTAGCTGGGATTTAAATGCCGCCTGAAACCTGCGTGACTGCCCTTTTAGCAGAAACTGAATGTGTTTCAGAAGGATCCTGGAGTGCAGGTGGGCCTTCAAATGGCAGCAAAAGAGTATTTGAAAATCCCTTTGCTAAACCTTATTTGGCTTATCAAAAGGAGAGGTATTTAGGCAGCCAGCACCAGGCTGGATATTTAGAAGGGTAGCTCTCAGTAAAAAGGGAGCTTGCGGTCGCCACTACTCTGAATAGCAAACACGAGTAGAATGGCTCAAGCAACACTTGCTGTTATTTAGATTTTCAGGGGGATTTTTTTCTGAATGTTTTTCTGTTTTGTTTTTATGTCCCTAGTGCTTGTCTTTAGGAGTTAAAGTTAACACTCTCACAAGAAGTATGCAATAATCCATTTTTTGTGCTGCCTGGTTCACATTTTCCAAAGTAATTACTGCAGCTATAAGGATTTTTTATGACGGATTTTTATGAAGGATTTTTTTTTTTTAATTGAGTTTTGGAGCAAGTGTTTTCAAACTGCTTTGATAAATTAAATGCACACCTGTATGTACATGAGAAACACACTACAAAACCTTATGAATAGTTTTGAATAACAGCTTGAAACACCATTTCTCTGTGCAGGGAAAAACTGGTCATTCAAGGGGGATTACATGGTTTACAAGTTTACTTACTGCTTCATGATACCTAACAGGATCAGTTTTAAAGAATGTATAATCATACTGAAAAATTATGTTTTTATTTCCAACTATTGCCAAATAAAAATGAGGCCAGATATATAACAGTAAACTGCAAAAGGTGATGTGTACAGTTCAGGAAAGACCTAGGTAAGACTCTGTCTCCCATTATCTCTATGTTGGAAAATAAGAAGTGAATGGTTTGTGTTTTCTGTGAGCAAAGGCAGTGTTGCACGTTGCCCCGCACTGCCAGTGGGATGTTGCACATTGCTCGAGCAGCTGTTTTGCGGCTGTATCTAGCAATAAGAGGGGAGCTGCACATTTGTTTGAAAATGGAACCCTCTCTGTTTTCTTTTTGAAGACTAAAGGTTGTGTTTTGAAGTACTTAAAGTATTTGACATTTCAGATTTTGGAAACTTCGCTCACGCAGATTCAGTCTTTCTGCAAAGAGCATCATACGACACCCTGCTGTGCTCTTTTGAGCGCTCCTCTCAAATCAGGGCATGAAGTCTGATAAACTCCTTCCTATTGCTGCCCCCTCACCTAATCTGTAGAAGGCTTTAGGCTACTATCAGGTGTGCAAAATGTCTCTTTTCTCTGCAAGCAAAACAGTGAGGCTGCAGGGATTCTCTTTTTCTCCTTGAGATTGTTTTACAAAAGGCTCCATTTTCCTAAAAGTGTTAAAACACTCCTGGGAGAACAAGCCGGCTAAAAGCATTTGTACCAAAGCACCGTTAATTGGTGCGGGTCACTACTGAAGGACACGGCTTCAACAGCTGCCTTCATGTGTAGGTCTGTGTTCATGTATAATAGCGTTCTTGGCCGTTATTAAGATCTGCTTTTGATTAGGTCAATTTCTTAAAATCTGGATGTATGTGGAGTTCATTTCTTGATACAAATTCTCCTCCACTGTCTAAAGGTAAGATTCCTCATTAGAAACCATAACATCAATGTTTGACGGTTTTTGGCGGGTTAAAATGAAACAGGATAAGTAATAGCATAATGTAGCATAACATTGAAAAATTGATTTCAGATGTTTTTTTCCTCTCTGGATTAAGCTGTGCAAGAAAAGCCCTTACTGCAAAAGTGTCCATATTTCTACACTTCAGATGCTTCAGATCTACTACAGAGCATGTCTTGATGCAGACAAGTTTGTACCATCACTTACCACTGTTAGGCATTTTGGAGGAATATGAGGACATGCTCATCAGATTCACATTCATCATCACTGCAATTTCAATGAATACAGTGTTGAGGTGCAATCACATTATTTAGTATCAGTTATTTTGAAAACTTTAAGACAGTACCTTTAGTCCAATAGGCTTGCACTAGCTGGCATTTAGTTTCATGTCAGTTAACAGGTTTTTAATAAGGTAGCATTATTCAGCGCAGACACATCTGGCACTACGGTAGAAAAGGGTTTTGGGTAGGTTTGAGACACCATATTCAAGAATTATCAGCCTGGGAAAGATTTCCTTTGTCTAGTGGTTGCCTGGATTAATTTCATAGAAATCATTTCTGAAGTATTTCAGAAAATATGGTACTCCTTGGAAAAGTACCTTGTTTTCTCAAAATTTCCCTGGGAACCTGAGCTTTTTCTTTCCTACTATCTTTCAGAAATTCTGACACACACCTCTCTAATGAGGCAAAATTCAGCCTTTTTGATTAACATACACTGAATATTTTAGAAAACACAAATGTATTTCTATTGATGTCCATTTAGTGCACACTGATTTTACCCAGGGAATGCTATTTCTGCTCCCTTCACTACAATAAAATACATTTTAAAATAAGAAAATATCTTTGTAGTAAATAAATCCAAGTTCCCCTACTGTTTCTGACAGCAAGTGAAGTACCCTGGGAAAACGACCTGTTCCAGACTGGGGCAGACAATCACTGATATTGGTAAGTGTCAATGCGCAAGGAAGTCCCATTACATGTCTAAGAGATGCCCTTGAGTAAAACAAACATCTTATTTCATCCTGCTTATAAATATAACATGATTTAAGGGGGCAAGTGATCGCACTGCTGTATTTGCAAATAAATAGAAATGAATAAGAGGACAGTAACAGTCTCTCTTGACTAGTTTAAGAGTTGAAATATAGATTAAGCAATTTTATAAAGAAATCCCTGCTTCTTGTAATCTTCAAAGAATCTGTCTGCTTTGTTGGCAAATATATGCTGGGAGATGAAAGTATGAAAGCAATGGAGGCAACCGGGATGACGCAGTGCATTTCAAATCTCTTTTCAGTATGCGAACTCTGCAAAAAATCAAGTCATCAGCAACCCTAGAATAACTACCAAGTATTGCGGCACCTATCTGCATTCATCGCTCGTCATGTCACAGAATTTTGCACTGTAGATAATTACCAAAAGAAAAAAAAAAGCATAAAGTGTGTAGTAGGGGTTTAATAAGAGCTCTCAGAAAGAGGGACATTCAAAAAGGACTGTGCTATTCCTTGAGTCATTCAGGAATCCCAGTGAGAATGAAATAGCCTTCCTGGCAGCATTCCCTGCAGAGATCCCTTTCACCTTCTGAGCTTTGCCACACTCTGGAGGTCATTCTTTGCTCTCAGAGACATTTACCTTCAAGGTGGCAATGTGAAGTGCTGCTGGCACTGAACCAGCTTTCCCCGCAATCATTCTCCCCAAAGTCACAGTGAGGAGCGACAGAAATCCTACCGGCAGATGGCATTTCTAATGGGGGTACATCCATTTCCTGGTGGTTTTGAACATAAAGGAGGTTTCTGAGATACACTGGAAATGTGAACCCATAATGATCTCAAAAGAGGGGTCTGAACAGGTAAATTTGCTTCCTTATGCCAGAGATACCAGAAAAGGAATCTCTCTTCTCGTAAAATTTTGGCTTCCATTTCTTTTTTACTTTTCTGGGAGATGAAATTTCTTGAGAGGAGGTATTTTTCATACAATGCAAATGAATTTGATGTGATCAAATAATAAAGAGAGAAGGTACAAAGAAGGTACAAAAGAAGGTAAAAAACACAAAATGATTCCCTAACCTGGAAGATACTCTTCGTGGTGGGTCAGAGCCCCATGGAGTTGATAGAACGGGGATATCTGAAATGGAAAATATGGACTTAAAAAGGATATCACATTACAAATGGCCAAAGAGTGGATATACAACATGAATTACAAGGCATTACACCCCACTTGTTACTTTAAAACCCCAGCTATTAAACAGCATAGAGAAATATAAGATTAAGACCACACCATGAAGCTAAATACTCCATAAATACTCTATAAAAAATAATATTCTATCTTTACCTCTGCATACACCTGAATTTACGTGGTACAAAGATGGTTAAATAAAAGATGCTCCCCACTTACATAGTGCAAGACAGATATATTACCAAGTTGGAGTGCTGGACACTGGACTTTGACTAATGCAACCCAGAGCCGTAGGGGTATGGATCCTACTGCCTACATAGTCTAGCTTGTTATGAAGCTTGGTTTTGGGCAAAACATTGTTTGGAATGATGGTTAGTTTTGCATGAAATAGGGCAAATTGTTCTAGAGAAGGCTAAGGAAGAAAGGATGAGATGGTGACAAATATAGTGCATTCGCATTGACTGATTTAACCGCAGCTTGTAGTATGTTATTAAGTGCTTTCTGCTGGGAGTATAAAGGCTTTACAATAACAAAATATCTGTCAGGGAATGATAAAATGGAAGAATTCTTATTTTATTTTTCCCAGGAGGAAATTGATGCCTTACAAAATCCACAGGACTTGAGTCATCAAGTTATCACTGTCAGCAGGCAAGTCTTTCAGACACATTACCTCCTCTCCTGACGAATCACACACCGGTGAAGAACGCACATCCCTGCAGAAAATCGCATCCTTCCTTATGTGATAGACCCAGTCTAAAAATTACAGGGCCTGAAGCATCCGTGAGATTAGAAAGTGGACCACAGTCCGAGAACCCTGTTTCACATCACATCAGAGACAGGGAGAGGAGGATATCTGGGAGCGATGGGTTTCAAGGCTTGGGGAAAGTGGTTACTTAGCAATTCAGCATGATGACTCAGACCACGACTGTGGTAGCACAGGAGGCCCTGCAGTTGTTGAGGCTGCCTTCTGACAGCTCTGCCTTTGACGAGCTCTTGTTTTTTTTGGTGGAATGATGCCTGAATTCCTATGAGAGATCCCTGTTCTTGGAGACATTCAAGGAAAGATGTCATTCTCTGTGCCATTTTCAACCAGCATTGGAAATTTTACTTCTACTTAGCAGGTGCTGCAAGGTATAACTAAACCCTTGTTGTTAAATAATTCCAAAGTATATTTTAAACCAGTCAGCCAGAGGCAGGAAACAGAATTCAGGAATTTCTGACCTTCTTTTGGTATCTTCAGGTCATGCTGGAAATACCAGCAAACCACGTTTCAAGCTAAGTAGTTTATTTGACTGTCTATATGACCATGCCATAGAAAACGAGTGAGCAGAGGATGCATTTTTTTCTCACATTTTTCAGTTATCTGCAGAACCATTACTGTTATGTAACAATATCTACCTGTTTCATACACAGAGCTAGTTTTAAAAAAATGAGATTTTTATTGATGAAAAAATATATATTGTCACCCTTCTCCCACCAGGGAAGTTGCCTCATGTTTATGTCTTCATCCACTCTTAGGCTGTCATCCTTCCATGAATGACAGCAATTCTGAGCCAGGCTTTGTGGCCTTAAGGACTGGGGTTGCCTTTGTGTATGTTGAATTAGTGCGTGTAACCAGGAGCAACTCTACCACTTCAGAACTGGTCTCTGTATTTCCTCATGTAAGAGTAGGTTTTGTGGCCTTTTATCTGCATTTGTAAGTTTTCTTGTGAAGCAATTGCAAATATTTGTTTTTCTTAAGAGATCACCTACTATCTCCTAATGACACAATGATGGAAAGTGTTGTATTTTATTAGTTACTGAAGTCACAGAAAGGCAAAAAAAAAAAAAAAGGAAAATGGAAAACATGCAAAAGCCCGTGGTAGCTCATCTTGGATATGCTCTACTGTGCTGCTTGCTGCCATCTAAGCAGTCAGTGATCTAAGTAGTCAGATATTGTTATGTGCCATTATGGTCTTCCATTAAGTGTATTACTTCTGCTTGGGCTTCCTTCTACTTCAGACTGGAATAGAACTGAAATCTGGTCAACTATACTGTGGCCAGAAACTCATCACTTCACGTTCAGTCTTTTGTAATGATTCAGATATATGTTACCATCATGTTAAAACTGAGTCAATGGCCCATATATGTCCATCAGAAACTTCTATCCTATTCTTCCTCTAAGAGAAAGAAAACACGATTTAAAAGCCCATCTTATTTTTAATGAATTTAAAGTAAAAAAGTGAAAATATATCATGCATGATACCACTGGAATACACAGGCATTCCCAAACTCAAGACCTACATGTTTTAAAGAAAAGCCTCATTAATAACTCTCAGATTTTAGAAGTAATTAAGTAAAAAATGTAATGACACAATTCCTTTTTTTAACTGAAGATGTTGAGATTAAGCCTTCAAAGACTTGCTGAAGATTATACGCCAGGCTTAGAAACTCAGTATAGAATATGAAGATTGACCAAAGAACAATCCTCTTGGCCTAGGTGTCTCCAAAACTGAGCATCCAGCATTTTAAGTTCATTAAAAGTTTCATTACTGATATGTAAGCCAAAATCCAGCTCAGCTCACTCTGCCTGAGTTGTATTGTCTATGAATAGCTAACAAAGAGTAAAAAGCAATCATTTATTTTTTGTCTCTGATGTGAGTGAAACTCAATTCAGTCAGGGAATAGTTCCTGGATAAGAAAGCACAGAGTTTTTACTAAGCTACTTTGAAAAGCTGGCTTTTTTTTTTTTTCTGTTACAATAATGAAGTGATATGAAATTCTTTCTCTTTCACTGTATGTGTGAGAGAATTTTCACCAGTGAAAGCAAAACACATTTAAATCTTCAGGGCTGAATGCTCCCAAGAGTATTAAAAAAATTGGCAGAGATACTCTGTGAACCATCCATATTCATTTTGAACAAATATTGGTGCACAAGGGAAATTTCAGATGACTGGTAAAAAGTGAATGTGGCATGCTATACAGAATAAATGTGACAGGTTTAAGTAATTACAAGCATGACATAAATCCTGGGCAAATTAATATGAAGACAGATATGGGAAGGAAAAGAAATTAATTCATAGATAATAGTGTATGCAATGTTAATCAATACATTTTGGAGGGGAAATAGGTGTGTTCAAACAATAAAATGAGATGAAATTAAAACGCAATTGCTTCAGGTAGATATATTGACTTCATACACATGGATCACTTTAAGTCATTCGATATAGCCCTGCGTGACAGCCAGATAAAAGGCAGTACTATACAAAACCAATTTACCTGTATCAAGTGCTCGGAGAGCTGGTTAGCAGCTCCATCAGTAAGTCTTGTCTCTGTTCTGTTAGAGTTATTCAAGCACTTCAAAGAGATGGATGCAGTTCAATGTCTTTATCAATGATCTGGAAGAAAAGATAAAATCTTCATTGGTAACTTTGAAAACGACACAAAAATTGATGGAGAAAAAATAGTAAAGAGGGCTTTTGTTGTTGTTGTTTGTGTTTTTCTTTAATCACAGCTAAAACATATTTAACATCCTTCAGGTCTTAAGCCAATATTCCATTATTTAAAATAGGATATGAGTTGATGTGGGAGACAGATCATCTCCCATCTGCCTACAGTGGGAGTTTCACCTCTGCAGAGTATCTGGCTCTGGCTCTGGGAGAGGAAAGGTACGGGACGAACAGAGCCTACTGGCCAGCCCACTAGAGCTTCCCATGTCCCTGGTTTCTAATGGTCTTAAACAGTGAAGAAAACAAACACGGAAACAACAACAATAAAAACCTTCCAGGCACAGGAAAGTCTGCCTCACCTGGAAGTGAAGCAAGAAGGGAAGGAGCTTGAAGGTCTGCAGGTCTACAAGCCAAAGGGAAGAATGGAGCAGGCGCAGTACAGACTGCAGGAGGAATGTACTGCGTGTTCATGGTGGTAGGTGGTGAACAGAGCACATAGTCGCTGGGCCTCCAGCACAGTCAGGATTTGCTAAGGGTCGCAGGGAATGGGGCTGCCTACAGGGAAAGGAGAGTGCCACCAAACGGTGCAGGTGGACTGGGAATGGAAATGTCCTTAATGGGGAGATGCTACGGCAAAGCATCCTTTTCTACATGGGCTGCCATGCAGAGCTTTTTACCACCTGCTATTTCAAAACTGCTGCCCTGGGAGACACTGCAAGATTCTGCAGATCCTCCAACTCCCCCTCTGCAAAGAGATCAAATCTGTTCTCGGGTGACCCACCCAAGCCTCAGAACAAAGTCTGAAAGACAAGTCCCCCTTGCACACAATGTATCAGTTGCATATTGCAACCTAGCAGGTTCCCATGGGTATCCTTTGCAGAATTAAGCTATAAATAATTCAGCATTTGGCAGTGAAAGATCCCATCAATAATTTTATGCAGGTTCTTCCCTCTCCTCTCCTCTCCTCTCCTCTCCTCTCCCCTCCTCTCCCCTCCCGTCCTCTCCTCTCCTTTGCTCTCCTCTCCTCTTCTCCCTGCTCCTCCTCTGCCCTGCCCTGCCCTCCTCTCCCTTCCCAGCCCTGTGCAGGGAGTTGCTGTGCTCCTGTGACACAAACAACATAAGCCACCATGTTGGTTTCAGAGGAGGAAAGAGGGCCTATATGTAGATGTCCCAGCATCGTCTACTGTCCCAGTTGCCTCATTG